>CM060261.1:21022232-21622232 GCA_030684275.1 Acipenser oxyrinchus oxyrinchus | reverse complement strand
CCTTTCCTTTCAACCTGCTGTAACACCTGCCTCTCGGAACAATGCCTGGCTTCAGATAACATAAGTGACACTGGCATTTCATCCTGTGAACACCAAAGGGAACGAAAATAATGAAATTTCAGCTGTCACATTCAATAATCGGGAATGCGAAAATATTCAGTGTCTGGGAGCTACCTTTTATTAAATGAGGAATGAATTGGATGGAAGGCATGTGGCATTCTGCTTGATAGATTTAAATTACTTTTTTTCTTTACATAAACAAAGGACTTCATGGACGATTAATCCTCTCTTGATGTGTCTTTTCTATCATAACCCGCTGAAGGACTTCATGGTGCTAGGTTTTAAGGGTCTGAAGGATACATACCATGCAATGGTATGTTTAAGACATTGGCAGAATGCTAAAATAATGTAGTAGCAAAACTATTGCATAACCAGACAATTAATTATTTTAGTGAAATCTTTCACAATATCCTTTGTATTTTCTACCATAAATTATTTATAGCTAACTCACAGATATTATCAGTTGTGCACTTCCATTGGCTATAAAGGTCTGAAATGTGCAGTTTTGAAAGAAATGCACATTGTATGTATTTTCATTTGAAAACCAAATATCTGTGTTTGCAAACCTTGTTTATGGGTTATGTTGCACTTCCTTAGTCAGTTCCCCTAGAGATTGTCTGTATATAACAGTGCTCCATATATGTTTTTCTGTCAGCAGTAGTCATTTTAAATTGCTTACGTACTGCAGTAGTAAAGTCTTATGATAATAAAATAAGTCATAATTAGTACAATTACTTTTTATTTTAAGGTGACATTTTGTATATTGTGATGGCAACGCTACCAAAAATGTATTACGGTTGTTTCAAGAATTTAAATGTTTGTTTTTTTAAATAAAAAATAAATACAAAAACAAGAGAGAGAAGGTCTAGTATTTTTTTTTTCTAAACGTTTACACAAACTAGGCAGTTATAGTGGTGGTGAGTGACATGAATCGCTATATTATCAGCGTTGAATCATTGTGTACGCAGAATCTTCCAGTGTCATGCCAGGTTTCACCCCCTTTAGTCACATGACATGTCAGCGTTGTTGCTATGTGCGTCCCTGAGTCACATTGATAATTTGCCTTATTCTCTGTAAACAAATTAGAGCTAAAAAAAAAATGCTGCTTTGCTTTAGGTTCCTTTTGAAGTTCTCTTTAACATATTGTGTTAGTTCTTTATCTGAACAGGTAAACTAGTAAATTACAAAAGCTTCACGTTTTAATATTTAGTGAGTTTATCGTTACTTGCAACAAATGAACAAAATAATTCATTTAACTTAATTTTAAGTATTTATTTATTTTTAAAGGCAAGTATTGGAAAGCAGGGCCATGAATTGGTGATTTCTTAATGCCATCAGCGTCAACTGTCAGTACCACATTGACTGTAACTTCCATGTCGATTACAAGTTACATGTTACATCTCAACTTGCAACTAAACAGTCAACCTCATCAGCAACCAAAATGCTGTCTTTTGTCAGTTCAAGTCCAGCTTTGGCTGAAGAAATTTGCTGGACAGCCAAAGTAATCACTAGTCACTGTTCTTACAAGTCATGTGAAGGGATCAGCAGCATGTTTCAATGTATGTTTAATGACAGTGCAATGCTAAACAGCTCACTTGTGGGGAAAGAAAAATAAGCATGCCTTGCAACATTTGGGATAGCGCCCCATTTCTTTTCTCAGCTAAAAAACAAAGCCAAGCAACAGTCAAGATATGTTTTGATGAGAGTTTGAACAGTGAAATGCAAAGTAGTCAGCTAGATGTCCACATCAGATTCTGGAATGAGAATTGTGTCCAGTCATCAGATTCTGGAATGAGAATTGTGTCCAGTCAAGATACTTGACATCCTACTTCATGGGTCATCATACATCTGAGCAGATTTATGAGAAATTTGAAACAGTGTGTGGGGACAGGCTTCAATAATCTTGTGCAACTCTCCATGGATGGACCTAAGGTTAATTGGAAGCTGTACTCCATGTTGCAAGAAAACATTGAAAAGCAAACAAGTAAGAACATGCTTAACATGGGGAGCTATGGCTGTACTGCACAGTTTATTCAGAGGTGGATGTGCAACAACAGATTGAGAAACCGACCATGCCGTTTCAAGTCTGTGATGGCTGTTTAAAGATTCACCAGCTCGTCGTGACGACTTCATAACTGTGACAGGTTGCACAACTTTTCCCCTGGATATCTGCAGACACAGATGATTTGAAAATGTTGAGGTTGCTGAGGGAACCCCTCACATCATACCTTATGTTGAACAATATGTGAGTGCAGCAAAATCTGGACAAGTTACAGAGCCAAACAACAAATCATTTAGGCATGTCCAGACAGTTAGTAGAGATGTTTTTTTTTTCACTTTTTCATGATGATTGCCAGAGAAATCAAACCATTCTTAAAACTTTATTACAGACAAACCAATGCTACCATTTCTCTCCAGTGACATGACGTCTTTGATCAAGGGATTGATGGAAAGGTTGATCAAACCGGAAATAATGAGATGCCACATCTGAATTTAAACTTCTAAAAATTGACATCCAAAACTCAACAAACCACATGGATGTATCCAAACTGAAGGTTGGTTTTTTTTACAGAAAGAATTCTGATGGATCTGAAAGCAAAGCAGCTAACATCTGACAAACAACTTTTGGAAATCCAGGTGGAACTGCAAGTCTTTTCTGCTGAAGATGGTAACTAAACTGCTAGAGAAATGTGTTCTGCAGATACTGGCTGAAGCAGGCCGCATCCCAGAAAGCAGGTGTGATGAATTTCTGAAGGAATTTAGCCATTTTTATGATGTTTCACTTTCAGGAGATTCCTCTTGTTTTAATAGCTTCAGACCCGAGGTTGATAGATTGGATACATTCTTTTATGACCGCTTGGCTAACAAAGCTGAGTTCAGACATTTCTGAGAGACTGTGAAGATTGTGCTTATCCTGACACATGGACAAGCAACAGTTGGCGTGGGTTTTCAGTGAACAAAGAAGTGATGGTGGAAAACATTGCTGATCAATCCCTGATAGCGCACAGCGTATCATTAGTGTAGGAGGTGTGCTTAACATCAGTTACTCCAAAGAGCTGCTCCTTTCAGCAGCAGGTGTAGGCAGAAACACCAGACTGTATTTATTTTATTTATTTATTTTACTTTTTCCCCTCTTATCTATAACTCGATTTACTAGATAACATTCTTGGACTATTGCTTGCAACACGGATTGAAACACTTTTGTTATCCTGCATTTAGAAAAAAGCAGTCGCCTACAGCAGCCCAAACCAACTCAGTGACATTGAATAAGAAAGTTTACTGGTCCAGAGCTAATCTGTACATGAAAAGTCAGCTTAATTTAGATTTTTGCTTATAAACCTTATTTTTACAGTTGGTTATTAGCATCATCAACATTGAAAACTGTTAAACTCCTTAAATTAGGGTCTTGAAAATTGATACAGTGGTCCTTGATGGCTCTTGAAAATTCCTTAATTTCCATTAGAAAAACTGTATGAACCCTGAATACAGTACATTGTGTAATTAGCAGACATTACGCTAGGGCAAGGCTGTCTAACAATGGCTCATCAAGCACCACAACAGGGCTCTCTTGGTTTCTAAGTGAAGGCTAGACATTAAGTATTTTTTGGTAGAAGCAATTCAAAATGAAAAAACAAATGGTGCTGTGTAAGCATTTAAACATGAAACCTTTTTAATGAGCACAAAAATACTGAAGTTTCTTAATGGCTCTTTAAAGAACTCTCTGGTCATCAATTTGTTTCAGTCAAAAAGGATAGACAGCTCTGGGCTAGAGACTAAATACAGACGTAAGCCAAAGTGAATGGCACGCATTTAAAATAGTTATTCTCCATATCATAGAATGCTGTGCTTAAAGCGTGTAATACAGAATGTAATAAACGTGTAACTCGAGTATAGCTAATGCACCTGTATTGTGTATTGTATTCCCACTCACTTGCAGGTTGCATGCATTTCTCTTTGTCACGGACAGGGGGAATCATCGAATGCCCATTAAGTTTCAAAACCCTGTAGGAAGAACAGTTCTGTGAAAAACAATGACAGGCTTCCCTTAAATAGTACAAGCACGGCGACAGAAGTCCAGCTTTAGAACGCAAATTGTTAGTTTTTATAAACAACAATGTTTTAAACCTCTACAAAGCATTTAAACCATGCATTCACAGCATGGATAATTGTAAATGGAGGCTACCAAATGTCCCTATATGGCAAATTTCAAATTCCATCAGCTGTGACTTGCACTCAGTGACATTCCACATTTGCCTCATCGGTTCCACATTATAACAGTCTGCTCTCTGCTTTGGATGGTTAAGAGATTGACATCAATGTATTCTCTTAATTCACAATTTTCTAATCTGAGTTTAGACTAGTGAATCGTTAGGCTTACTAATAGAATTTTGAGGTTGGCGTCCCCTTTAGTATCTTCATCCACAGCCATGCAGAAAATGACAGACAGACAGGCAATACACTACATTGATTTGGATATCTGATACCATACATTAAAAAAAACAACAACAAAAAAACCTTTTGTTTCTGTGATTTACCATCTGGACATGTACATAGCAATCCCTATAGTTTTAGTTTTGGTTAAACATGTGTGCATATCTTTTATCGTAATTACCTTTTTATTGTTTCTTTCAGTCCCAATCGGCAATTTAAGAAAACAAATGTCATAGAAATGTTACTGTTGTGAATTCCAAGCATAGCAACCATAGTTCACCAATAGCCCACCACACGCCCACCCAACATCTCTTCAAAATGATCAATATGCATAGTTTGTGACCGTTTCGGCAAGGGAGAAAACAGATTTCATGTTTTAAATAAAAAAAAAAAACTATGAATCAGGCTTGTAATCATTTTCAAAAAGAGAAAAAGGCAGCCTTTAAAGGTGTGTGTGTGTCTGCAGACTGCTGTGTTTTTAAATGTTTTTTTTTTTTAAACTAACGAAACAACACAGAGACAGCTATTCAGTAGGCGATGGTGTTTAGTGGACTGTGAGATTCATCCCCTGAGTCAATAGTATGCCGATGTTCTATATTTTTATCTGAGATGAGCCAAACCCGCCCTCTAATTTCACTCTGTGATCGTGGCACAGGGCAATCCATATCCATCACTCCCTTCCCTGGATATCAGGAGGCATTGATTTACAGGCAGCACATTTCCTGTGCCTTTCAAGGTCATAGAAAGCATAGTACATTCCGTATTACCTGGTCTAAAGGGAGATCCATCAACCTTCAGAATTAGATATTCTGATCTACTTGCTTGCTAAGTAATCTGAGAAACACATGGAAACTTCACAAAAGTAAGCTCAGTAGTGTTTAATAGTACAGCTAGTTGTGCATTCAGTATGAGCATCATGTGATCCTGGGTTATACTGTCTTAGTGAGGAGAACAACATGTCACTCGTCACTCATCTCTTCTGTATAGCGGTTTCTATCTCTTGCAAGATATCTGATGGGTTATTTTAAAAAGGGGTAAAATGTCATAACAACACATCATTGGTCCCTTCTGAATGTTACACTATAGGTGATCTACATTTGAGAATTGTCAGTTTGACCAGCCTCACCAGCCACAGCTAGAATTTATTAGAGCATTTTATAGTATTGAGGAATACCCCTAATTTGCATTAACTGCCTATTTTTAGAGTTAATCCTGGAATAACCAGGGTTTGTGCAATCCAGAGTGACCCCCGCAGTGCTGTAAAATCCTTTAGTAAAAAACAGCTGTTACTTCTCTTGGCTGGATATTGGTTATTAAATCAACCCCTTACTCAAGGTTGCTTCATCAGCTTTCCTTTATAGTGCTATATCTAATACATGTTGTCCTGTTAAACTCCAGGGGGAATTTCCTCACTTGAACCAGTTCTCCAGCCTGTCTCCCATCCCTGGCTTCACGAACTGGCTTCTCGGCCTCCTGAACGAGCAGAGGAAGGAAGGCCCCAGCAATCGGATCCTGTCAGACATGGAGTTCAGGGACATCGAGGAGATCACTGGGGGGCGAGCGTATGAGACCATGCGGAAGCTCCTGAGCACCAACGAGTGGGTGAGTTCGGGGCGTCTTGTGAAGGCCTTGGAGCCGGTGCTCATGCGGCTGTGCGCCTGGTACCTGTACGGGGAGAAGCACCGCGGATACGCTCTCAACCCCGTGGCCAACTTCCACCTGCAGAATGGAGCCACCATGTGGAGGCTGAATTGGCAGGCCGACACCAGCCCGCGAGGCCTCTCAGCCTCCTGCGGGATGATGGTAAACTACAGATACTTCCTGCAGGACACAAGCGCCAACAGCGGCAGGTACCTGAAGACGAAGGAAATCGAAGCTTCAGATCAGATTCGGAATTTGGTTTTGCAGTTTCAAAAAGCCAGCAAGCTTTAAGTAACTTGGGTTACTGGTACACCCCTGGAGGTCTTTCAATCCATTCCAATTCAGGACATGGTTCCAGTAACTTCAAATGGCTTATTTTTATGATGTCTTTTTATGATGTCTGCATTTACTCTGAGTGGTTCTTAATGCTTCCTTATTTAGTAATTTGGAGCTTGGTTTAAGTTGGTCTTTCTGCTGGTCCAACCTACTTTACATATAGAGAGGGAGTAGATGGGACCAGTCAAGCTGAAATGTTGTCACATGATTTGAATGGAATTGGGAAGTCTTGGGCAACTATAATTTAACAGGCAAGCTCACAGACAGGTAAAGACAGAAAAAATACTCAAAATGGAATCAGCAGAACCCAAAACCGAAATAATTGCAAAGGGAAAGTTGAAATTAAAAAAATAAAAAACATGTAAACTACTTACTAATTCATGATTTAATTGAACACCCACCTGGGTTTAGTTAAACGATTAAAGGCCTGGTAGGAACAAGACTGATCAGTTCAATAATGACATGGTTGGAATGGAAGGTGCTGAAATGGAACGGATTGAAAGAATCACAAGTGAGTGACAGGCAGTTGAATCTAAGAGGTTCCCTGTTATCAATCACTGCCTGGCACCAATAACAGGTTGCCTTTGACTGAATCATCCTGAAATGTGTTCTTATCAGTGCAACATACCGTATTTAAAGCTGTTTGCGGTAGGAGCTTGTATACAGCTGGTATTTCAAAAAAGTAGTTGGAGAAACACTTTTGATTTCCTAATGATTATGATGTTAATTTGTATTTATAAGAATATATTTTGTCCTCCAAGGCTAAACATTGCGATACATGAGCTGCCTTTGCACTAATTTCCTTTCTTGCTTGTAACTAGGGAAAGAAAATGTTGAGAAAACATTGTATTCCCCATTGGAATAAATGCCATTCAGATTCATCCATCAGGATGATTGTTTAATAAAACTAATTTGGAGGATGTATTACAGTTACAAAGTGTGATTTCTGAACTGTTGTTCACATACTGTAATGTGTGTCAACTCACATTAAAGCTGCAGGTTCCGTGCTACATGAAATACACTTTCTTGGTATGTCTGTTTTCTTTATTCTCCAATACTTCAGATTCTTGTGAATTCTATGTTAGCAGCTGTTAATGACACTCCAGTGGTTGCCTTTCATACAAATGTTGTTTTTATTGTACTATTAACATTTTACAAGACCGGCACTTTATTAGGACCTGCACCTAGTATCGGGTTGGGCCAGCGTTTGCCCTGATCGCAGCCTTAACACAGCGTGGCAAAGACTCCATAAGGAGTTGGGACGTGACTTGAGGGATCCATCCAGTCATTAATAATTCATGCAATTGATACAGAGTGGAAGGTAGAAGATCTTGACAGCGATTGCATACACAATTCTGGTACGATAGATTATCATCTTGAAAGTAGCCATGGCTATCAGAGTGCAAGTACAGAATCATTGGGTGGACTTGATACACAACCATGCTTATGTAAACTTTATTTCAGCCTTCCAGAGTAATCAAGAGACCCAGGGTATGGCAGGGGAACATGCCCCACACCAGGACAAGGTCAAATCCAATGAGGTAGACAGGTTCTAATAAAGTGGCCTGCCAGCATTTTCAATTTATATAACAACTTTAACAAATAAGCATGCCTTAAAAGATATATTGAGATGCAAGCAAATATTGATTGTAAAGCTCCAGCAAATAATATTTTATGAAGAACAGTGATAGGTGGAAAATTGCATGAAAGGGATGTTAATTTGAGAAGCAGTGGTTAAAAATCAAATAATGCAACAAAAAAAGAAGTTCAAAAGAGACCTTTGAGCCAGTAGGCTTTCATATGGAGAAATCAGTACCAGTTATATATTCCTGTGAACAGCCTGGCAGATCGTGAGCTCTGTGAATGGGAATTATCATTTTAAGAAAGAACCATAACAGTGGCTATTTTAATGATTTAAACAGTAGCAAATCTGAATACCACTGTCCTAAAATGAACCTGGTTCTTCGCTGAATTCCTTCAACTGTGTTTTTATTGTGAAGTAGGGAAAATAAATCAACTCAGTGAGAAAACAACAGCAGGCTTAGTATAGTTTAAAGGGCAGCAGTAATTAGCTCTACAACGGTATATATCTTTAATATATACCACTACAGCTCTTGTGAAGCGTAAAAATAAGCCTTCAGTACATGGTGAACACAACACTAAGTTGGTTGATTCAGCTTCCTCACTATGTGTTACTGTGCCTATTGTTTGACATTGAGCAGTTGCCACAATATGCTGCACTTCTGAGCACATGTAGACTGATCACTTGTCTTCTGTGATGTTCCTTAAAGACATGTGACATTTGGTTTCTGCATCCGCTATGCTAGGCTTGGAACAATAATCAATGGATATTATCAATAATTTGTTTTGTCTTGATTACTCATTGTTTCAGTACAATAAATATTGGTCACTGAAAGATAAAAAGATCAGCTCCACTGCTACATATTTTAGCCAATCATTATTGTCCAACCCTACGGTATGCTGCCATTTTACTGCCAACCAAAGGGTTCAGGTCCTTAGCAATCCATTACCTTCTGCTTTCCTTCTAAGCATTTCCCAGCAAACTGACCCTTCCCCTGTGCTTTAATTTTACAAAATCAGATGGTTCATTAGTATGCAGTTGTCATCTTTGGTTTGATCTCTGACAGATGTTGACTCAACCTAGATACACATCAAACCTAAAAACATTTGACAAGTTTGGGCAATTTTCTAGACACCTTACGTGCAGAGAGAGAGTATAAAGACAACTTAAAGGAGTTTCAATAATTAAACACCTATTGGGACTTGGCATGCCAAACGCTATTGTTCCACTGCACTGTTGAGTGTCTTTGGGAATTGAGAAAGACATACAGGAAATAAATGGCAAGTTTCAGAAATCAAGGAGAAAAAGGCTAGAAATAGAAATGCAGGTCAGCAATTATACAAAAACCCTTCACCTTTGCCTACCCAGTAAAAACCTTTTCACAGCCCAAAATACCAATGGCTGGATTCAAAGACTCTGATTCTCACTAATATTGGATTACTCATGTTATTTTAGGTAAAGTAGTCCAAGGTTAGTTCTAATCAGGGTCTGTGAAAACTGCCAAAAAGTGTTGTGTCAGAATAAAATTTAAAAAAATCTAAAATTTAGGAATGCCATTATTTGTATTATTCTGAACAGATCTAGAGGCTAACATCACAGGAAAGAACAGCATTTCAATGTCTGGTATAGATTAAGAGGAATAGGCAGTCTAAAAGCAGGGACAATGCTCATTTTATACTTGACAGCTTTTGGAACCATGAGAGCACTTTACAATTTTAAAAGGAGAGGAGGGATTCCTTTTTGTAGATATTGCATATTTATGACTAGCTATGCAGCTCAAAGCCAACTAAGGGTCAATTTATAGACACTTTTACTAATTCAATATTCAAGCAACATAGCCCAGAACCAATCCCAATGATTGCATAAAAAGGGAAATGTAATAAAGAAATTAAATATTATTTCTAATTACCGGGGGTCAGTTATGGGGCCACTCACAAGGATATTGGGGGTTTCTGTGAGAAAATTAGATTCCTTTGTGGTAGTGGTGGATTTAAATGGTAACAAGTTCCAATAGGATTGTGTTTAAGTCTGCTGTAACAAGATAATGTGTATACTTGCCTTAATGTACCCACTTCAGGAGAAAAATCACCCTTAAATCCAACTTTTGTAAATTTGTTAATAAAAGTGCCAGTCATGGAACTGACATTTATATTACAGTCTTGACAGATTAATAAGAATTTTTCTTCTCCCAAAACAGTGTTTTTTGAAATGCATGTTTAAACTCGACTTGACTGTCTTACAACGGAAGGCGAATGTAAGAACCTGTATTAATTGTATTGGTATTTAATTGGTTTGTAACATGAAGAGATGTTAGTATTACTACTGATTGCTGGCTCTGTAAAGTAATCTGCCACATTTTACTGACTACTTTCTTGAAGAAGTAACACATTGCTGATTACTTCTTATAAATCATGAATCATTACTTTAACAACCCAGGTAATAGGATTGTAATTTAGGACTCACAGGTGCCACCTTGTGGCCGAATGTCATATAGTGTCAAAGAGCTTAAAGAGATACCAACCATGGCTTTAAAATAGACTGTATTTATGAGCATTAGAAACAATGTCCACGCATTGCACTTCCTGTTCTATTGTCTCACCTAACCTAATCACAATACATATTTTTAATATTAGTCCAAAATATAAATGTAGTAAAAAACATTTAGTAAAGAAAACCTCTTCAACTCGATCCAGCAAGATTCAGAACTGGAACAGGATGCAAACTATCTTAATTTACATACGAGAGGTGGCCCATCAGTGCTTGTCTGGTTCCTCATAGACCTTTTCACAGTTGCCTATAATGTCCTATGTGCAAAGATTATTGCTTTGTACCCCTTTGCGGCAACTAAATGAACAATCAAGGGAGAGACAAGGTTTTAAAAAACAAGAAACTACCAGGGGTTAGGGTTGAAATAATGCACAATTTTAGGGCATAACAATATTTCCTGAGATTCCTCCCTCCTTAGTTTTTCCAGAGAACTAATATTGAAGTAATTCATTTGACATAATTTAACCATTTTTGACAATGTGAATTACTGTACTGTAGTAGTACTGCATAGAGCTAAATTAAATGGACTAGTTGATGTAGTGATAAAGCTTCAGCACATATTATAATATATAATCAACTATAGTTAATGAGCACACCTTCAGCTGTTTTGAGATGCCAGAAGACGTTGATGGGGAAATGGGGCTAAGAAGTGGGGTTAAAAAGCATTGGCTATTGTCACTGCTGGATGCTTGCATTCAGAAAGCCCCTCTATTCCCTCCTAGTATTCATTCTGCAGTGTTTGTGTTTACCTGCTACAGTGTATAAATGGTTGCTAAGGTAACTCAGTTCCCAATCTCATTCCCTTTCTTTTAAATAATGATTTTTTTCTATTGTTGCGTCACTTTTTAATCTTTCAGAACTGCAGCACTATTGTGCCAGAATAGATTGGACATACGCCAGGCGAGTTTGTGAAGCGAGTAAACACGGCAAGATGTATTTTATATACCTCAATGAAGCCATGTCTTCAGGGGTTACCTGATATAGGATCCCTGACAAGAAACTTGATAGACTGTGAGCCCCCAAAAGCGTTGTTTGGTTGAACACCACCACTGCATTTCAAATAATTCTGCATTTCACCTACAGGGATTTGCCTTCATAAGAACTGCCATCATTTATGAGCAGGAAACGAATAGAACATGGGCAGAACAGTCTTAGCCTGATTGCTGAGAACCCACGGAAAGGTTTGCCTGCCTGTAGGGAAATCTGTAAGAGAGGAACATTTGTCAGAGATGTTTCTTTTAGTATTACAAATGCTACATTATTCTGCTATGTTTGTGTTATAGTTATGGATAAGCTACCTGTATATTGTAGCAAAAGAAAGAAAGAAAGACTGGAGATGTGCAGATAGTTATTTCCCTTACAAAAACAACATGACCTTTTCAGTTAGTTTACCACCAGCAAGTGGTGCTGTACGCTAAGGACAAAACACATTACAAGTAAAAGTAAACAATAACACTTTAAAGGGGGTCTGCTTTTGTCCTCAATATCCGAATGTCGTGCTCTTTTTTAATATAGAATATTGCATTAAGTGTGAAGAGGATGAAGGTGCAAATTACTGAAGATGGGTAAAAGAGAAGAGGCTTTCTCCATGGTGAATAGAACATGGTAGATCCTGATACACAGATAACAGAAGATGAGCAAAGTTTCAAAGGAACTCTATATATTTTCTACACATCCCATTTAATAAGTATTTTAAATAATGTCCATATGTTTATTAACTATCTTTATCATACACTTTACTGTAAACCATTCAATTATCCAAAACCAGATCATTCACAACTTTGTACTATCAACAAACTGTACAATATACTTGCATTATTTTGTTTGTTTTAATTTAGAGCGACCAATTATTATTTTTATTTATTTTCCCCAGTTTGGAATGTCCAATTATGGTTTTTCTCTTCACCGCAGCAAGTCCCCACACAGCACAGATGATCTGAGGGCCTATTTAGAATCGTCAGAATCGCTTTTACGCCGAGCAATCCAGAGCAGAGGTGGGCGGGCTACCAATCAGCCGTGTCCTCTCATGCACTTTGAATGTGCTCAGTGTCTGGCCAGCAGGATTCGCTGTTGCGCGGTGAGGAGAAGCAATCTCTACAGATTTCCAATCCTGCACCCCGGGAGCATCAGAGCCAATGTGACGCCCCCTTCGGCATCCCCAGCAAAGTTCAGCCTCTTTGCCCATCGGCAGCTCTTTAACTGGATGAGGCACTCAGGGACCCTATACTTGCATTTTTAAATATTATTTAGTTAATCTAAACAACATATCAAATACTGCCACTGTACAAATCATTGAAGTAGGACTAAAATACAGGTTGGTTTTTACCTTGGTGATGTTGCCCAAGACTAACTGGGGTCTGTAAAACCAGTCAGAAGTGACTCACATGCATTGTTAGATACGTTGGCTTTTATATTCATGGTACACAAGGAGGCGAAAACATTACATGAACCAAGGATATGAAGATCATGTTAGTATAATGAAAATATATGATTAGCGTGACTGTAAGCATGTAGAATACGAAAGCATAGCAAATGTATTATTATTATTTATTTCTTAGCAGATGACCTTATCCAGGGTGACTTACAATTGTTACAAGATATCACATTATTTTTACATAAAATTGCATATTTTTTTTACACGTTATTTTTTTACATACAATTACCCATTTATACAGTTGGGTTTTTACTGGAGCAATCTAGGTAAATTACCTTGCTCAAGGGTACAGCAGCAGTGTCCCCCACCTGGGATCGAACCCACAACCCTCGGGTCAAGAGTCCAGAGCTCTAACCACTACTCCACACTGCTGCCACTGTAGTCAAGAAGGTCCTAATATACAAAGAAATACAACTCAAATTTAAAATCAATACAGATCAGTAGTGACCTGCTACCACTCACAATAATTGTAAACATCATAAAAATGCAAGACAATGTAATGAAGCTATTGAATTAATGTCACTAACTTTATTGCTAGTTTTGTTTAGTACACTATCCCCCTCTCCCTCTCTAGGACAACTGAGTTTGCCGAGAATGCTCAAGTCCTTGAAATGCTCCAGCTATTGTGTGTCTCTCCAGCTGCATCCAGTATTAATTAGGGCCTTGTAGGTAATTAGCCCTGGGCTGCACTGCAGGTGAGGAAAGAATCTGGTAGTCAGCCTCTCTCCCAGGACAGCCTGAAGCCTGCACATGTTTTGGAACTGAGAACTCTTACAGGTAAGTGTATTCTTTGCATTGTTGCTACAACCAAATGTACACTGGTATAAGACATTGGCTAATAAGAATTAAGTAAAAAAAAAAAAATAAATAAATAAATAAAATAAAAAAAAAGGTTTACCCCAGTTTTCTGTAATTTAGTGTACACTTTACTTTTTTGGTTGTTTTTTTTATTTTTATTTTTGTTGACATGTTTACCCCAATAAAACTAAATAAGGGTGAAATCCCTAATGCACAGAAGGGGCATTATAAATGATGTACTCTCTTGAAATCCCATTCAATATTTTTTTTTTCTTACACAAAGTATGTTAATGCCATGGCTAACTCTCTACTGCTGCAAAAGCTTTTTTTTGGCTCCCATGGCAGCCAGGTATCTATGGGAAGAATACTTACTGCGTGTTCTTACAAATAAAGCCTTTATTTGATAATGTAAAAAACTGGTTTATGAGTTGTGTACAAGCTTAGCTGTACAATTGTGCAGAAAGGTGTACTCTAAAGGTAGTGTAAATTCCAACGTCCTTTTTTTGAAGAACCCAATTAATATTTTTGCTGCTGTTTTTACTACAGCAGCTTTACTACAATGTATGCAGCCTGCTAGTCCACTGTCTGTGATTAGAATGTGTATAGATAACTCAATGAGACTTGAGTACTAAAGTTATTATTTCTATGTTTTTACAAACAGCAAAAAAATATGAGAAGCAGAAATGCCAAGATAATTTCAATAAAATAAATAAAAATGTAATGAACCTGGATTTAAAAAGGCACTTGTTTGATTAAAACATTTGACCTTCTATTTCATATATAATAATAATAATAATAATAATAATAATATAATAATAATAATAATAATAAATCTTTGGGCTTTCTTTCATTTATTTTTTTTTAGTTTTTAATTATAATCTGAAACCCTGGCTGCTCCTGGGGGTCTCTCCTTTCCACCATTCATTAAAGAAAGAGAGAAAGGCTTTAGTAGTTTATAACAAAGGATTGAAATGGACCACATTGTCTGTTTGATTGAAGTGCTTCAGATTTACAGTAGGAAGGTGTTTCATGTGTTCTTCCTTTTGTCATAAATCAGGTTCTAAATCAATTAATGTTTTATAATATTAAAGTAAATGTAGCTATTAGAATTATTCCATCAATCTTATCTGTTTTGAATTTCCATTCGCTACATTGGTCTCAAACGTGCAGCTTTGAAAGAAACACATGTTTTTGATTTTAAAACAAGATATCTGTCGCACTTGCACTTCCTAGGTCATTTCACCTCAAGAACGTGTTCTGGGTCAAAGCATGTATTGGCTGAAAGCATGTCAGTCAGTGGGAGATTTAACTGGTTGGGTAATGATGGCCATTGAAAGGGTGGGGACAGATGAAATAACGAGCAAGTGGAACACTAAATGATATCATGTCTTGAAAACACGGATTTCCTTAACCAAGCACGATACATAATATCATGTTTTAAAATAAAATCTATTCTCCTTGCAAATACTGTCAATGCAGGTTATGTTACCTCTTAAAAGTTTACCCTGATAAAAGATCATTCCAGTAAGTAAATGTTCCCTAAATGTTTTTATATTAATTAAAATAATCATCTGCATACCTCTCTGCACCTATTAGGTAACATTAATAACTGAATGGATTAACATCCGTCGAGGTACCTCCCAACACCTTGTGGAGTCTCTGCCTTGTCATGTCAAGGCTGTCATCAGACTGCTCCAACCCGATATTAGGTACAGGTCCTAATAAAGTGACAGTATAAGTTCTCAAGCAAGAGGGCTGCTGTTTAGCAGAATGGGTTTTAAAAATGTGATGTACACTATGTATTTATTACAACTTGCCGTTTTAATGCTTTTAGGAACCTAAAGCACACTCTGGGCTTTACAGAAACTCGGTTTAAATCTTGATCATTTACTTCAGTGAATGAAGTTCAATTAGCATACTTCATCTTGATCATAACTCATAATAGCCGATGAGAGACACACACATTTAGAAAGCGCTAAATGAAAAATGTTACTTATTAATTACGAATATTGCTGTACAGTTTGTGGAAAGTATTAATTAATCAATCTCAACTGTTTATGCAGAGTATAGAGAATATTGCAATCAATTCCCATAACCTTGCTTAATGGGTCAATGTGGAAGATTGGCTGTATGTGTTATAATAAAGTCTTCACATCAAAAAGTTTTGAAAGTAAACATCTGCATTTCCTTCGTTTTTGGGGTGCACTATCTGGTAAAGAAAGTGTCCAGCAATAGGCCAACACTTTTGTTCTCCCCTGTGAAGGGAATTCAGAATATAGAATAATGAGTTCTGAAAAGCTTGAGTTCAGATCCTGAAGATCAGAAGCAGTCTTCCTCTCTTCTCACTGTTGCAGTGCAGATCTGTGTTGACTCTCCAGGAGCTGGAGGACTTGGTAATGAAGCCAGGAATCACACAGATTACTCACTCTTTCTGTAATTTATTTAATGAGAAAACAAAAGGGAGAAAGACAATAGTCAAGTACTGCCACGAGCATGTATAAACAGGCCCTGGTGCCCTGATTACCCATCTGCATGGATGGAAAGAACCATTCAGAAATAAATTCACTGGAGGTGATGTGCAGAAAACTACATTGTAATAAGTCTGTGCTTAACCCCTCAAAAGCTTTTTTGTCTTTTAATGAATCCATCTTTCATACTAAACTACTGAACAAATGCTTTTTCTCACTGTCATTCGGCTAAACCACAACAAGCTTCCTTGAGAACTTATTCTGCCTGGACACTTTATTAGATCCTCATTTAATATCGGGTTGGACTACAGTTTGCCCTGGTCACAGCCTTGGCATAACGTGGCATAAACTCCACAAGGTGTTGAAAGGTGGGAATCTATTCAGTCATGAAAAAGAGGCAAGCAGAGGATTGTGATGACAAATTGCATCATCCACACCCAACTGGATTGTAATCCGAGGATTGTGGTAGCCATAGAAATACACAAAGTAATGCTCCTCAAAATATTCACACACAATTCTGGTGCAGTGGATTGGTGCATTATTGTAATTTGAATTGATATTTTAGAGACATGATAATTGTTGTGATTGTTCAACTGCTTTCATTTGAAGCCAATTTAATTGACTAAGAGTGATTTTGATTTAAGTAATTTGTTGCCCTTGTGAGAAGCTCATTTTAACAGAATACTGCAAATTGCAATTTTGATCAATGATGTGTTAGAATTGATTCTTCTTATTCTTATTACAAGATGCCTTTATCCAGGGCGACTTGCAGTTGTTACAAAATATCACATTACAGATAAGATCAATAAAGTCAGTAGTAAATATGAGAAAATAAATACAGTAAATAGTTACGTTTGAGAGCGATTTCAACTAAGAGCAGTTAAACTTACAGTAAAAAAAAATGAGTACATTAAATTAAGAGCAATAAATGGATAAGAACGATTTAAAATAAGAGCAATTCCAAAAAACTGTGAATATGGTTACCTTTAGGATTAAAATGGAATTGGATTTGGGATTGGGAAATTATTTTAAAAAGGAATTGGAATTGAAAAACAGGAATTGATCCCAACTCTGAACAGATCCCACACCAGGGAGATGCCAAATCCAATTGCAAGATAGTGTATGTATAATTTGGGCGGTCTATACTTGAAGGACTGAATGGCAGCTACATGTATGCAAGGCCCATTATCCCTCAATAGCTGTTTGCACATTAGCTTTTTGGCTAATGTGTCGATGTTTGATGGATTCCCAGTAGCCTGGCTAAGGCAAGGTCACACTCGGAGGTAACAAACTCCCTGTTGTCGGTGTCACTTTTTGTTTCGAAGGATACTGCTGCAGTCTCTAAAGCTTGGCTCCATCCAAGTGGAGATAATGTAAAGTTTAAACTCTACTGTGTTCCAGGGCTCCAAACCAGCATTCACCTTTTTAGACAATTTGTCTGGACAGGCACAAGACATCAAGGAGTGGCATGGTGCTGAGCTGTTTGTTTTGTCCTCTCTGCCTTAAGTTGTTTACTTGTGTTCCAGCTCGTTTCACGTCTATGAAAATGTATAAAAAAATATATGGGGGTCTATTAATATTGATGTAAATGGCGACAGCTATTGTTTACATCAGTACAATTATATTTGCTGTTTTAAACTGAATTTAATCTATCAATCAGCTACACAACAATCCGTTTATTGTTGATGAGAATGTTTCCAGTGGTTGCAGCTCACAAAATATTTCCATAAAATCATACCTGTTTTGAACTTCCATTCGCTACAAAGGTCTCAAATGTGCGGTCTCAAACACCTGTTATAACAAACATGCATTTACATTTTAAAACATGATATCTGATACACTAGGTTAAAGAAAGTTCTGTTTCTAGACCTCATTCTCATTAAATTTGCTACTTCCTGGGTCCCATAGAGCTTTTTCTAATCTGCTATCCCTCCGCCAGAGTGGTTCAGTAACCTAGGAGCCCAATTAGTCAGTTTATTTTGGGCAGTAGATTTTTGATTTTAGGTGAATCTCGGTCTCTGCCAATCGATAAACCAATCCTTCAGAGTTTCAGTTCCCGTGCCGTCACTCTCTTATCACCTACTCTGCTGGGTTATGGAAATTGTTCCTTTGCAATTAATTAGCTTTAAATCCATTGGCAATGATTTAATTTGACATGAATGTTTGTATGCTGTTCAGCCAGATAGTCGGCTTTTGATCTGGAGGAGATAGTCGGTTTGGCCACTAAAGATAACTCAATTTAAAACATTTCACTAAAATGACAAATAACTGGAAGAATGCCCAATAATGCCCAATCCTCCTGGGAATCTCTGTTGAGCTCATTGCAGTCAGACTCCCTCCTGGGACTCTCTGTTGAGCTAATTTCAGCCTTAATTATAATATACCAGCAACAGAAAGACTAATGAAACAACAGCAGACTTTGGGGTAGGTGTACGAAGACGGGCCAGTCGAAGCGCAAACATACCGCAATTTGCATTTTTGTTACAACACTTAGCAAAGTATACATTTTGTCGTATGTACTAAAGAAAATATGAAAAGAGCCCCAATATACTAATTTCAATATTTGTTGCGTCTTCTTAGCGGGATCTCTATTGCGAGTTGTGCGACATTGTTCAAATATTGAATTACATACTGCTTTGTAGTTTTCCCTATACAAAAATGGAAAAATGGGCAGCAGTGTGAAGTAGTGGTTAGGGCTCTGGACTCTTGACCAGAGGGTCGTGGGTTCAATCCCAGGTGGGGGACACTGCTTCTATACCCTTGAGCAAGGTACTTTACCAAGATTGCTCCAGTAAAAACCCAACTGTATAAATGAGTAATTGTATGTAAAAAATAATGTGATATCTTGTAAGTCGCCCTGGATAAGGACGTCTGCTAAGAAATAAATAATAATAAATAATAATGACACACATGGTAAACTGACACCCAGTAATTGTATTTGAGTGTAAAATTGAACGAAATTGTGGACACGGGCTCTTTTAATGAGAGCTCTGGTGGTGCCGGCTGAATCCTTCCTTGTTCACTCTGGGGAGTGGAGTAGAAATTTAGCCCCCCCCATCTCATGCTTTGAAGTAGATAGGGGAAACCAACAAAGGAGGCTATAGACACTCTGCTGGCTGTATCAACCAGCAGCACAGAAGGAAAGAGATAAAGAATGAACCAGAAGAAAGTTTACAAATGATTTAACGATGGAGCAGGTGTAGTGCTGAGATAACGGCTTTCTGAAATCTAACAGTGTGGTGTTATATAAGCATTGATGGAACAGGAATTAATCTTTCCCAGTAAGTTGGCTGTAAGTTACTTCTAGCATTGCTTTCAATCATGGGAGATGTTCAACACAGTCTGGGTAAATACAATTTCCAGTAAGAAAGAGAATGTTTCTATTTGTTAAACTGTGAGGGATATTTTTTGGTTATGACCCACTGATCAGATACCAGTAGCTTTAAGATAGCAATCTCTATTGATCTAAACAGGGACAGATATAAGTACTGCATTGTTTAGAAAACTAAAACAGAGTCATTTGTTTTATGAAAATCAAACATCAATAGGCCTATTCTATGTTACATGTGTTTCAGTTTGGGGCCCACCCTCCTGCATTGTCATGTAGGCTGAAAACTGAGTGTAACACATTATTATTTTATTATTATTATTTGTTTATTTAGCAGACGCCTTTATCCAAGGCGACTTACAGAGACTAGGGTGTGTGAACTATGCATCAGCTGCAGAGTCACTTACAACTACATCTCACCCGAAAGACGGAGCACAAGGAGGTTAAGTGACTTGCTCAGGGTAACACAATGAGTCAGTGGCTGAGGTGGGATTTGAACCGGGGACCACACAGCCTCCTGTAAAGTTATATAGCCAAAAGCTTCCTAAACGAACATTTTCTTGATTCAAATTTTAAAACCTCATAAGGAATGATCCCTAGAGTCCTTAATGTTGATGTAATGTGTGTGTGTGTGTGTGTGTACTATTGTGGTCTTTAGCTTGAGGCACTGCTACAGTGCCGGATGCAGAAGGAAAAATATTTCAGCATATGATACTGTTTATGGTATGGGATCTAGTTTAATGATCTAAACCAGGGCTTCCCAAACCCAGTCCTAAACTTAGACAGTTTTTAATTCTTATCTTGTAGATTTCAAATCACTTATACAATTTTATAGAACTTAACTGTTTAAGCGCAGAAAACAATTTAAAAAAAAGGTCTAATTAAGCAAATTATGTTGTTGCAACTCAAGTGTCTACCGTGGCTAGAGAATGTTAAATAAAATAAATCTCTTTTCTCGAAGTTGTTAGGCTCCTTCTGAGCAAGGCAAAACACATTCCATTTTTATAATGGGTGATTTATTTTTTTGACTTACTGAGATATAAAAATCCAAGCACTTTTTATTTTTTATTATTATTATTAAATGTATTTTACTTTAGCTTAATACCATTTTGAACATCTTCTGTATTAATAGAAATGGTTCAAGCATGCCTGTTTTGTCATTTAATTAAATAAAAAAGGAATGCTTTCCTTTTCATTTTCCGATTATAACGTACTTACTTCTATAATTGCATGTTTTAAACATCATGAGGGGAGATGTCTTACAAATAGAATAATGGGTATCTGAGAGTCTGCTACAAAGCTTTAATTCACTCAAGCAGTTCACTTCATAAACCAAGGCAGTTGATCTTGAGAAGAATATCAAGGGCATCAGAACAACAAAGTCAGCAGCTGCCATCATTTTGAGTCGTGTTCCTTTGATTTGAAGCAGGGTGGTTATGAATAAGGCAGTGACAGGTGTCAAGTATCGGATTTCACAGAATGTGCACGGAACTATTTTATAAATTATGTGTACAGATTATTTTTTTTAAAAACATTAGATACAGAGAAATGCACTGACATCAAAATCAGCGTCAAAGTTATTCAACCACTTTACAAAAGCTTATGTTTCTTTGAAAGTAAAGCAGTCGCAGTACTGCTCTGGATTTCTGCCTTTCTCTTTCGGTGAATATTTGAATCTAAATGTCTGTCCACAGCCGATTCTCTGTAGTGATCTACAGTAACGTTGCAGGACGTACAGAAGAGCTTACCTCCATCGCTGTGTAAAACTCCTGCTGGATACTGCTTTACGTGACCTGCTGCAGCCACATTTTTAGCCTTTTTAGAGACATCGATTTTCTTGTTTACAGTGTGCAGCATTTTAAATTTCCTGCTTATATTGCATAAAGTCAGGACATAATCACTGCACAGCACTATGTGCATGCTAATAGTACACCAGGCACACAGCAGAGCTGTACTCGTTAGTGTGATGAAGTTAAAAGCTCGAACCATGAACGCAGATGAGCCCTGCTCTCTTGCATAGTGGTTAAGATGCTCGCTTGCAGTGTGAAGGGCTGCAGGTTTGCACTCAGCTTCTGCCCTGTTACACGTAGTTAATGTCGTCAATGTCTCCTGTGCACAAGATAACACTTATGACAATAAGATGCATTGGAATGTTCTGATATCAGCCGTTTTGATTGGCTGAGAATGCCTTGATGTTTTTTAAAGAGCAACTTGGTCTGAAACATCACAGTTTTCTAAGCTAATGTATTCTTCTGCTTGTTTTATAATCACTTAGCATATAATTTTCTGATTCAATACTCACATTCTGGTTACTTTTTAAAACTCTTTAGTTTATAGTACCCCTGTGGCATCATACCCCTGAAACACACTTTTCTCACAACTGGTACACCAGCGTACAACCATGTAACCAGTAACCACCAATAGTTAGGATAACTGACATTTCATACGTATCCCAAGATGCTCCTCAGGAGACTGTTGAAGGTGTTAGCTTAAATTTTAATTTTAATTTACCCTTACAGCATTAAGATCTGATAATGTTTACATTACTGAATAGACTGGAAATAGGTGTTCCTAACCCATATTAAGCAGTTTGTGCAAATACACTTGTAGGCTTCAACTACTCTTTGACCAGTTAACGGGATTCAGACAACTGGAGAGAGATAGATGACCCTTACCCTCTCACATCCTCCCTTTGTTTTAATTTTTCTTCCACAGCTCACAGCACTGAAGTTGTAGCTGACTGCTGTGCAAAAATATATTTTGTTGTTAACTGTCAACAACTAGCTTACTAACACATTAACACAAAGTTAATTGCGATTTTAAAGATGCAGGCCTAACTTGTAATTTAAGAGTCCAGAGGCTTGATGAGCTGTGTCAGAAGGTGTTTGAAGGGCTCTGCACAGACTTTGCTCGTTAGAAGATAACCGATTCAGCCAATCAAGGTTTGAACTGGGATTACCTTTTGCTGATAAAGTGGAAGTCAGTGTTTTTTATTTGTTTGCAGTCAGGGCAAATGGGACTATGAAAGCAGATAGCCCATACAGAAAAATAATAGATTGCAGTATTTGTCAAAGCAATAGAAATATATTTAAAATACATGGTAATATATTGTCATCTCTTTCCTAAATATAAGCTGTAAAGAGCATGTGACAGGGTGGCTGGGCGGTGACGCCACTGACGCCATTTTATTTTTAAATAACAAAAATAAAATAAATATTTTTAACACAAAACACTTGCTCACAGAGCAAAATAAAAACTGTTAAACAAAAATAATCATGAACACAAAAATAACACAGGACAGGCTGGGCAGTAGCCTTCACTGTTCCTGTACGTTTTTTTCTTTTAGTTTTGTTTTCTCTCGCTCTCTTTGCTCTAACACCCACCACGAGTGCAACGAGCTGCAGGCTTTTATGCAGGTGACCATCTCCCGATTAGCAACAAAATTAATCACTTAATGAATTCGGGAGATGGCCACCTTCTGCACGAGTTTTCTAATTATACCTGGCAGAGGACGAGTACCCACTCTCGCCTCTGCCAGAAAACGCCTCGCCGTCATAAATAATAAATACATAAACAAACACAAAATAACAACAAATTAATGCACTTTCCCGTCACACGTGATTTACGACCAAAGCCCACAGCCCACGTTTTTTTTTTCTTTCTGTGTGCCAAATCAGTCTGTTTTTATTGTGCAGTTACACAGGGCTTCCTCCAGTTTCATCTGACGAAAATGCAGCCAAAACAAAGCTAAGAGACAAGCTACAGTAATGTAACAGTTTATCAATAAACAGTTGTAGATACTGTGATGTATTTTTAAAAAAAATCTGTGATCTTTAGTTGTTTTTGTGCATTTTCATTTGCAAGTGACCTTTTTTTCTCTTTTGCAAAATTGCATTACCTTTTTCGTTGTACACAGTTCTGTGCATGGGTAACATTTTGATTTAATTTTGCTGTTGGGTCGTTAACGGGGAATTTTACATACTGCTGCAATACGTACTGTTGTTACGAAGAATTCTGTTCCCCCTTGGAAATCAGTTTCCCCTGCCAGTAATTTACCGTGTTTTGTCTGGGGAAAAATAAAATGGTCACGTAATCAGGCGACTACAGACTAACCCTCACCCTTACCCTAACCTTAACCTTAACCTTAGAAAAAATTGTTCACTTCAGGATTCGGCCAAAACAAACCTTGATGAAAGTGCGGAAGATGACCACCTGATTGAATATAGTACAATAAGCAGAGGAAACTGATTTCCATGGGGCACTGAATTCTACATAACACCAGATTTAAACGTATGTAGTGTATTGCAGTTAACGTGGGACTTTGGGCATTACATGAATTACGTTTACCAACTAATTTCCACCCTCTTCCATTATTAAGAGTGGGTCGAATAAGAAACTAAACCAAGTATACACAACACTGTTGGTCTGACATGCATTTGTAATGTTTGCTTAAACAATGTGAAGTGTTAGAAACACTATAAGCTACTTTTGATCTCAAGAGGATGTCCTGAGAAACCGAAGCAAACTGCTCTAGAACACTCCTTAGATCCAAGCTATTAACCTTTTTGTTCATACCGATTATCAGGAAGTCCTTGTAGAGTTATACACAAATGTAGCATCTTTAAATAGTATCAACTAAGCTAAGGCACAGCTTCAGTGGTTTTTGCTTATTAGACACATCGATTTTCTGCAATATGTACTTTCTTCTACTGAAGACTGCAGATTGTCCTGGCAGTATTTTCAAACTCATTACAAAAAAATATGGGATACTTCAAAAGAGACTTATTGAGGAGCTCAATGAGCCATACGAAAGTCCTGCTTTAGATCATTAAACTAGAACCTACCGTACATTAAGATGAAGCATCAGGAAATAACCTTTTCAGCCATAACTTCAACTCCAACAATTCTAATTTGCCCAAACCCTGTCGCCAAGGGCAATTAATGAGGTAAGGTGTCGGTTTGGATCACAGAATCATGTGTTTGCACAGGGCCTCAACCACAGGCTACTGCACTCCAGAACTGGAGTTTATTTTGCATTCAACCTCTTCAATATAAACATCTCCAACCCTGGATAACGTGATGCTACATCCGCAGAGCTGTCTTTGAAGTGTATTATGTGTACTCAGTTGTAACTGATCCAAATTGGATCCCATTCCCCGTTTTTATAAGGCTCAGAGAGAAGCCTGACAAATTATCAGAGTTATGTACCATACCTGGAAATATGTTCCACTGTGCACCACAGCATAATCTCAAATTAATGCGTTTTGTAAGTCAAGCGAAACATATTTAGTTCTGTTTTGCAGAAGGGGCTAGTGGCAGCTGACAGGTAATTGTGATGCTAGTAATGCAGTGAGAGATGGACAGGGAAAATAGATTCTGCACACATTGTCTGTGCTTCTATGTGCTTTGGCCAACTCGTGACTCACTGAATAGGATAGTTTCGTCTCTGTTCAATAGACGGGCCTTGTGATGTTATCACTGACTGAATAGACGGGAAAAACAATGAGAAAGAAAAGCAAGAAAAAAAGTGGTACAGAAAGCTGGAAGAGAAACAGAAAACAACTAATGCTGTGAAGATTTTTTGAAGATGTGAAGAACAGCAGAAACACAGTTAAGTCTGAAGAGGGAAAAGACACAAGAAAATACAAGATGATCTCCTTTTTAGATAGTCCTCTCCACATTATCTGTCCCATGTGATTCTTCATTACTGTGCTGACTTGTTGGAAGTCAGAAACCCTTCTTGATACACACATGCATCCACAACCATGATAGCAAAAAATGCTGTCACTTCATATGCTGCACATCATGCTGTGCAATATTTTTCAAATTTGTGCCTAAAGATACGTAAACGGCAAAAAACATAATTTGCATCGACAACATGAGACCTCTTTGAATTTTTACTGTCACTGTTGAAATCCATCTTGGCAAAAACATCCATTAAATCTAAGGTTCTTTTTAGTTCAGTCTGCTACTTTGAACACTTTTTCAGTTTTTTGGCTGGGAACAGGAGAGTATTGTCTGTTTAGTTTGAGCAATGCTATTCCTACAAGTAGGTTGGAGGTATTACCTACTGCATGTCATTATTGTAGAGTATGGTGTTAAGGAGTCTTGAAACGATATGGTCAGGTCAGAAACAGCAAATAGGGGATTTATTGAAGCTTTGGCCCTTGTACACAGCACAGTGTGCCTTCTAGCTACCTGCTGCCAGTCCTGGCATTAGCTAACTCAACCTGTTGATACAATATGAACAATACGCTCTTGCTGCACAAACCTTTAGTGGAAAAAAATGAAAAGCTCATAAATAAAGGCTTATGTCCATCACCTACGAAGCTATGGCAACTTTAAACTTTAGGCTCTGTAGTTCTGAAGCCATAATGAGCCAAGTCAAGCCCAACATGACTTTTATAACTTGCTTCAATACAAAGAATTACAATTCTGATGATTGATTATACTAATAAGGTTATTATCAATGTCAGCATCACAGTAGGGTAACTGCTATAGATCATTGTGGACCCCTCCTATTCAGCCAGTGATAACCAGTCTCCAGGTACAGAGAACAATGCTGTCTGTCTTCTGTGCCAAAAGATCTAGACCTCCATTAGGTAGCACAAATCGTTATATTAATTTAATAACTACGTTGTAAATTAGTGATTTAATATGTTTAAACTATCAATAATGCTATGTTTTATTTGCTATGATTTTAATTGCAATAAGGACCTGATTACTGGGAATTACCTTGGTAGTTAACCTTGTCTGTACATTAGCAGCATCCTCTCTCCTACCAGGGTTGGAGGGTTGGTGTCAATTCCTTTTTTTCAAATCCAATTCCAAGTACTTCAAATGAATTTGTTTTAAGCAATTGGAATTGATTAAAAGGAATTGAATTGACCCCGCCCTAACTCTTACCTTCCTGATGTGATCAATGGTAATACCCTCTAATCAGGTGTGACAGGGTGACTGAGCGGTGACGTCACGGCAGAAGCAGGGACGGACGAACACTGACACCAGGGCAAGTACTGCAGTTCAAGTGGCGGTTGCCGTTTTATTTGAGAACAAAACAAAAATAAATCAAAAGTTTAAACAAAAAGACTTTGCTCAACGAGCGAAACAAAAGGTTAAACAAAAACAAATCTCGAACACAAAAGTAAATAATAATATAGGTCAGGCTGGGCAGATTGCCTTCACTGTTCCTATGTTTAATTTTTAAATAAATTTCTCTCTCGTCTCAGTTCTCTCCGCTCCTAAAACATCCACACCGAGCTAGAGAGCTGCAGCCTTTTTATATCGTGGCCGAGGGGTTTAACTAGCTTGCAATTAATTATTCTATTAGCCCTCGCCCACAATCTGCACGAGTTTATTAATTACTATGTGGATGGGGCTTCCCATCCACGTTACTAAACAATAACAAAATAAACCAACGGCTACGCCGTCAAAATACATAATAAGCCCCGCGGCACTCGTCGTCATAAATATAATACTAAATCATAATACAAAATAACACAGGGGCGGAGGGGGAACCCCCATTCTAAACTAAAATAAACAAAACAATGTACAGGGCTGCTCGCCCTGTTACATCTGGATTCTATTGTTTTATGGGAACTTACTTGTAACAGACAGTGAACAGAAGTATGGTTATTGATGAAGCATCCAACTCAAACATGTAACAGAGTAAGAGTTACACACACTGACTGCTCTGAGCCAAGCACTACCCTGCTGCAAAACTACCAAAAGAAGATTCCATCACCCTTATCAGTTTCAAATCCTAAAATATTGCTTAGGGATTTTAATTTCATTACCAACCTTCACCAGTGACGGTTTCCCTTTGAACAATAAATGAATCAAATTAAAAATGAAAGGCTTTAGTGCTTAAAACTGATACACATCTAAATGTAATTACAAGTTGACATTAATTTGTAACTGACTACTTTTAATGGAAGTTTACTCAACAGTACCACAGTGAACTATGGTTCTAAAAATCTACCAATTTTACAGCTTCCGAAAATAAGCTCTCCTGCTTATTAAAGATTAAAAAGTAAACAGAACAAAACAAAAAGTGAAATTTATTTGTTAAATGTTTTCGGTTCGGAACCCTTGTAGTCTTGTTGGATGATTCATTTCACTTGATTGGGACTTTGCAACAATAGATTATACTTTGTGACAAAAACAATCCTTTTGAAGGAGTAACAACTACATTACTCATCTTTTGAATAACTCCAATGCATAGAAACAAATAACCTCGCCTTCCATTATTAAATGTCAGTTGCAACAAACTAATTTAAGTTCTTAGTTCTGTACTAAGCTGAGTACTAGCTAGCATGGTCCTATCTAAGGATCATCTCCAATTAGTGTTGCCACCTCTGAACTACAAAAAAAATGGGACCTCTGAATGGAAGAGGGGTTGTTAAGTTTAAAATCTCTTTACAAATCTTATATTCATCCACTAGGACATGGGACATTGATATATAGCAACCCCATCTCCAGCTAATCACAAACCCTGTATAATAATAATAATATCTTTATTTTTATATAGTGCCTTTCATAGTGGACCACCGTCACAAAGTGCTTTACAGAGCTAGGCTGTGAACTGTGAACTGGGAGGTGCTCGGAGCTCCCGTCCACAGTCGGCAGTAGAATATCCTGGACTCAAACCGACGACCTCCAGGCTATAGGGCACATCCTGCATTCCACGCGGAGCGCCGTTACCAGATGCACCACTCGGGAGCCCCTTTCAATGGACAGAGTTTAAAATTAATATTAATGTATTGCAATTGTTTTGCATGTTAAGAAATCATCTGGAATTTTAAACAATGGTTTTATTAATAAATAAATAAAACATTTGTTTTAATACAGTGAAAATACACATCAGCTGATTCTATTCATATGAGTAACAAGTTAGTACAGCTTTCACAATCTTAGGAAGGAAGGAAGTTATAAATAGGGTACTATACAGAAATTAACCATTTCCTAATCAACATTTGTCTATATGCTAGTAAGCTAAGCCAGTTTAAACTAAAACAGTGCTGCTTAAAAAATCTTTTTTCACACAAAATGCTTAAACAGTTCTTTGCAAAAATCTCTCTCCTGTACCCTTTACATAATAATAATAATAATAATAATAATAATAATAATAATCAAATATGCTAAAATGCAGAGTTTTCTCATAAGGCTCACTTGCTAATGCATTTTGATTGCTTATTCAGTCTCCTCAAAGCAATTAAAACATGACTATTGCCCCTTATACATGCATTTTGTCAGCGTTGTCCTAATAGGTTTGAGGGTAAAGGAGACTATATCTGAATATATTAAAATACTAAATTGGACAATTAGGCTAAACTGGGAGATTGAAAATCATATATATATATATATATATATATATATATATATATATATATATATATATATATATACAATTCATTCCCAGGGTTAGGTGGAAGTTGGCCATCTAGAAAGTGGGTGACCCGGAAGGAAAGCGTGACTGACGGTATATAAGGCGACATAGTGAGGTGATCTGTACATTTATATGGTTAAACGCTGAACCGAAAGGAAAACCTATTGTTATCGTGAGTGTTTTGTTTGTTTTGTCTTGTCTAAAATCTACTTGTTTGTTGTTATTAGACGGCTAACACTACATGTAGCTGTCGCTACATGTCAGCATTAAACTCGGACTACGCTGCACCTTGTTCAAGATATATTGTATTTTCACCACGAGCACTACAGCACTCACTTGTGAGCGTGTTTGTATATACCGTGTGTTTAAATACCGTGCCTATTGTTTCGGGACTGAACCCGTGGATTTAACTGAACGATAAACATCGTTGTGTATGGCCAGTTCTCATTCTCAAGTGACGTTGGATTAAAAATAAAACCACCATTTCACCAGTAACTTTGTTGTTTCTCATTATCTTGAGCACTGCATCACCTCTACACCTATGCACTGCAAACCACTTTGCCACATGTAAATCATTTTAGCGAAACCACTTAGGCCACCTATAAAGATGTTACCCAATGATTTCTTCCTTCATTTTGGACGGTTCCTGTTTGAGCATTTAACAGCAGGATAAGTGGTTGTTTGTACAAATAGTGGAAACAATCAATGCTACATTTTAAAAAGCATGATAGAGGACCATGTTCCTGGATGATAGACATATTTCACCAAGGTCTGTTTGAAACGAGACAGACAATGCCCTCTTCGTGTAGGAGAGCAAGGGTTCGAACTTTGCACTAGTCCTGCACCCAGTCCTGGGTTTAAAAACCCTCAAATATATTGCTGAAATGATCAAGAGCCAGGAGTTTGAGTAATTGTTGGTACTGCACAATTACTTGCACAGCATTGCAGACTTGTTGCTGTTAACTTGCTAATACTAGCTAACAGCAGTGTTTCTGATAATCAGCTGTTCACACTTCCAGGTGCAACCAACCTAAAACATACTGTTGCTTCTCATAAAATATCAATGTCATTAGTTTATTCAATTTGTGCCCACAGGGCCAGCACAGGTACATCTGAATTGTGCAAAACTAATACAAAGAGAGACCTAAGTAAACCATATTCAATAAAACAATAATACAACTATAAAACAATTACTATAAATCCAGGAATAATACATATCTATAAACACATAAGTACACACATGCAAACCCCATCCTGTGCACATGCATCTTCTGTTCTAGCCTGGTATGGACAACATATTTAGTACAGCTGTTACTATGTAGTCAGTTGGCCTCTTCTTACAAAAACAGCCTATCATGTAAAATCCGGTTCCTCATTACTGTTAACCCTTTCTTAGTTTGTCTAACCTTACATAGTGATACATGAACTAGAGTAGAAATGTCTTTTTTTGCTTTTTTTGCCAGACACTTCAATCAAATAAGTGGAGACAAAGCCTGTTGTGCAAATCTGGAGAGCTGTTATCCTATCTGATGAGCTCATTTGGTTGCATTCAGGCTTTAATTCCCATAATTGCAGCCATCCTGTTCTTCTTAATGTAGCACGATTACTATAAAAGTGTAAAATAACTAGAAATGCTTCTCATTTACTAACAGGGAAATTATATGCCCTCCTGGGAAAAGCACAATTGTTGCACTGAAAAAGCATGCTTTGTTAGGTTTTGCATCTCCACTGTTAAGATGCCATTTCGTTTTCGCTTAATGATTGTTAAAAGTTAATGTATCTCGCTCCACATTACAGCATAGTGCACGATATTAACACATTTAGGTAAATTAGATGTGTTTTTTTTTTGAGTAGGTGAAGGAAATTGCCTTTTGAAACTGTGATATTTTTAGACAAACTGCATTATCATTTTTTATATACATATTTATATAGATATATGTATGCATCTGTTTCCTGCTCAAATATATGCATTTCATAAAATCATCTGCTAGAAAGGAAATCTAAATTATGTAGATAGTGTATAACATTAAGCTTTAATTAGGCTGCAGTAAAGTGATTGTATTGTATTTTAGCAAAATAATATATATCATTTGCTAGTCATTTGGAAATGGAAAATATGCATACTACTGTTACTGCAATATTATAATTACTGTAAATGAATGTGCACATCTAATACTTTTCTCTACATGTATCTTCAAGAAATGTACAATACATGTAATATAAAAGGTATATTGGGACTAAATGTCTGGACTTTGTATTTTAAAAGATCTACAAAAATTGGTGGTGACTAAAAACTGCATTCCAGTACTGTTAAGAACAGAAATAATATCTTTCATGCTTTATTTTTAATCATGACAATCCATAAAAATGAAAGTGCTTACGTTTCAGAATAATTTCACAGATCCCTAATTTTCACATTTTGTTCCTCCGGAATTGGTGTCAAATTTGTTACTGAAATGAAAAGTGTCCCCAACTACACTTCCAACCCAAGTGCGTGTTGCCCCTTCCAACCCCCTAGCCCTTTTAAATCCCAGAAAGAACACTAACATGCTTCATTGTCATTGCTTGATTTATGAGACTTTCTAACACATCTCTGTACTGCAAGTTTGTGAAGGACCGACGTATGTGGGTCAATATGTGTGTTAACTAGGTTACATTTAAGTTGTTTAAACAACAAAATTGATCCCATTCCTGGAAAAAAATAACCGTTAATCTATTTGAATTAAATTATTTTTGGCAAATGATTTGAGTAAATAGAGCATTATAGATGGAGCCACTTGTCAAATGGATTCCTTTATTAATTATGATAATGCTATTCAATAAGTTATATTTGTCTTCAGGTTTGTGATTATCATATGTATCCATAATTGTGGATTTTGCTGCCTAACCACACTTTTGATAATCAGAGGAAGACTTTTTATCTTAATATCAGAAAATATAAATCCATCAAAACTTGTTACAATAAAATCAAATAAAAGATAAACAAGAAAGTAACATAATCCAAACACACCCGTCCATTCGAGAATACATCTGCAGACACTAACCACTAACCTGCCCCCCTGCAACACTCTGGATGTACTAGTTAAGATAACTGCAATATTTTTGTTGCATTTTGTCTCAGACAGCTACTGAACCCTAGAAGCAAAGGCTCAGCCTCAGAAGTCTTTGTATGGACTGTGCCTTTTAACCCTTAATAATGTTATGAGTGTTGACCCTGGCACATCTCTCACAACACTGGTGTCACCTTCCCATGTTACATCTTTCTGGATTAGCAATTGAGTGGGGATAGTGACACTTCCCTATAGGTACATGTTGCACCTGGGAGCTCAGAAATCCTAGTACTTTGTCGGCTTATTCTCCATCTCAGAAAGTTTTTGACTTTCTGGATCTCAATATCAGTTCATATGGATAAACTGCTGATTTATGTATTTATTTTAAACTGCTAAAATGTTCTTAAATCCACCATTCATTAATTAAACATTACAGTTTGACATGTTTTTTTCCACTCCTGTTGTACAGACTCCAAACCAGGCTTTTTAATGTATTTATTTGATTGTTCATTTTGGTTTGAAGCTAGTGTCATACCTACAAAAATAAATAAATAAATAAAATACTCTGCATAAGTAATATCCAGAAATGCTGCAATAAATAACTTCATATATTTAGTTGATTTCAGCGGGATTACTACTTTTATCATAGGTTAAATATATGTCGAGTTATTAGATAAAAATTAATTTCCCTCACTTCAGAAGCTGACATTTTATTACATTCTGTTTAACAAAAACTGAACTTGCTAGAATTATATCTGACTATTTTCTTACTCTTTTCCAAAAAAAGAATGCTATAGATTTACAATTCAGCTAATCTAAATCATTAAAAGATAAATGTGTTTATTTCAATGTATTTTTGGTAGCCCAGTAGATTACAGGGTATACATAACCATGCAATAACTTGGTAATAATCGGGTAACTACAAATAGTGCCTTTGCATGCATGGTAACTGCTAGGTATTACAAGTGTTCACATGTCCATGTCATTACACAGTAGTTACCATGAAAGAGCAGGCACCATTGGCAGTTACCCAGTTATAACATTGTAATTACATGGCTATTGACGCCCTGCAATCTAAACCACTATGGTATTTTCTTCAACAGAATTAAATTTAGAAGACTGCTACCTAGAAGTGCTGAGTGAAACTGCACCCTGTTTTGTAGGCTGTGGGCATTAGTAAGAGGTGGCCAGTCAAGGCCTGTTACATTGATGTCGATCTCAAGGTAAGGTACAGATTCTGATCCTGTAGGTGAGATGAATTTAAAGGCTCTATAACTTATTTTTATTTATTATTTATTATTCATTTCTTAGCAGGTGTCCTTATCTAGGGTGACTTACAATTGTTACAAAAAAATACAGTTAAACCTGCTCATGCGACCAACTTTATTAAGCGACCACCTGTCCAACGCGACCAGCGACCACAATTCTCTTACCCAGCAAACACCCTTACACAGGGCTATTGTTATAAGAAAAATATGGTTTTAATTATACATCCTAAATTCAAAGGAATACGGTAACCATTTTAGCTGTCTTTTATCTGTAATCAATAAAACAGCAGCGCTCTAAAGCACTGTAAAGGAAGAGAGAAAATCTGGAGAAACAAAAGGTCCTCTCTAGATGACATAATTTAAGTTATTAAACTTGCAAAAAGACAGTAAGTGCCAGAAAAACTGATGAAAAATTTGGCACTAGTAGACGCAGATAGAGCATTTTGAAATGGAAAGGGCTTGAAGTTTTAGGTTTATATTTTTGTTCACGTGACCGTGTTTTGAGCCATTTCAATATCTTAATTAAACTGTTAATTGCTAAACAAAGTCGCTTCTTTTCACCTTGATGTCCTGATTGACTTGCTGATTCTGTTTCACCTTCTTCATTATTCGAACACAAGAGCAAGCAATGACATTAATCACTTCCCCCAGATGCTACTTTAACTTGCATTTCGTTCTCGCACTTGCCTGGGAACTAAGCAGCTTCCAATGTGTCTGTTTTGTGTTGTGTTGTTCTTTCCTGCTAATTTAACAGAATGTTCACATAATTAGAATGTAGCGGCTTAAGAATTAAAGGCAAACCGTTAAAAGGAAAATAAGCACCGAAAAATTCAAGCCATACTTATAAGAGTATGAAAACAATGTCTTGATGTCGGAAAATATCTTATGCTTATGCTGGCGTTGGTTTCAGGATGCGATGAATCAACATGTACCTGAAAAGCAGACACAGGCATTGAAATTTGCAAAGGATTTAAAACATTTTGTGTGACCTGAGACAGACAAGCATTCATTACTTTTACAAAATAATTTGTTTTGTAATAAATGCATTATCTACAGTAAATGAATGTTATTAAATGACATACTTCCTTTTGTTCATATTACATCTTCCGGCTTTTACAGTGTATGTAAGACATACATAATTACAGGAAAGCATGTCAGAGACAAATAGAAAATTCAAAGTTATAGGCCCTCTTTTAAGAGACCACCTGTGTTAAGGCTACTATTACTATAAGGCTACTATCTCTTGAGTGGTCTCTTAACACAGGTTTGACTGCATCACAGTATCGACAGTAAGTATCACATTACAAAATATCACATTATAAAATATCACATTACAGAATATCACATTACAGATAAGAGCAGTTAAAAAGTACAATAAACTCAGTAGCAAATAAGATCAAATTCAATAAGAGCAAAATAAAGAATACAGTAAATAACTACATTTAAGAGTGAGTTTGACTAAGAGCAGTTAACTTATAGTAAAAGTAAAGTCCAGTAAGAGCACGTAGTAAGTACGATAAATGGATGAGAAGGATTTCAAATAAGAGCAATTACAAAAAAGTAAATGTGAATATGGATACCTATAAGAGTAAAATCAAATACAAGATACAGGAAATAGTTATAATTAAGAGCAGTAGTAGAATACGGCGAGGTATGGAGCAGTTCAGTGCAAGTACAAGCTGATGCAAGTATTGGTACAATTGGGTGCCTGTGACAGGATGAATGATGTGGTGCAAAAGACTGCAAATGTCCAAACGTATTCTCCCAAAACAAGTAATTTAATAATCCAAACAAGAACAGAAATATCCACAAAAATAATCCAAACAGGAAAATAATACACCCCAATACCAGCGATGGTAATCAGGGCAAAACAAAACAAGATCCACTTTCCAAAAATAACAAACAAAAAGACACTCCTTAACCACAATCCTCCGTGCATGAAACTGTGCTCTTTCCAAAGGGAACTGTGGTGCGTGCGCTGTGCCGTGTTGTGCTGTGCGATGAGGGGCGTGCTCTGGGGTTAGTGCTGACTCGGTAGCGACAGCCTCCCGTCCTCCTGCTCCTCTACGCAAACACAAAAACATGTAACAAAACAAACAAACATACACAAGCTCCGGCCGGTCAATTATTGTCTCAGCGCAAGGGGAGGTACTGATGTAGCTGCTTCCCCTTTGTACCCCGAAAACTCCTCCCTGCAATCAACGCGTCGCCTGGTTTCTCCAATAGAGGGCTGCCCCGCAGCTGACTGCAATGGAATCGTCCTGAGTACTTGCAGCTACAGCCTCTCTAATATGTTTACCTTCGGTTTCCACCTACCACCGAGGTGGCAGATCTAGGAGGCAGCTTACCTTCCCCCTTACACAGCGCCCTTTCTAATCGGGAGGGAGGTTTACAGCACCGATCCTTTCTCTCTCTATCACATATCTCACCCCTCAGAGTGATGCCGAAGGAACACTCAGCCAACTCTACATTCCCCAATGGTCCCCCCTCCCTTGAAAAAAAATCTGCATTTTGATGCTCCTTACCCACACGATGTTTCACTGTATAGTGGAAGGGTTGCAGCGCCAGATACCACCGAGTTATTCGAGCGTTATTGTCCTTCATCGTATGTAACCACCTTAAAGGAGCATGATCAGTGACGAGAGAGAAAGAATGCCCCAACAAGTAATAGCGAAGAGTGTGAGTAGCCCATTTGATGGCTAAACACTCCTTCTCAATGACGGAGTAGTTAATCTCCCTAGGAGCCATTTTTTTGCTCAAATGTGGGAGGCCTCGGTCTGCAGGATGAACTCTTTGCTGAAATCTGGTGAAATCAGAGCGGGAGCTTGACAGAGTCGCTTCTTGATCAAATCAAATGCCTCCTGACACTGCCCTGTCCATTTAACTATTTTTGGAGCAGCCTTTCGGGTGAGATCTACCAGGGGGTTAACTATGGTGGCATACTCGGGGATAAATCGGCGGTAATAGCCGGCTAACCCCAGTAGTGATCTCACCTGTGACTTGGTTCTCGGGATCGCCGTCTCCACCAGCGCCTGGACTTTGGAGGCGATCGGTCTCACCCGGCCATTACCCATAATGTAGCCAAGATATTGGGTCTCCTGTTTGCCAAATGCACACTTGCCCAGCTTGGCTGTTAGCCCCGCCTCCTTCAGAGACTGGAGGATGGCTGAAACTCTAACATTATGCTCCTTACAATGGAATCGTCCTGAGTACTTGCAGCTACGTGCCCCTCCTAATATGTTTACCTTCCGGTTTCCACCTACCACCGAGGTGGCAGATCTAGGAGGCAGCTTACCTTCCCCCTTACACAGCGCCCTTTCTAATCGGGAGGGAGATTTACAGCACTGATCCTTTCTTTCTCTATCACAGTGCCATAGAGTCCAGTATAGTTGAGAGTTGTGAGGTTTACAGATGCTGTCTGAACTTCCTGTGCAAATCAGCCTGGTTCTTTTGTACAGTGGTCAAGCTGCTTGCTTTGGAAGTGTGTAGTTGTAATTTCAAGGCCAAGTGTTTATTGTCATCAACCTTTTTTGTGAAATGGTTCCACTAGAAGTTTCATTGCAGTCAGCTTGATGTCAGCTCTGTTGTACAAGTGTATTCTTAATTTCCAGTGCTCCGCTAACAGTATGTATCCTTGTATACAGTATACAGTTCAACCGAAGAGGGTGATTTGTAAGGAGAATTTCACATTCTGAGGAATTGGGTTGGTCCTCAATCAAGGATGTCTCGTGTTATGTAGGGTTGGAGACAAAAAAGTTTGGAAACCCTGCCTAAGTTTCCTATAGTATACTTTGGTCATTGCTTTATTGCTTTAGTAAATATTTGTTTTTATTTGTTATACAGTTGTTATCCCTCAACAGGAAAAGTTACCTAACATCCCACATAGGTTTTTATTGCAGCTACGTGATGATGCATCTCCACAGATTGCATTTCTGGTTAATATATCAAAACCACTCCGTCAAGCCATCCTTCATTACACTTTAGATTTTCTTGATTAATCTTTTGGCATTGAGATATTTTGTTCTGCTGTTCAATTTCTGAAGGGTCAAATTCAGCACTTTTTTATTTCCCCCATCTTTTCCCCAAGCCCTGGACTTTAATATGTATTGTCCCTGTAACACTGATCCAGCATAAATGCAACTGGCAATTCATTTATTATATGTTTTGCAGATCCTTGATTATTAGTTTCTCAGCCAAGCTTCTCTTTTTTTACAGAATGAAGATGGCAATCCGGTTGCAAAAAAGGTAATGGATGTTGATTCAATTTATTGAACTAAATATCACAAAGGTCACCACTTCTCTTGATTTTGGGCCAGAAGAATGTAATTTGACTTGACATGGTGCTTCTTGTTGTTGTCAGAGCACTCTGCTTCTGAATCTTTAGTGCAATATAAGTACGCTTGCTTCTTTGTGACGTTTATTTTTTTTCAGGGGCTCACAAAATATCGTAATATATCACTCACTGGGATTTATCATTGGAACACCACGAAACCTGTTAATTATAGAAGCGGTTTCGTCACTTTCAGTTTGTGAGTTGCCCTTAGAATATTGTTATAATACTTGGTCTCTTCTGGTCCCCATAAGTCCGATGAAGAGAAGCCAGGCTAATCTCAGGACTTAAAAGGAATGAGCTATATGACATTCTGTTAATGATTTTTTTTTTATGTGGTGTGCATTCTCTATTTTATGTCTCTTTATACATCACACAAAGGTATAGAACGCCAAATCAGTTACTTTTTCACCACACAAATGCAGAGGGTTACTTCTTGGTCTTTTGAATTATATGGAGTGAGTAGAAGTGCTTGCATTTGCTTCCCTTTTGCTACAGTATGCCCCCTTGTTCACGTGTGTCCAGGTGTCTAACTGTAAGAAATGGAACTTGCAAACCTTGCACACAACACCTACATGATAGAGCTGTTTAGATTTCATATCCAGACAGCGGTAATAGGCCAATAGATCTATTCATTTAATGAAGACTATTCAGTGAAGCTCGGTGTGGCACCTACACTCACTTGACTAGCAGTGCTGTAAACAACACAAAGCATAGTCATATCTTTCAAAATTTGATGGAGAAACATTGCATTAGACGGGAGTTTAAACTAACAACTGTAACCAATAGGCTAATAAAGTGTGATTTAGTTCTTGAAGCAGGATTTACATTTAAACACATTTTGTCTTAAGACAAGGGATTGAGGTAACTCCCAAACTGTATGCAAAAGTAGAATCTGAATGGTATATCAGTATAAATGCTGGTAAGAAATGAGTTGCTAAATTTTTTAGAGAGCTACAGTAAGTGCACAATTATATTTTTTCAATATGACTGTTATTGTTTAGAACCATGCAAAACCTTCTCTTACACCTTCTTATAACCTTCTCTTTGTCTAATCTCTTTCGAGTGGAGATCAGAAGTGTACTCCAGTAGTTTTTAGCAATGGAACTTTTAGAGAATGCAATTACCTTAAGTGTATTTTGCTAGATAATAGAAATTATCAGAGTAGTAATTTAAAAAAATAAGTGTCTCCTTGTATGCATCTTTTATTGTGTATATTAACTTTTGCTTTAATAGCATGTCAACACATAAATGACATTTGGGGAGAAAAACTGCAGTTAGTGAGGGTACTGTGTGATCCCTAATGTCTTAGAATTGGCGTTCTTGGCCAAAAGCAGGTTTGATGATGTTCCCTTATGAAATGCCTGGTAAAGGTTACAATTTAAATCTGCTAATTCTGCAAAATTAGCTAATTTAGTCAGGTTTAAGCTGACTACTGGAGAAAAAAGTGATGACTATCCTAATTTATAAGTTAATATGTAGGGTTTAATAGTGTTAGAATGGCATCCCTCACACTTAGATCTGCTGCCTTGAGGTCTGAAAAGGTCTTGCTTTGCTTTTTTTGTATCCTGAGTTGTGCTTATATCTTCAATATGCATGTACATTTTTTAAAAGTCACACTTGTTTTTATATTTTTATTCACACTTCATGGGTCACTTAAAGAATACCTTTCGCAGCTTTTAGAAAGTTTACCAGGAAGAATTTCTCCCACAAGCATCATAGTGTATCCTGATAATGCTTCCTCCTGCAACCCAGTGTGTTGTTTGTCAATACGCTACTTTTTAAAATCAGAGCACTAGTATTGTTGCAGGAGGGAGCATCATCTGGGTACACTATGCTATTTTCTCCTGGAGAACTCTCCTAATACAAGTTGAAAACAGTATTTACAGCTTATTTATGACACATACATACAAATATTAAAACAATCAAGATAACATTGAAAAATATATGGCTGCGAGACAAGATGAGACACAGCAATGTGTTTCTTGACAACGTTGCAGGATGTTCTGTAACACTTTATAGTGTAATAATAGAGGCCCTTGGAGAAACATATAGAATGTCTACTTGTCTTATTTTATACTTCGGTGTTTATGATTAAAAAATAACCAGGACAAGCTGGCATGAGTCATTTCATTTTCAAGACTGTACAAGATAGATCACAATAGTGCTGCACAAGATTAAATCATAATTTATCAATGGTGTCCTCACAAGGTTGTAACCCAGATATGTGTGTGATTGTGTGTGTGATTGTGTGTGCGTGTCTGTGTGTGTGATAGCACAAAAGAGTAGTCCTATAACCAGTTAGACTCCCTGCAAAACATTTAGCTCCTTGAACATACCTGCACTGACTGTAGATAAAATGGAGATGTTTGGTGTCATTATTCATACTGTAGTTGTTTGAATAAATACACTAAGCTCTCTGAGGAAGAGAGCGGGCACAAGCTGAGATCAGAGGGATCACCTCTGAATGGAAATGGTATTTATGTTGCTGTCTCACGGAGCTCGCTGCATGTCACATAATTGGATTGTGTCGGAGGATATAAAGTATAATATGAAGCGGGTAGTAAAATGGTAGTCTTTATGGTAATTAGGACAAGGAGAGTTGTAAGCCTTCCTGAGGAGGGAGGGATTGCCATATCAATCGTCTTTATTCATGTGCAGGCTGTGAATTAATCATTCCAGATGAGATGAGCAACACCGATTGTTCTTTCTGCAGTGCCACAGCCTTGGGATGGCTCGTTAATTCACATTGCTTTATTTAATGATATTGTTGCGTGGAACTGTGTTGCAGCTGTGCAAAGATGAAAGATAACAAGAACACATACTGATTATACTTAAAGTACACATAGCTAAACTTATTTTTTTATATGCTTTTATTTTATGCAGTTTGAAATCCTTCTGAATCAGTTTCTCCAAAATGGTATACTTTTCTCTATTCTGATGACTACACCTGCTTCTATAGTTTACCTTGAGTCAATAGTGAAATATAGAAATATTTAACTTATAAGAAACTAAATCAAGTAAACATGTTTTGGTTAGTTATTGGTGTACTTTGTATAGGTACACTGTTGAAAGCACTACTTTAACTATAATGCTTTATCTATATGGATACATGGATATTCCACCATTTGAAGACTGAAAAAGGCTTCTAGTCAAAACATTTGTCATTGAATTTGTTTCTTTAATTATTTCCAAATTCAGCCCTATTAAGTGTTTAATAGTTATGGATGTTACTGTATATTGGACAGAATGTAACATTCATAACACCCTCATAAAAGCTGCATAGAATTGTTTAACTGCATATTCCTTCATAATGATTTAGACACACATGCATATAAGTATAAAACTTTGTTACAACATTTGTTAAAATCCAAAGTACTAGAATTTAAACTTTGGTGTTTCAAGTACAATTCTGAGACTGTCACAATAATAAGTAATTATTGTGCAGTTTTTCAAAGGGATTATGAAGGATTATGCATGTTAAAGTCTTATGTAGATTTTATTAAGGAACAATGCACGCTACAGTGTATTCAAATAAAGTGTTACTGTTTTAAGATAAAGGTATGCAAGAACTTAGGAAACTTAACTAACTAGAAAATCGTGTTTGTTCACAGAATAATTTAACTTTCATAATGTAAACATTTTAACAATGACACTCTACTGGGAAGCATTTACATTTTAATCAAAATATTCCCGTCCCCTTAAGTATCCTGTCATTACATAGAAAAATAAAACTCACAGTTTATATATAGTCATACAGTTTATATACAGCTTCAATTAGATATTATATAATGATGATCAACTTGAGGAAAGTTTCGGTTCACTTCAATAAACAGTTCTCTTACTTTAGTAAATACTCCTCAGCGTTTAATCAGTGTGAGAGCTGTTTGTAATCCTGAACACCCAACTTTCCACAAGATTATAGTTGAATTGCCCCATGGGGGTGTGCATTGTTGCAGTGTGGATTGTCTCTGCAGCACTGCAGGCTTTACATTAAAAGTTATTTTGAAATGCTCACTGTGGGGTCTCTGCCAGGTGCGTCATGCAGAGAAACACAATTACTGCTGTAACTCTTGCTGCTTGCCATGTGCAATATTGATGGGGACTGGGGGTTATCAACACTGAATGTTGCAAGTTGTGTTTGTAAGAATGAACTGCTCCCGTAAAGATATACAGCATTAGTTCTGCTATGATTAAATCGAAAATAGATTTTTCAGTCGATTCCATTCCTCATTATATACTGTACATCGAGATAAATACTGTGTAATGGATTCAATAATTACATTTTTGTAATGTGCATCATTTATAACATTATTTAAGTTTATTAACAAAACTGCACTGAATGCCCTGACTTGCTATTTACAGTATTTCTACCAAAAACAAGCAGTGGGCATACTCTTTTCCTGTTGTGTTAGCTAGGCATTGTTTGTAATCGCTTATAACATAAAGAAATGACTTACTCATAAAGACAAACTTCAGCAACATCATTTGAAACTGTTGGTCTTTTGTAGAGAGCTTGTAAGACGTACATTTTATGAAGCCGAAGCCAAAGAACCACAGTTTTGGGGGAATAATACCATCTGATTCTTGGCTGGTGCCTTTGATCTGCTTCAAGTTGCCTTGTATCGCTACCTCTCAGCACAGTGAATAGAATATAAAGCATGTATGTTTAAAAGGGGATGTTTCTGAATACTGAAATCCTTCTGAATACTGAAATATTTCCATTTGCAATGGAAGAAATTACCAGTGCACACCCCTTTAAGCCTCTAGTGGTCGTATTTACGTTCATTACAGAAATTTCCACTTTGCTCAGGCTTGCTCAGGGACAATTCCATAGGGAAAAAATATGCTGGTGATTTTATTAATCAAAATGCTTAAGTACAGAAACAGTAATACATCCTGATTTTAGGAACAAATATCATGGGATATGAAACTGATCAAAATAAAATATGAAAATCCAATGGGATGACAGGAAGAGGAAGAGCAATAAACTCACAGGTCAGTATTCCAGTAGAGATTTATTGTAATAATATAAACATTGCATAGACACTCTCTCACTCTTGTAATGCTCTTGAACTATAAAATATTCTTATGTGCGTACTATAAATGCCTCAATATCCTCTTCATGTTATTATTTAACATATACATGAAACCACAGTGCTCCCACGCATACTATCTGAAACACATTACTTATCAGCAATTGGGATGACCAGGGCTACGAATCACAGGTCCTTGGCATCCTATAAAGGGGATAAAATCCAATAAGAGAAACCATAAATGCAATCCTCATTGATTCTCATTACTGATATTGATCTTACTTTGACAGTAAAAGGGGGTATACTTAGCATGCCTGTTGTCACCAACGACCAGTTGCTAACACTGCAGTATTCACACATCTTCTGGGATTTTTATTTGTATCTGATAGTAGACTGTTCGTTAGATTAACTGTGCAGGTTTGGTCACCTCACTACAAAAAATACATCATTGCACTCGAAGGTATATAGAAGGTCTAGGCTGATCCCAGGACTTAATGACAGGAGCTATGAGGACAAGGTAAAAAAATACATCTCTCCAGCCTAGGAAAAAGGGAAAGTGGGGACTTGATTAAAGTCTTTAAACTACTTCAAATTTAATACAGAGAGAAAAACAAAAGGGAATAAGTGTAAGTTGAGTAAAAGTAAGTTTAAAACAAAAGGTAGGAAGCAGTTTTTTTTACATAGTTATACAATCATTGAATAGCCTACCAGGGGAACTAGTAGGATCTAAAACATTGGGAACATTAAAAAGAAAAAGACTAGATTCAGTGCTTTTAAATTAGTCCCCCCCCCCCCGACCCCTAAGTTGGAGATCATGGTGTGCTAACAAGGGAGCCTTGATGGGCCAAACAACTTTTTTTTTTCTTTTTTTATCCCCTAAACCTTTCTGATGTTCTTCTTATATGGTATACTGGCTTTCAGAATCTCAAAAGTCTCTTCTTTGGGTGTAGCAGAGACAACATACCATTATTGGCTTCTGGGGCACATGCGTACATCTGCAGGGAGGAGCCAGAGACTCACTGAAGGATGTGTTTGTTTACAGGGAATGGCAGCTGGTGATTGGCAGGCTGTGGATCCCTGACCAGCTGGTGGGCGTGTCCTGGCAGAGCATCTAGCTATAAAATGGAGCGGCTAACACATCCTCGTGTGATGGAAACTGCTACAAAGGAATTGTATTGTGAGTACTACTAACTATGCTGCCACTGTGTGTTCTGCTGGGTCCTTGGTTTCAGAAATTAAAGGCACTGTATGTGAGGAATTTAAGGAGTTTGCGCAAACAGTCTCCTGCTAAATGTACCCTGAACTGATTGCAATCATGAATAAGCCTCACAGTTTGCAGGCTTACTTATAGGAGTTGTTCAGGCCGTTACGGGGGGTGGAGAAACAATTTATTTAATCAGGGCCTGATTGTTCAAACAAGTGTACTTTATACTTTACTGAGAGTGCAGCTCTGTGGCCTGAACATGGTAAAGAAAATACATTAGAAGTATTCATTGATCACTATTAATACTATTTTAATTATTTATCTGTTTAGTATCCTATTTTGAGAGTATTCTATAATTCTCTTTCAAATGACCACTATGGGTGTGCAGCTGTAATTTCCTTTACTGGTTTTATTTTATTTATTTATTTTAAAAGAGAGATTTTCCATTTATTAATTAATTTCTCGTTTGGCTTTTTGGGGTTTTGGGGCAATTATTAGTAAGTCTGATAAATACTGATGTAAGCGGAAAACACAATAGAGAATTAAATACACTTAGGATGCTCATTGGAACAGCAACTTTGTAAAGGACAACTCTACTATAAATAATGAAATAGTTTCAGTATCTTCAATAGAAATAAATCATACAAAATTGAAATGGGGTTGCCTGGTATGTATGTTTATTTAACAAATGAGCCAAACAAACTGGAACAATCACTTTATATTCTTCATTAAAAGCATATGCTGCACATCATTTACAAATTAATGGAACTGAATTACTAAAAGATCTCACAGTAGAATGCTTGTTTTTCAATATTAAAAGATGAAGCAAGCGTCTCTCACTGCTGGGATTTAGCCTTGGAGAAATACAGTAAGGAGCGGATATTGGGTACAAAATGACTAGTATTGGTTGTGCCTTATTATTTATTTCTTAGCAGACGCCCTTATCCAGGGCAAATTATAAACCAGATTCTTGTTTAATGGCCCTCGTCTGCCTTCGTAATATCTATATTCTATATATATGGGGCAGCAGTGTGGAGTAGTGGTTAGGGCTCTGGACTCTTGACCGGAGGGTCGTGGGTTCAATCCTCAGTGGGGGACACTGCTGCTGTACCCTTGAGCAAGGTACTTTACCTAGATTGCTCCAGTAAAAACCCAACTGTATAAATGGGTAATTGTATGTAAAAATAATGTGATATCTTGTAACAATTGTAAGTTGCCCTGGATAAGGGCGTCTGCCAAGAAATAAATAATAATAATAATAATAATAATAATAATAATAATAATAATAATAATAATAATATATCTAGTGAGGCTTTTGTACAATTGGCTCTTTATTAGGAGGCAGTTTTGGATGGCTCCTTTTAAAATGCTTGTGGGCAGGTGAAGTGTGAAGCAGATTATTGTCCTTTGTCTCCGAGGAGTTCCACAACAAAAGCAGCGACCCTGATTCAGAAAAGGGCTGAGGGCTTAGCCAGATGATTACCCTGTGAGGGCACTAGTGCAGTGCAATGTCAGGTAGCCATGTGCAAGAGAGGTACGAGCATGTGCCTGATCCTTCGAACTGCAGCTTGAGGGAACGAGAAGGGCATGTTGGGTCAAACGCACCTCTGCCAACCCCAATACATCACCCAGCTGCTGAGCAGAAGCAGCGCTTATTTATAAACTCTCTGGCGAATTCCAGCAACAACACAAAAACAAGACTACTGGAATATAGCTGCTAGATGCAGACTCCATGGGTGTGTGAGCATCTCAAATACATTTAAGGTGCCAGTGTTAAATTTGACATTCAAATCGCCAGCGGGTTTAGCAAAAGCAGCAACATGATAACACATGCAAAGAAAACATTTTCTATTTGGGGGTTCAGCTACCAAACTGGAAAAGGTAAACTACAGTTCTTATCAGGATACGTGACAGAAGTTGTAGTTGTTTTTTATCCATTTGTTTATATCTCAGAGTTCATTGCTTAATTTAAACTTCTAAAGGCAACCTAACGCAGACATGATCCAGGCCTTCTTAATATGTCTGCCATAAGCAGTCAAAACAAAAGTGCAAAAAGAGTTAGCTTTAATATGATGCCATCACCTCTGCTTCTCCTTGAGCTGTTCAACATTTAACATGTTGTGTCTAAACAGAGCGTCGTGTCTCTAAAGAATTGCTATAATTTTGTTCAATGTACAACACAGTCCGAAATACAGCAAATTAGTTCAACCGGGCTTCAAAGGTCTCAGATGCATAAATGGGTGCAATGAGCAGATGATAATATTCTCGTTTGCAGATGGCTTTTAAAATGTTAATGATTTGTTTAATTTACTCAAACCATTCAGTTTATAAAGATAATTAGTAATAAAAATACAGTTGTGAAAATACACTACGGTACTGTGGAGTGCTTTGCTGTGCTGAGCCACTGATAAATCTCCCTCTTACATTCATATTCAGAACTGGATCTCTTCCACTGGGGGTCAGGAACCAAGATTTCGGTATGGTTCGACATTTAGGGTTTGGTTTTGTGCATATGCCTAATAAACATCAATACATTTTTATTTTAGTATTGAAAGTATTTATCACAAATTAGATGTCTTATGTCTGGGGACATATCAAGAAACCCACATACTTTTTGGCAGGGTATTAATAAACTATTCAACAAAGGGGAAAGGAGAAAAGGGATTCTACCTCACACTTAATTATACAAGGTCAAATGGTTAACTGGTGCAAATTGCAAATGCTTTCAACCACTATTTTACTAATTTGAGTGAATATAACAGGTAAATTAAAAACTTCTGATGTAACTTTTATTGACCATGACAAAGAGTTATGTTTTAAATTTAAACCGGTAAGCAAGGGCAAAGTATATTATTATTTAAAGCACATTGATATTACTAAAAGAAAAGTTCCAAATGGGATAGAACCCAATCTCCTTAAGCTTGCTGCTTACGCTCTGAAAAGTCCACTTACTATGTTAATTAATATGTCACTGAAGTCTGGTGAAATGCCTCATCAGTTGAAACAAGCTATAATATCTCCCATCTTAAAAAAGTGGGGATGTAAACTTCCCCTGCCAATATCTGTCTTACCAGTTCTATCAAACATCATTGAAAGAATTTATACAAATTCAACTGACTCATTGATTATTTAACAACAAATAATTTATTAACTAATTATCAATCTGGTTTTAGAAAAGCTCATTCGACAATGACAGCATTGCTGAAATTATCAAATGATATATACTGGGCTATATAGAAAAAGAAAATAACTGGTGCTATCTTTATTGACTTCTCTAAGGCCTTTGATTTAGTTAATCATAAAATGCTTTTTAATAAGTTCATAAATCTTGGAGTTACGGATAATACACTGTTGTGGTTTAAATCGTATTTATCAAAACGTTCCCAAGTTGTTGAGAGAAAGAAATCTGATGTTATGCCTGTATCCTTAGGTGTCCCTCAGGGGTCACTTATTTTTTTTTTTTTCTATTTTTATTAATGAAATACCTACTGTCTGCAGAAAAAAAAAAATCTTTGTACATATGTACTGTATATGGATGACATTGTGGTTTATTACAGCTCTGACAATGTCCATCATTTAACTAAGACACTAGAGAATAACCTTTTTGAACTTCAAGATTGGTTTGATAAAAATGGTTTGATTTTAAATGAACAAAAAAGAAATATCATGTTATTTGGTTCAGAGAAAATGATACAAAACAATAATTCCAATTGTATTATTGTTACTTGTAATAAACCCCTTTGGAGAGAGTTGATTCTTGAAATTACTTAGGTGTCAATATCAATACAAAGATTAAATTTGAAAAACACATAAAAGAAATATGCAGTAAAACTGGGAGAAAAGGACATTGTTCCTCGCATAAAGTCTCCATTTGAACCCCTGCATTCAGCTGAGCTGAAATTGCTATCTTTAAGGTCTTTAGGAGGTAAACAACCATTCGGTAATAGTTGCATTTCGTGCTTCAAAGGGAACCGTGAATGCATAGAAGCCTCTTTTGCATAGTGATTAAGATGTTGCTTGCGGTGTTCTTGTCAGTTTGCGTCCAGCCTCTTCCTTACATAAGAAATCATGCAGAAATTCAGTACGCTGTGCAGGACTACACAACTAATGTATAATGTAATTGCAATTAATGACCATCAGGGGTCAGTGTCCTTAGCTATTGAACCCCTTAACTTTGTCAACTAGCAAGAGAGTTTACCAGAAATGGTATTCATACAAAGGTGAACATGTCTGTTACTGTCAGACCTGTCTAAATATCCTTTGTACTGCTAATGTGATTTGAGTACTGTTTTGCTTTGCATCTGTATTTGACTGGACATTTATAGATGTCAGGGTAACTGGAAAAAAAGCACAAAAAACCCCAATATGCCTGCACCCCTGGCTTTGCATGGCTTCCATCATATACAGGGGTTACAGTTTTGTTCAATGGCTTTCAGTAACCCACTATAAAAATTGTTCAAGCGCATCGGCCCGTGACCATAAGGATTTCATTGTGGAAGACAGCAAAGGAAAGAAGGTACAATTGAAGTGTGCAAGTACTGTCGAGTTACTATACATATTGTGACAGAAAAAAACAAAAATTTCATACAGTATATAAAAAGCGAAAGCCCAGAAAAAGAAAAAAAAAACTGTTTACATATAACTCAAATAGCTAGTTTTATAGTGCTTGCTGGGTCAAAAAAAGTCTCCACAAGGAAGGAAAGTCTGACAAAACCTACCTTATGAGGACACAGGCCAAGTCCTTGCAGTGTTTAAACAGATATTAAACAGTCATTATTGTTTTTTTTAAAACAAACTAAAAGTGCCCATATATTTTGCTTGTTGTTGACTTTCACCCTGTGTGGAGTTTTGTTTCACTGGAGTTAGGAATAGTAAATAAAAATATAGTGAGAGTCAATGCAAAGTCCTCATAAACACTATAAACAAATGTGTGTGTGTGTGTGTGTGTGTGTGTGTGTGTGTGTGTGTGTGTGTGAGAGAGAACATATACAAGAGTATGACTTCAAATAAAATAACATCAGTTTTAAATAAATGTTTTTTTCTATCCCAAGGATTTCTGCCATTGTAGTCTAGCAGAGTGTGCATCTATATTGACATCATTTCTGTAATAATACCAAACGCTGCAATTTCGAGTGGCAAAGATGTAACCTGCCTATCTCATTAGATGATCATTAGAAAGTAGATACTGGATAATAAACATGTTCATCTGTGTTGAGGGTGCTATAAACCCTAATTCAAAAACAAATATGGCAACCCTTCATTTTGTTCTATGTTATGATATCACAATTTGTATGATATATTTTTGTTCAATGGATCACATCTTAAATTTACTCTGGTTTTGAATAAATCTTCTCTATAGACAGTTCCAATATGTACATTATGCTTTTCCTTATTGGTTTATATTATGCAACACCAAAGTTTTTTTTACTGTAGATCCAGGCTAAACCTCATACCTATTTTATACATGTTTTGCCATTTCATAAATCTTGTGCATATTTATTTGCAAGATTTGCTATATCTTCCACAGATATACTGTAAATCCTCTTGTATTTCATATGTGTTTCAGTAATACATCTTGAATAGATTTCTGTGTAACCCATAATCTATGCATTACATTGTGTGATGATTGTAGGCACCATGTTGTATATGCTTGTGATGGCAATGCATTTTCTTGGAAGGAATATAGCTTATCTGTCACGCATTGGGAGAATGCAGGACTTGTTGAATTATTTTAGGCTTCAATGGTAAATTGCATCATTATTGCAAACACATATGTGGCTTGTGAATGGAGAAACGAGTGGAGACAGGGAAGTCCAGGGCATAGTAGGAGGGGTAGATACCCCTAACCTTATACTGTTGACATCACCTTGAATCCTATATTCAACAAGTACTTTTCACCTTTACTTATCTATATATACACCATGCAAATCTACCCTCTTTAATATTAAAGCATTGCATATTTAAATGGCTGAGGTAAAAACTGCTAAATAGATTGCTACTTCCATCCATTTGAACCTCAGGCTTCACAAATGCTTCTCAATCACGTGACATGTGATTACTCGACTACCAGTTTCTGAGGTCAACTGTCACTTTTACTATTTGACTAGTCAACTATGTGATGTGACTGGTAGTTTTATAAATGAAAAATTCAGGTAGCATCTCCTGGTAACAGCTTGTCTTTGCTCATACAATAGTGACAAAAATGTAAATATATTCCCTTGGTAAGCAGGTGCTGCCATTTGATTATTTCATATCTGCGTGGAAATCTGGGGGTTTGCTTTCTTTTTTAACTGACATCACAGAGAAAGATCCTCAGTCCACACCACACACATGAGGATGATATAAGCCCTGTAAGATTTGTACTAGACTGTCTCTCTTCATGTTACAGATGATCAAACAAAGTAAGTTCTGTCGACACTCAGTATGCAGCAACACAGGTTCTTTCTCTGGTAATCTGACAGAGTTGTGGGCTAGCTTAAGGTTTGAAATAGCTTTATTCCCCCCCCCCAAATGCCTGTGGTAAAAGATGTAAAAAAAAATGTAATTTGGTTTTGATCTCTAACAAAGCTTTGTTCAGGGAAGCAATGCAGTAAAATTCAGAGCTGGCACTCATTATCTTAAGTAGAAACACAGAGCACTGCCAGTGTTCCACGCTGCACAGCTTCATTGTTTTAAAACACATTTTCCATGTTTCCATTTCCACTGTCTCTCTCTTTCAGGAGATGTCTCACATTATACTTCAAACAGATAAACAGAACCAGACTGGACACACATCAAATACATGCAGATATACAGAACCAGACTGGACAAGCATCAAATACATACAGATGTACAGGTACTATAGGGTGATACTGCAGTGAGTATCTGTGTATGAGGGATTATCAGCATGAGGGAGTAGCAGTGAACAAGCCAACACTGAAAGCTCTGTTTACACACTAGGAGTGTTGATGTAATCCATACATAGACACTTGCAATCCTAATGCAATCATATACTGCTATATTGTAAGAGTTTAAAAAACAATCCAGAAATATTTGTTTGCCATGACCAAGCTGTATTCATATGGACTGGAGAGGAGCCGTATAGAACGAGTCGTATAGAAGAACTATAGTTACCAACAAGGGACTATAATGCCCGAAGCCTCCCCTGGAGGTATCTATAATTCTTGCCTGGGGGCCTTTAGTTTCCCACTATGAGCTGAGGTCTGTAGTCCATATTTGTTTTATGAATCGGTCAAGAAAGTTAGTCCATAGCGCATAGTTATTAAAGTTTTTTGGCATAGAATTGTCCATCTGACTTTCTCACTGCGGCATAGAATTCTTCGAGGAGTCCATTGAGTTTGTGAACGTTGTATTTATTTACATTATCAAGTTGAATTTTAGGAAGACAGAAAACACCAAAAGCAAAGTTTTTATGACCATTTTTGTGTTTGCAGCATCTTTGTTTTGTAGTATATTTTGTAATTAATTTTCTTTTGTCTGCCATTTTGCCTTGTTGTGTATAGAGAGAAAGGATGCTCAGAGTGATGACATAATTTGAGGGCGTTTATAAAACAAAAATATTGACCGTAAGCAGTTGGATCTATTTTTGGTCATGTGACTAGGTTTTAATCACATGCCAAAATTAAGGACATTCATTTTTAAGGACTGAATACATACATTTTTTTGTCTCATCTCTGCTTCCTCCTTGTGTCTGTTTGAGCCCTTAGACTATTCATCATTTAGATTAATCCCACTCCAGTGTTCGGGGAGTACTGTTGTTTCTAAGGAGCCACCATTCGAAATAACAGCAGCCTTTTCTATGGAGACAAAATCCTCCCTAATGAATATGCAGCTGTAGAGCACTCTGGGGACAGTTTCACATTGTTAAATATGCATCTTTATATTCCTATCTGATGTTGACATGACATTCAAGTGAGGAATAAGCAGAGGCAGCCCACCCTGGGAAAAGCTAATTTAATCTCATTTGGCGTTGTGTGGCATTCACTCGGGGGACCCCAGCAAGTGAAACACTTTATAATACACATGTAGTTCCGTTCTCAAAACAATCTTAACTTCTCCACCCTCCCCTCTTGTATGTCTGCACAAACCTAGATGCTCATTATTTTTACAAATCGGATTCCATGCAAATGAAATACATTTGGTATGGAAGGGGTAATTCACCTGTGATTTGAAAATATAGATGACCGAGTTTTGTAATACTCTGTGACCATGTTTTCCATGGTGAATACCACTGTTTCGGGTGGGGGGAGAGGGGAGAAGGGAGATAACACCCCTATCGCGTCTATCTATAGAGAAAGCACCTGGTTGGTTATTGAAAAAAAAATACAGTGTTGAAGGTGGGCATTTCACTCCCCAGGTGAAATTACCAAGGAAGTACAAGTGCGGGTTTGCTAAAACATGTGCTTCTTTCAGAACTGCACATTTGAAACCTATGAATGGTTAACAGGTAATATTTGTAAAATTATTTTGTTCGCTAAAATTGTCTTGGGTTTTTCTTATTCTGTTTATTCAATCGGTCCTATGTCTGTAGATACGTGCGCACACACAATGACACTGTGCATATGACGCCTTAAAAAAATCAAACAAATACAAATCAAGAGTTCAAGTATATTTGCACCATCTGTGAGAGAAAATGTCTGAGATGAAATCAACAAAAGGACTTGATCCATTTTAGCAAAACAATACGGATGAATGAATGAACATGATTACATATGATTTCCATTTCAAATACTGAACACTTGTAGTACAAGGCTAGGGTGTAGAGGGATGTGTGAATTGAGGAAAATGTCTGTGTGGACTAAGCAGTTTAGTTATATTTTAGGTGTATGTTCTGAAAGTCTACTTTTCTGTCTAGGTTTGTTAGTTTTTTAAAATTTTTTATTTAAGATTGTATTCATTATTTTGAATATCCTTAGTTTATATACACTTTCTGCACAGTTTATTAAGACCGGTTCCCATGGTATGGACTCTACAGGGTGCTGAAAGGTGTATCGAGGGATGTTAATCCAATATGTCTTTTATATTTCACACAATTGCTGCTCAACTGGATTGAGATCCGAGGATTGTGGTGGCCATAGAAGATGCCTGAAGTTTCTTCATGATCCTCAAACCCTTCACACACAATCCTGGCTTTATTTTATACAAATACTTTTCTGTATTTCAGAATATTTATATAAAGTTGATCAGAGCATAGCCAGGTGGAACAGATACGTCTATAGGACGCTAGGACTTTTTCAACCTGAAAAAAGAAACAAGAACCAGGGATCACAAATGGAGATTAGATAAAGGGGGATTCAGAACAAAAAATACACAGAGATTTCTGGGAGTCTGGAACCAACTCCCCAGTAATGTTATTGAAGCTGACACCCTGGGATCCTTCAAGAAGCTGCTTGATGAGATTCTGGGATCAATAATAAGCTACTAACAACCAAATGAGCAAGATGGGCCAAATTGCCTCCTCTCGTTTGTAACCTTTCTTATGTTCTTATGTAAGTTTTTGGTGGAAAAACAAAGCAGGTTGAGCGTGAGGAACCTAAAAAGCTGTCTACCTGAATAAGTTTCTTTATACAGTCTGCATTATTTATCTCCAATAAATTCTCCTTACTCTAATTTTTTTGTGTTAATTGAATCACCAGATCCCAAATGTTGCAAACTAATTTCAACTCAAAAATGAAAGTAATCTTAAACTGTTTTTTTCTGGAATTGAAAGAATTTTGATGTGGGGCTATGATTAATAAATTGATGAGGCTGCAAGCTTTACAAGAGACTCTTATGCAGTAAAACCCATTTTAATTCCATCTTTATTAGAAGTCCCTCCTGGTTAGCTGGAACATTGTTGTGAACTCATTATTCCACTAGCTCAGTGGTTTAAGCCTGTGTCTCTTCTCGACTTGATTACTGCAATGCCTTGCTTGCGGGTGCATCAAACAATTCTCTCAGTAGGCTACAGTATGTACAGAATTCTGCAGCTACAGTTTTACCAAGAACTAAAAGCTGTGAACATATGACACTTGTTCTAGCATTATTGCACTGGCTGTCTGTTAGGAGGAGGGTTGATTTTAAAATCATCTTGTTGACCTATAAAGCTGTAGGAAGAATTAACAAGTAAATGCATTTACAATACCCAATCAAGAGAAACTAGTGATGTGTAATGGTTTAAATTAATTAGCACTCTTAATGATTAATTACTTCCAAGCTCAAGATCCGGAAAGTGAAACGCAGTCTAACAATAACAACACAACACATTATATAGTCTACAAATTGTATCAAAGTGAGTCCAGTAATAAGGTACAAAAGTAAGAAAATTAATTTGTGTCAAAATAATCAGTTCATTAAGTTCAGCAATGGATAATTTTCAGGTAATACTTCAGCTTCAATGTGACATGTCAATTATAAGTAAAAGCAAGCATTCATCAACATTTATATTTATCTTTCTATAATAGTAGCAAGGTTATAAAATGAATAGTCAAATAGCATGAATAACATGCAAATAGGATAACTGTTTGAAATATATATATACACTACCGTTCAAAAGTTTGGGGTCACTTAGAAATGTCCTTGTTTTCGAAAGAAAAGCAATTTTTTTGTCCATTAAAATAACATCAAATTGATCAGAAATACAGTGTAGACATTGTTAATGTTGTAAATGACTATTGTAGCTGGAAACGGCTGATTTGTAATGGAATATCTACATAGACGTACAGAGGCCCATTATCAGCAACCATCAGTCCTGTGTTCCAATGGCACGTTCTGTTTGCTAATCCAAGTTTATCATTTTAAAAGGCTAATTGATCACTAGAAAACCCTTTTGCAATTATGTTAGCACAGCTGAAAACTGTTGTGCTGATTAAAGAAGCAATAAAACTGGCCTTCTTTAGACTAGTTGAGTATCTGGAGCATCAGCAATTGTGGGTTCGATTACAGGCTCAAAATGGCCAGAAACAAAGAACTTTCTTCTGAAACTCGTCAGTCTATTCTTGTTCTGAGAAATGAAGGCTATTCCATGCGAGAAATTGCCAAGAAACTGAAGATCTCATACAACGCTGTGTACTACTCCCTTCACAGAACAGCATAAACTGGCTCTAACCAGAATAGAAAGAGGGAGTGGGAGGCCCGGTGCACAACTGAGCAAGAGGACAAATACATTAGAGTGTCTAGTTTGAGAAACAGGCGCCTCACAGGTTCTCAACTGGCAGCTTCATTAAATAGTACCCGCAAAACACCAGTCTCAACGTCAACAGTGAAGAGGTGACTCGGGATGCTGACCTTCTAGGCAGAGTTGCAAAGAAAAAGCCATATCTCAGACTGGCCAATAAAAGAAAAGATTAAGATGGGCAAAAGAACACAGACACTGGACAGAGGAAGATTGGAAAAAGTGTTATGGACAGACGAATCTAAGTTTGAGGTGTTCGGATCACAAAGAAGAACATTCGTGAGACGCAGACCAAATGAAAAGATGCTGGAGGAGTGCTTGACGCCATCTGTCAAGCATGGTGGAGGCAATGTGATGGTCTGGGGGTGCTTTGGTGGTGGTAAAGTGGGAGATTTGTACAGGGTAAAGGGATCTTGAAGAAGGAAGGCTATCACTCCATTTTGCAACGCCATGCCATACCCTGTGGACGGCTTGATTGGAGCCAATTTCCTCCAACAACAGGACAATGACCCAAAGCACAGCTCCAAACTATGCAAGAACTATTTAGGGAAGAAGCAGTCAGCTGGTATTCTGTCTATAATGGAGTGGCCAGCACAGTCACGGATCTCAACCCTATTGAGCTGTTGTGGGAGCAGCTTGACCGTATGGTACGTAAGAAGTGCCCATCAAGCCAATCCAACTTGTGGGAGGTGCTTCAGGAAGCATGGGGTGAAATCTTTTCAGATTACCTCAACAAATTGACAACTAGAATGCCAAAGGTCTGCAAGGCTGTAATTGCTGCAAATGGAGGATTCTTTGATGAAAGCAAAGTTTGAAGGACACAATTATTATTTCAATTAAAAATCATTATTTCTAACCTTCTCAATGACTATATTTCCTATTCATTTTGCTATATTTCCTATTCAAACTCATTTCATGTATGTTTTCATGGAAAACAAGGAAATTTCTAAGTGACCCCAAACTTTTGAACGGTAGTGCGTGTATATATATATATATATATATATATATATATATATATATATAGAGAGAGAGAGAGAGAGAGAGAGAGAGAGAGAGACACACACACACACACACACACAGTTGCAGTCCTGATCTAAATCCGATTGAGAATCTTTGGTATGAGTTGAAGGCTGTGCACAAGAGACAATTCTGCGTTAAAAAATGGTCAAAAATCACTAAAGAATAATGCCAAAAGCTCATTGACAAATGTCCTAATCGTTTAAAAGAGGATAGGGTGCCTCGACTAGCTATTAATTAAATTTTTCTAGTCAGGGTATGAATACTTTTGAATTAGCATTTTTAGAGTTTTGCAAAACAATTGCTGAAATAAATAATTGTAGACATTTTTTACATTTTACGAAAATCCCTAGAAAACTTACCTTTCTTAGACATTAACACTAGAAGGACTGGCGATATACTCATACTTAGAAGCCCCGCAGCAGTCTTTTTGACTGCTGTATTCAAAACACTGTAAATAATATAACGAAAGGAGAAACAGTTGGATGTAATTAGTTTTTTTATTTTTTATTGAGTATGTTACATAAACATCTGAACAACTGAAGCATATTATATGCATATGGCTTATGTTCTTGAGTCAATAAAAATGTATTATTATTGTTTTATTGTTGTTGTTATACATTGTAACAGTGCCAAAACATGGCACTGATGATTTGATAACCCGAACTTGTAGGAATATCACTTTTAATAATTAACATGTTAATAATAAATACTATTATTTGAAAGGGGGGGGGGGGGGGAACTTTACTCATGGGGATCGAACCTATAGCTCCTACACTGCAGCGTAGTTATCTTCACCTCTACACAACAGTGCTTCAAGGAAATCTTGAAACATTTGTTTTAATTCCTGTTAGCGGCCAGCTTATTAAAGAACATTTTGAAAGTTTTGCAAGGAAACTTATTGAGGTAAGCGATTAAAAACAATAATAACAGCAACAGAAACAAATACATTAATCATAAAAGTGTTGTAGTGGACACACTTATTGGCTCATATTTGCAGTCTCAATTTGCATATTCCCTACCAGACCACGTGAACTCAGACCAGCGTGTTACGCATAGCGCAGGGAGGGACAGAGACCTGACAGCTGAAGCAACAGCAAGAGGAGAAAGAGACATAAACCATGCACAACCCGCTTTTCCCAACATGCCCCGTTCACACAAGCGGTTCACAATTAATTCTTACAGTTTGCAATGATATTCCAACAGCTTTAAACACTTGCACATGGTTACAAATGTTCATATGGAGAATATCTCGTGGGGACCAATTATCGCTGAGACCAATTGTCAGCGGGACTAATTTTCGCTATGACCAATTGTCGTGGACGAATTGTCGGGGGCAATTGTGAGGCGAACTGACTTGCTCCCACGAAGAGCTAATTGGTTAGACGGTTGTCTGCTGCTCTCTTCCCTGACTTTGCTTGCTTGTTCGTTCATGTTTGAAGCTGTTGAAAGCAGCTTTGCAGTTCAAGATGCTACACTAATAAAGAGTGAAAATGAAGTGGAGACTTTGGACAGAGGGCAGGAGATACTTCTTTACACAGTGGTGAGGGGATAGAATGGGTAACTAGTCAAGTTGTTGATGTTGAATCATTGGGATCCTTTAAGAGCCGACAAAGTTTTAAGATCAACCAGCTACTAGGAAGCTGGAGCAGGAAAAGGAAGACACAATCTGAAAGAAGTCCTCCATTTAAAACAGCATTTAAATGACACCTTCCAGCAGTGATTGCCTTTGTAGTTACTGTGGACCTTTGCAGCACACAACACTTCTGGGAACCACTGGGAATCCTGAAGCACACAGCGCTTTACAAATAAAAACACTTTGATATGTGTACAAGTCCCCTGTGGCACTAAACAACCTTCACTTATTTTCATTAAGCTGTTGTTGGGATGATCGCTCTAAAGCGATACACAACGGAATTAGAACATTCATTTTCACCACTAGAGTGGGAATGTGGTTGCTGTCCTGCCTGCTTGTCAGTGTTGGAATGAATTTGCAAAGTAACTCATAATTCTGTGTGCAATCCCTCCTAATGAATAATTAATTCTCTGAGTGCAATCCCGCCTAATGAATTTATATATACATGACCCTCCTTACCATTCCAAACTCCACTGCGGTATCATTTGTTACAGGGGATTTCCTAATACAAGTCTGTTTTATTTATTTTTTTCTTAATCTGGTTATTGGATATCTTGCTGTGCAAACTGCAGCGTACATTTAGTCTAAAAACAATCTTTACCTCTGGAAGGTGAGTGTGGAAAGTTTGCATAGAATCAGATAATGCTATGTGATCTTTTTTCTCTTTAATGAATATTTAAGCAAGATAGATAATGTTAAACATTTGAGCCTTGATAATTGAATTTGTGAAGGGTAGTTTTGTTTTCTTTGAGGTATACTGTACTATACAGTAAGTCACATATATACAGGATATTGCAAATGGGTGTCTATCATACTTTGCAATCCAAAAAAATCTACTGAGGGAAGATTGAGTTCTATAGTTTACATTTTCCCCCAAAATGTGATCTGTTATTTTTCATCACTGTGCACAACTGGAACACTGAGGAAAGCACAGACGTGTTATTTGAAACTTGTGCGGGTAGAATTGTAAGTCATAATTGACTAAAGTAGTTATTGACATATTGAAGCTTTGCAGTTTTCCCATGTATTTAACGAAAAACTGATAAAAATTGAAAAATGTGACATTTAAAAATCTAACATGAAATACTGTACTTATGGCCGGTAAACTTTTGCGATATCATTTTGTAGTTTCTTTGATCACATGATGTTAAATAAAAGCTCGAAATTATGTTCATATAGTTTTTTTTTTAAAAATGATGTCTCAATCAGTGACGGAGGAACAGAAAGACGGGCCCAGGTGCAGGTTTTTTGTGGGCCCCCTTCAATTTACACATTTGTACTCCACGTTTGTGTTTTGGAGGATTATATTTACAATTTTTACAAAATACACTATTGGAAATCACAAAACAAATCAGATTGTATGTGGCGTAAAATCGCAAATGGGATTCAAGCTGTCTTTGCTCTCTCTCTCCTATGGAGTCCAGTTGACCGTGTTGCACCTGAGACCCTGTCAGAACTGCAGAAAGGAGAACACATCGGGTCCCGTAGAATGAATGAATGAGTGAAAAAACAGATTATTAAATGAATAATGGCCCTGAAAATGAATACATTGATTATATAATGATTTCAACTTTTGAGTTTACCTGCTGGGGCCCCCTAAGTGCTTGGACCCCTGTGCAACTGCACTGGCTGCACCAGCTATTCCTCCGCCACTGGTCTCAATCCTAAAATTCTAGGTGATGCAAAGCTTTTGGCCATCGCTGTACTATGACTACTACTAATAATATTAAAAAAATATTTAGGCCTTCTCTATTTTTTGTAAAACCTCATATTGGTTATCCATCACTCATCACAAGTTGAAGATTATGACCCTCTCAGTCCTTCAGGATTTTGACCCTGATGTTTTGTTCTGTTTTGAGGTGAGATGTGTGCTCACTCAACCTGCACTGAGAAGCCTTCACTAACCATTCTCAACACTGAGACCTGAGTAAACATGCTTGCAGAGGGAGTGGAGGGCAATCACTGGCACTGCATGCTTATTGAGAATAGTGTTCAGAATGGGCTAGGTAAATCCCAATCTGATCAGAAATAATCAATTACAATTTAGGAAAAAAAAAACAAAAAAACATTGAGGTCTCTATGCTGTGAGATTATTGGGGTTGGCTATTGATGTCACTGCTCAAACCATCTGCCCACATGCTGTTACAGACAGCCAACCTCATTTGTAAACTTTCTTATGTTCTTATAATAGGAGTGACCTATAAGATGATAATGGGACAGTAATTATTATTTTAATATATGAAAATTACATTTGAAGCTGTTTGCTTTCTAAAAGATCATCTTTGTGGGGTCACATGTTGACCAAATGTTACTTTGGGGTTAATGTACCTCACAATCCCACAGCCGTCCACAGATTTGCAAGCTTAGTTAACACAATACAGCCCATGCTATGTAGGTATGAATAAATAAACAGCCATTGATGGTAATTCAAAGTTGCCATGAATGCACATTATAATGACAAAGTATTTCCCCCGTGGTTTGAGTGTCTTCTGTGCGTGGTTTGAATATCAGCATAACACTTTTTGCATTGAAACTCTACTTTTTTTTTCTTTATCTGCATAGTTTAAAATCTTATTTGTATGCAGCCGCAAGATGTATTACTTATTTGATGGTATTTTAGTTGTCAGTTGAAAAGCGTTTGTAATTATGCTGTATGTCTCTGTCACGGCTGCATTCACCAGGGCCTGGCTGTTAATGGGATTTAACATACTGTTAGGGTTTTTCCTTGTATCGTGTTTTGAAAGAAATAAATAAAATAGCTCAAGCTGCTCTTCTCGTGCCAATAGTGTGGAGCAGTCCCTGATGAGTTCAGTAAAGTGTATTTTGTGTCTGTGTCTGGCACACTTAATGGTGAGAGAGGGTGTGAGGTATAGGAAGCCTTGGAGCCATTTAAATCATAATCACGACTTTTCCTGTTAGCACAGCAGGCTTGTAACTATGAGAAACATGACTTGGCAGCAAAGAGGTCATGGACTGTTGCAGCATTGAGGAAACCATTTACCAGTTTAATATTCCTCACATTGCACAGAGGCAACCGGTGGAGAGATTCCAGACATTTTTTATTTTATTACTCGTCTTGATAAAGAGGGTGCCGTTTACATAGAGAGGGTGCCGTTTACATGTATGTAAATTCACAACCACATGGTGTCATGCAGTCAGGGTAAAGCAGGTTTGTGTCTTGGTATAGGCATTGCATTGGTCTTGTGGATTAGGGAGGTAAAATCACCAGAGACTGTTTCTCCTGCTGACCGTACTGGCCAACATCCGCTGTTGAGCTCCCGGGTGTAAAGAGACGATTGGTGGTGGGATCGGAGGACACCCACTGACCTCAGCAGAAATGTGGAACTGCTGTGTTGAGGGAACATAACATTGGAGAGAAAAATGAGGCTAAAATAATTGTTAAAGAAACAAAATCTCTTCACCTAGAAAATAGAAGGGAAAGGGGTGACTTGATTGAAGTCTTTAAAATCATAAATGGTATAGATACATTTAACCCAAGACAGTACTTCAAATTTATCACAGATAGAAGAACAATAGGGCATAAATGGAAGCTGGTAGGAAGAACTTCAATAAAAGTTCAATAAAAAATTTTCCCCATTCCATCTCCCCCATCTCTGTCCTTGCGTAGTATTTAAGTACAGTAGTCTCTGGCTAAGAGAACACCCCTCGGTAAGCTAACAAAGTGTTCTTATAGCCGTGTTCGCTAAGACAGAGTTAGCCACCAGACGCAATATAAATCAATCTATAAATAAATAAATAGACATGTATTATTTGTCATGACGCATGTGCATTAACATATGAAATGAACTGAATAAGCAAAACAATAGGCAAGTGTGTGCTAATAAACTATTATAATAGACAAACTAACGTTAATAAAAATAAAGCAAAACAACTTGGTCAAAAAGCTGAAATCGCTATGCACTATAAAATTAACTGGGGAGTGTGTTTCGGGCTATCACGATGGCAGAGGCAAAATAATGGGCGTTTCTTAGGGTTAACTTAATGTTAAACTAACTGTCAAACTAAATTAACACAGCACCCCTCCACACGTTACAAAATGCAGCAGCAATATACAAGACATGCACATTATTTAACAGAACAGTGAAGCAATTCACCAGAACGACGACTTGTGTCTGACTCAGGTTTTTTTCAAGAGCTCGAATAATTTCCAACATTGTGTAGCAAGAGAAACAGCGGTGCATTTTGCCTTTTGCCCTTGTGGAAATCAGAATACAAAACAATTCAATGATATCAGTATCAGTAGTAAATAAGAGCAAATTCAAATAAATACAGTACATTACGTTTGAGCGTGATTTCGACTAAGCAGTTAAACTTAAAAATATTTGGTTATAAGACTACATTCCATTAAGAGCAAGTAGCAATACATGGATAAGAAAGATTTTAAATAAAGAGTAAAATTAAGTACTGATACAATTGGGTGCCATTTAGTCCAGTATAGTCGAGAGTTGTGAGGTTTATGCTGTCTGAACAGGTGTGTCTTAAGGAGGTGCCGGAAGGTGGTCAGGGACTGAGCAGTCCTGATATCCGTGGGTAGGTTGTTCCACCACTGAGGGCAAGGGTTGAGAAGGAGCAGGCTCTGGAGGCAGGGGAGCGGAGGGGGGGTGGGGTGCAGCCAATCTTCCGGTGGCAGAGGAGCAGAGGGGACCAAAGGGGTGTAGGGAGAAATAAATCTGGAGGTCGGAGGGGCAGAACGGTCCGAACAGTGATGGCAGTACAAGAGATTTGAATTGGATGCGAGTGGTGATAGGGAGCCAGTGGAGGGAATGGAGCAGCAGAGTAGAGTGGGAGAGGAAGGGAAAAGACAAGGCAAGAAGCAGAGTTTTGGATGAGCTTGAGCAGATGGATAACAAAGCAGGGAGGTCTCATATAAGAAATTCTGGCTACTGTTACCATTGGACATTCCATTCAATGAATTACTGTGCAGACTGTTAGGCAATACTTTTTCTTCTGTTTTTATCTTTTCAACGTGACAAAAATCCCAGCATCTTTCTAGGTTAATAAAAGCTACAGTACATTGTTTTATATGTTTTGTGTACTGTGCGATAAACTCAATAGCAGTCCTTGCAAAGGTCGTTCTAAGTCAAAGATGCATTTTGTAATTACTATCTGTAAATGGGAGTGTGGAAATAGGATGTATTGCAACAAAACAGCTTTTGTAGCATTCATGTAATGTTACATAAAAATACCATTTCACCTTTTGTTTGCATTTTTCTCTGGAACTTTAGTTCTCAGTTGCTTAGTTTGTTCAAGGCACATTAGTTTGAAAGGCAGTTTCTAACATTTTCTGATGAATTTTTTATTTTTATTTTGGTTTTCAATCACCCTTTGCAGTGTTTACAGGTAACATATTTAACTTTGTTGTATCCTGTGTTGTCTGTAAGTCAACAGTATAGTTTTCAGCTTAATTTCGATTTGGTTTTGATATTTTCAATAACATTAGGCATTGAACCTTGGTCTTAAAATACTGTATTCAAGATAATCTGGATCTTGGTGATCTTATACCACGTTTCCTTTTGCCACTGGGATTGACTTGATTTCAAAACAGGCTCATTCATTTCCACAAACAGCTGATCAAGATCCAATGGATTTCAATGGGACTCTGTCAGCTCCAGTTAGGATTGTGTGCTGGCAGAACTCAATCTCTCCAAATCACACTGATGGTAGAAGTTACCTAATGCGCGTCCAGTGTGAAGGAGGCAGGTTTCAAATTTGAGACCGCAGAAAAAAAAGAGGTTGTGATACTGTAAGGGGAATGTTGGAGGTTGAGGAATTCCATGGGTTCCTTTGTAAACAAAAAGGTACTGGTGTAGGGCCTGAATGTGGTACGCATACCAAAACTTGACCCGTGTAACGTCAGAAAATGGTACACACATTGATTCGAAAGTGCTGTGATTGACTATTGCACAAATCATGACAAACGAGATAAACTGTAATTCACCCACAAAATCGTATATGTTTACAATTTTAAATAACACAATTTGTTGCTCATCCATTAAAGTCACACACACAAAAAAAAAACTGAATAGCAAACCAGTGAATAAACCCTGGAAATAAACAGCAGAGATGTGGAAATGAATTATGGCTTTCCTGTGCAGCACAATTGATCAGCGAATTAAAACTGATGGATTGTCCCAAGGGACAACAACAACATATATTATAATTATATTTCATCCTGCTAAATGAAACACGCTAAGTATTTAATCTAACTGCTATGCATTAAAACCTATCTGAGCCTTTCTGGGCATACCTTAACATATTTAAAGTAGCTATTGCTCAATAGACATTTAAATATGACCTTGGCAGCACTGTAAAGCTGTGGGAGCAGCACAATCGGATCAAACAGCATTCGAAAGTGTTATGATAGTGGGGACATTTCAAGCAGGTGTCACATTAGCAAGGACAGTCGTGTTGGTAGGATGCTCCAAGGCATCTGTCATTAGAGTGTAGCAGCAATGGCAAAACAAAGTTAAAGTGGTTGCCAAGAGAGATGGCTATCGCCGCAGACAGTGGGAAGAGACGGTTAAACATATTAATGACTAAATGGATTAACATCCATCAAAACACTTTCCTGCACCACCTCGTGTCAAGGCTGTGATCAGGGCAAATGGAGGCTTAACCTGATATAATGTACAGAGAATAATAAAGTGGCCTGACAGTATATCATTCTGTTAACAGAGAAGCAGGTTTGAATGTCTATGGCCTGGATAAAATCAAAGTTATGGTACCGTTCTAGTCAAGTACTTGTCTATTTACAGATGTAGTGCTACTATATTGTATACACGCTCAAGTGAATCCAATTATAACATGATGCAGGTGAACTATAAGCCAAGGCTACACAGCTGTTAAATTTAACATGACAGCTATTCAGGTGAAATGTGTCTCTGCCGAAATGTGTCAAATCTGTTAGACATATTTGCTTGAGTAAAAGTCGACCCCCTCATTGTAAGGGCAAGATTTGGGTATAATTTTTTTTCCTAAATGTATGTATTAGATATCCTGACAGTGTTTGAGCGGCAGATTTGCAAAAATAACAATTTTATAAGCATGTCTACCTAGAACCGCCATACGTGCCATTTTGACGCGTATTACAATACAATACAATAATATTATTTTAGTATACATGCCCCACTCCCACTTCCTTCCTAGCTCAAACAGAAGTATGTATTTCAGTGGAATGTGGGAGGTGGTGTGGTCTGGCTGTAATTCAATGAAACTGCGTCTGTGTTTTACGTGACAGCTCCTGGATGTAAACAAACCTGGGATAATTTTTTTTATATATAGACAATGTCACAGAATCGTTTTCGCCAAAATTTGAGATGCTTGCATTTTGATTTGAGAGAAATTAGAAGCATTTGCTCTGGCAACAAGGGCAACAAGGATTTGCCCACAACAATGGAGGTGCTGCTGTTTCCCACAGAAGCACTATGCTGCAGGGTCACGCAATAGAAAAGGTAATGTTATTATTATTATTATTATTATTATTATTATTATTATTATGATGATGATGATGATGATGATGATGATGCTGGCCCTCCATACCGTTAATACTGCAGTTGGTCATCACAATCAGTAAATATAGTCTTTTACTATAAATTTATAGATCGGTTCATATGTTTGCTCGTGTATTAGTCGACCCCCCCCCAACTTCAGGGTGTAGTAATAGTAGTAACAATCTAAGTGGTAAATATTGTGTGTTTTTTTGGTACATCTTTGTTAACGAGCTTTGATTTTGAGTTCAGGGACTGTTGTTCAGTTGCATGCCACAGACATACTTAATGTAGGCTAGATCAGCCAAAGTGTCTGTGACAGGGAGACTCTGTTGCTGGTTCTTGAGTGCATGTGTGCCTTTATGGAAGCAGCTGGAACGCACAACAGGAGATGCGTTGCTAAGCAACTAATTGAGCAGGTTGGCTCACCCAGTGCAGAGTTGATCGGGAGGTCCTGATAGGCTGGGGGGCGTGTCATGGGAGCCGGCACGCAGTTCAAAAAGTGTCTGCACCACAGGTCGAGGCCACTGCACGGCCACAGCCATGCAGCCGGGCACAGAGCAAAAGCTTGCTGTGTTGACATCGAGGAGGAGAGCGTTCACTCCATGAACAGAACTACTATATGCAACCCTTCCACTCCAAGACGGTGCTCGTGAAGGCCAGCCGAGGCCATTTGAAGAGGCCGGAGTCGCAGTGAGGATCCTGGGACTCTGGGAGCCCAGAAGTAGGTCAGTTTAGGGGATGTTGATCCCACATAGTATAGAGAGGGTTTGCATAGTGTAGTAGGTTCCTGGATCGGGACGTGTCTTTTAATGAGGTTAGCTATTTTTAGCTTTGTTTTCTTTTCTTTATTAAATTCGCTGCTAGGATTACCATTGTTGTAACACTAGCATCAGGGTCTGTGTTGTGATTAAATCTGCATGCCTGTGTGGCGTGTCAACACCCACTGCTCTGTGTCTGATTCAGTATTATTCAGTGACAACCCACGTATGTGACCCCGCCCTGTTACAGTGTCTTATACAGTAAGTGCCTCTATTTAGAAATAAGCACTAGCAGCATTTAATGTACTGTTGTGTTTTGCTCCAAAGTGGTAGATCAATAGATGATGCTGGCTTTTACCTCTATAAAGAGACTGCTTGATCTAGCTTAGGTTACATATGTGACACGTTGCCAATAAGATGGGAAATTTGCCCACAAGTGATGGCCAAAAATGAACTATTAACTATGAAATTGGCACTACCATATGGTATATTTTCAGAGAAGAATGTGTATTGCATCTATCAAATCCTACGTAGGTCCATTTTTGCAGTTCTGCTAGTTTTAAGGTCATTTTTTCTACTTTGCTTCCGTTTTTTTATGTAACCGCCGTCTTTGAGCAATATCGTCATTTAATATTTAATGACATCTCATAATTCTAAACTGCACTACTTAAGACTGAAGACTCAAAAGTATGAAGAGTAGGAACCTTAAAATATACCAAATTGCTCACATGGGCCTACAAAAGATTCAATACAATGGACAAAATAAGACAAGTTCATTTCTGCAAATATACCCTATGGTAGTTCTATTAAAGGCGGAACAGGTTCCATAGTAAATATTCATCTCATCTTATAGACTCCTGTCCTTTTTATAAGGTTTTCGCCATATCCAACACCTGAGTCATCTTCGTTACCAGATGCTCTGTAGCTACTTGTGGTTGGACACAGAACTTTGGGCTCTGTTGTGTTGTAATGGATTGGGATACGGGGGACCGCATTTCTGAAGTTGTTTTTTCACAGAAAATGTTGCAGGTTCTCTTTAGGGTTCTCTGTTGGTTGAGAGGACAGATGTAACAAAGACGTTGCTTTAGATTCTTGTATAGTGGTACAAACTCGACACATCTAATTAAATGTATTCAATTTTGTGAATACAGTCTGTATCTAAAGTATGAACATTTTGCATAGTCAAAAGGGCTGCGACACAATGCGTCCCGTACAGCCAATAGTGAAGCTGCACAGCTTTTAGCTGTCTGTGCCTGATGTATTGCATTCTGAAACAAACAGCATGCTGTAAAAAAAGCCTCCAAGTTGGTAAACCTCTGCTCTCTGATGCATTTGTTCTGTCTACAGAAAACAGCTTGCTCAAAATTTTTTACATTTTAGCTGTCACCGATTTTACATGCTTGCGTGCCCAGCTATCATTTGCTGACCTACATGTAAATGCTGCGTGCACACACAACCAAACAATTTACAGATACTTGCAGATTTGTATTTTCAGTGCAAGACATACTGTATTTTTTTAAAGGAAGCGCCTAATCAAGTGTTTTACATCAATTTCACTTACTTTTTTTTTTTAATTCACGATTGTCGTGACCAAAGTGTTAGCCTTAATTATGAACAACTTGTGTAAACCTATAATTTCTTGATAGAAATTACCCTAATCCCAACTTTCTCTTCTATAGCCAGAACAATTGTCCTAACAATACTCTTGCATCCACTGGGATATTGGAACATTTGGAAATGAAATGCCTAAATGGTGCTGGTGAACCAAAAAAAAAAACATGACTGAGCTTTCTGAGGAACCTCAAAAGCAATTTGGTCTGTCCTTTCACTGCAGTAACACTTAACTGTGGTGTGCAGCCATTGTGTAACGTAGCATGCCAGAACATTACAAATGTAACTGGTCATATATGGTGAAGATCTTCACGTCTCTTTACACAGTCTGTATTGGAGACTGGCAGGGGTCCGTTTTAACTAGAAGAATCCTAAATAGCCATAATATGGCTTGCCTTTTAAATCTACTAGTAATATAGCCATTTAACACATTTCTGTCGGTAAGTTAGGCTATGAATGTGTCTTGTAGAACATTTTGATTTCAACTATTGTCTAATCACTTGGTGTCCATGTGATTTGCTTTGAGCAGCTTGAAGCTTGAAGGCTGTTCTGTACCAGCAATTAGGATTATTCAGACAAAGCAGCTGAAGGCTAATTTAGAGAAAAATGCTGATAACTCTGTAGTGGAGCAACAGAGTGAATGTACACAGTGAGATGTGATGAAGAGGGATTTTGTTCCTCCAGTAAGTCTTCCATGGTGCACTTCTGCTAGTTGCAAACAGAATTTGCATTCTGAAACTTACAAGCAGAAAGCACGAACATGTACTGAATCTTACACTTTTTCGAATATATGTAATAAACACCGAACTAATGAAATGCATCGCTAGTGTTTTTTTTCCTCCCCTCTGTTTTGTTCAGTCTGATATGTGAATGTATCCTTGTTGTTTGGAGAATGCTAAAACCCTATTGGCTGTTGAGAGAATTTTCAACCAACCTTTTCCACATTGTCTGGATAAAGGTCTATAGTACTGGGAGTTTATGCGAGTATCAGTTTTTATAGCAGGAAACCTGCAAAACGACCACTTACGCTCTTAAATTCAACCACCTAAACACTGAATACACAGATACCAATGTGGCATCTAGAAATCTTGATCTCCTACAATGTGAATGGTTCACATCAGATGTGATGTTTCTATAAAATCACTATGCCAGTAAATATTTGTGGCATCATGCCAGTAACTGTCAAATCCTTCAATGATTGCATTTGTTTTGTTTATTCTTCCTTTCAAACCCAGTGCAGCAACTGGAAAATGGTAGTTTTCTGTGTTTGTCCAAACACATAAGATCAGACTGGTGGCACCTGTTCTTTCTGAATGAATGCATCCCATAAAGATACTGTTAAATATTAATATACTAATAAATAATTCACCGTTGATTCAACATTTACCTATGGATTTATTTAAAAATGAAAAAAAATGAAGATCATATTATCAAATGGTAGAGATTGAGAACACATAGAACAGACTTCACTTTATTGTTCCCCTTAGTTTCTGAATTCTCATCAGTTGGCATTGCAGGCACAGCTGCCCCCCACAATGAATGCTTGTCACCTATTAGTTGATCATAAAAGTGGAAATATAATTGAAAATCTCCTAGCCAGTGTAACAGATAGTCAATGACTGTATTTGAAAAGCTCTTGTATAATTGCTAGCCTTCCAGAGAGAGTAAATAATCTCTGAGAGCTGTGTTTTAGGTTCCTTAAAGAGCAGGTAACTTCAAATTTCATTGTAATGTCTTTTCTTAAAAACTATTTTGTTGTCTGCAGTCCTTCTGAGTGCTTGTGGGTTCTGTTGCTCCCATATTGTCATACGATTTGAAGGGAGTGAGGAAGGCTGTTCGATCCCACCACTTCGGCAGACCAGATTTAAACAGAATGGTAATAACTCAATCGCTGCTAACTCTTTAGGCATTCTCGGTAATCCTGCTGTCTAGTTTGATGCATGTACTATACGTCCTATTAACACAAGGCAGCAGTGTATTTGGTTGCCCATTCATACACAATGATGATTTCTTACACTTGGTGGCGGGAGATACGGTAACAGTTTTATTAAATTAGTGCAAAAGACAGACATAACTCATTCATCACGTCAATTTTGTTTGTTCATGATTCATGGGGGGTCTTTTCACATACTTAATCCAAGAGCACAATTACCTTCAATTCTGTAACATTTTTAACCTTTGAAATATCAGCCAATTAAGGCATTCATGGGTGGGGTTGGGGAGGGAAGAGCAAGCTTAAAAACAACCTGATATTAATATGAAAACAGCAATGTTTAAAATCTAATAACAAACTCTGACACTGAAGCCTGATTTCAATAACATTTTTTTTGTTTGTTTTATATATACAGGCATGGATTTTACTGTATAATTTTTACACTGTTAATTTACAGTATATTCCATTTAGAAATTATTTTTTATTTTAAAAAAAGGAAAAGTCAACAGGTACGGAGTCCTCCCCTTACCCTAGCAACAGGGACCACCATTATGCAAACAAAACATTTCCATTTATTTTTATACATATATTTATATACCCCCCCCTTCCCCGATAGTGTTTAATGGCATCATTATAGTACTGTGTGACAAAATTGCAACATATATCAGGAAAGTAAGTCACTGGCTAACCCTGCTTCCAGAAGCTCAAGTTCATGATGACATTGCCTCACTTCAAAACAAAACATAAAAAATAACTGAATCAAAAGACACATTTGTTTCAGGCAGTGAAGTCCATTTTCAAAAGGCAAAAAGAGTGGGCCGAAGCTGGCGGATTGTAACAGAGTTTCATTAACTTGTATTGGGGCGGCCAATTAAATGGAACTTCTAGCAAAAATGAGGCCTACTTGTAGAGCAACTGGAAGTCCTGTAAACGGCAATCTGCAAAAGTTGGATTCTTTTTTTGTTTTCTTTTTTGTTTTTCTGTGCTGTAACAGGTAGACAGCAGGTCAGCTTCTGACTTCTTCAGCAAAACTTACAGGCCTACGGAAAGAAATAAGGACATGAGTGACTCTGGTAATTACTGCCTGAACACCAACACTTCCATACAGGTCACCTGCTGAAACCTGCTGCTCTCTAGAGTGTCAGGTAAGAATAAATAGCATGTGCAGTTCTTAGCTGGGCTGTAAGCAGGGTTGGGGTCAATTCCTGTTTTTCAATTTCAGTTATATTTTCATTTCCTTTTTAAAATCAATTCCCATTGCAATACACATTTATCACATCAATTGAACTTGTCTGTCAAGTTACACCTTTCTGGGCTAAAAACCTCCCTGTGATGCTGATGAATCAGGTATCGCCAGGTACTTGCAGGCCAGCTTTGCAAGGGTATCTGTGTCTGAGTAGCTCAGTGTCATCTGCAGCAGTTGCCTGAGGGAGGAATTCTTGAAATTCTGGAACTTAGCCCTAGTTTCAGCACCAACTCCTTCCACTCACCACCCAGAGGTTCAAGACCACCCCACACATTGGCTGTAAGAATCTTGTATCCTTCTAGAAATCAGCCAAAGTGTCCATATAGAAGTTAGAGCCAGTGACATCTAGTGATCTACCACTTGGGAAATAAGTTTCCTTTAGGTTTGTTGGCAGAAACCAAGGACGCTGCTAACTGGTCTGTCTTTACAGGGCATACAATTGTATTAAGTTAGGCTTAACAACATAGGGGGAACTATTCAAAGGTCTTGAGAATTCTGTCATCTTTCTCGCAACTCTGCTTGTGTTGCAAATGTTTTGCATAAAATCGCAAGTGAGTAAAATCTAAAATAGTTTAAAACGACAAGAGAGAACCAGACCGTTATATTGTTTTTATATATTTTTTGAATAGCGGAAGTTAGCAGGCAATGTTCCTGCGTGGGTGTAGGGGTACAGGCAGGCATGAATGCGTTTAAGTTCAACACTAAAGGCCACTGCACACTGGATCTGATAACGCATCCGAATTTAATGTGCGTCTAAATTAATGGGCATTCCCTATTGCACCTTGTCTGGTTCTCTCTTTCCTTTTTTCAATGAAGAGAATTTAATTAATAGAGAATAAAAACAAGTCAAACTAACAACTATCTAATTATTAATTTATTGCAATCTCCACAAACTGTGTGTTCTTTTGCATTCACAGCGCTGATAATGTTAGATTACTATAGCCAGATATTACTACAGCACGGACCATGTGGTTAAACTGATGTTTGTGTAGGGTGCGTATATCAGTGTATTCTTTTTTTTTTAGTCAATGTCGGCCTTCTGGAGTCATCTCAATGCCTTTCCACTTTTTATTTAATTTTAAACAGTTTAAATGCCAAACCATAACAAAACATAGAATAATACACAGAGCAAAAAAAGTGGACAGGGATATATATTTTGTCCTGCATTTGACTAATTTATTTTTCTGCACATACTACTGCTTTGCATATATGATGTAGAATATGTGATTATAAAATCGAACACTAGTACGTACAATACTCTTTCAAATAAACTTGTTATGATTTGGAATGTGCGCTTCTTAAGAACGGTATTATTGTCATTGCTTGCGCCCCGGCACCTCTTTCTTTACAAATTAAGCACTGGTAATTTAGTGTTGTTTAAAATAAACCACAAATAAAGTATATGTTTCAGTTGGAAATAAACCAAAATGTTATTATGTTTAATCAAAGTATAAATCGACTAAGGACATCTTCATTAGACAAGTCAAGGAATGTTGTACGCTGTCTGTATATTCTGCCTGCACGATATTTCCTCTTTTTCTGTAGCTCTGCTAACATTTGCAAATACAGCAGTCTGAAAGCCATGTTCACTCTTTAACGAGAAACAGAGATTGTCCTAAAATACTTCCTGCGAAATAATTAAGAGGAGTGTAATCAGTCTTAAGTGATTTTCATGCAACATAGTGATTTGCGAGCAAATTAACTTTTGAATTTAGCTTGTGGTGGTGAATTTGCAGGATTATTCACACCTTGCCCAAATTTGAGGGAAAAGCACTTGCGAGAGAACAACTCGCAAACCCATTTTTTGCAATGCAGCATCTATTTTGAATCTCACTCAAAATGCCCAAGTTTTTTCGCAAAAAAAGGACTTGCAGAAAAAAAATCTCTACAACTCCCCTTGCGACACACGCAAGGCGTTTGAATATTTGGCCCTTAGCGCTCTGTAGCAAAAAATAATTACTGTTTGAAGGTCAATGAGTACTGCTTCCAGTGCTGTTAAAGAAATGACTAGAAATTAGAGACATTGCCTTTTTACTGCAGGCGGTTCTATTGTATTAAAATGTAGTAAGATATTTAATTGCAAGGGCAGCAGTGTTTACTCATCTAGAGATCCTGTTTTTATCTGTTTCTGATTTTTTTTTTGCTTTAGCTATCAAATAAAATTACAAGTTGTTTTGAAGAACGCTGAATGTAATTTTTGGAGACATCCCATAACAAATTTCAGAAGCTTGACATCAGAAAACCCAGCACTGCGAATGAATATTAAATACCTGCATACATAGATTTTTTTTTAAAAAGTATTTATTTAAAAGGACAGACTAGAAATTAGACAGAACGTCTTTTGGATTTTTAAAAATTAATAAACAAAATAAAATAAGTCTCACATATAGATTGTCATACAGGCCAGAAATACAGTATACTGACCAGCAAATGTAATAGAACTTATTGAAAATTTACAGTGGTTGCGATTCTCATCCCAGCCTTGTAACTAATATGCAAAAGAAACAGCCTTGTGATTTTTATGTGCTCCGGACATAATATATATATATATATATATATATATATATATATATATATATATATATATATATATATATATATATATATATATATATATATATATACAGTACTGTGCAAAAGTTTTAGGCAGGTGTGAAAAGTAAGAATGCTTTCAAAAATAGACATGTTAATAGATTATATTTATCAATTAACTAAATGCAAAGTGAGTGAACAGAAGAAAAATCTAAATCAAATCCATATTTGGTGTGACAACCCTTTGCCTTCAAAACAGCATCAATTCTTCTAGGTACACTTGCACAAAGTCAGGGATTTTGTAGGCATATAGTCAGGTGTATGATTAAACAATTATACCAAACAGGTGCTAATGATCATCAATTCAATATGTAGATTGAAACACAATCATTAACTGAAACAGAAACAGCTGTGTAGGAGGAATAAAACTGGGTGAGGAACAGCCAAACTCAGCTAACAAGGTGAGGTTGCTGAAGACAGTTTACTGTCAAAAGTCATACACCATGGCAAGACTGAGCACAGCAACAAGACACAAGGTAGTTATACTGCATCAGCAAGGTCTCTCCCAGGCAGAAATTTCAAGGCAGACAGGGGTTTCCAGATGTGCTGTCCAAGCTCTTTTGAAGAAGCACAAAGAAACGGGCAACGTTGAGGACCGTAGACGCAGTGGTCGGCCAAGGAAACTTACTGTAGCAGATGAAAGACACATCATGCTTACTTCCCTTCGCAATCGGAAGATGTCCAGCAGTGCCATCAGCTCAGAACGCAGAAAACAGTGGGACCCTGGTACACCCATCTACTGTCCGGAGAAGTCTGGTCAGAAGTGGCCTTCATGGAAGACTTGCGGCCAAAAAGCCATACCTCCGACGTGGAAACAAGGCCAAGCGACTCAACTATGCACGAAAACACAGGAACTGGGGTGCAGAAAAATGGCAGCAGGTGCTCTGGACTGATGAGTCAAAATTTGAAATATTTGGCTGTAGCAGAAGGCAGTTTGTTCACCGAAGGGCTGGAGAAAGTACACGAATGAGTGTCTGCAGGCAACAGTGAAGCATGGTGGAGGTTCCTTGCAAGTTTGGGGCTGCATTTCTGCAAATGGAGTTGGGGATTTGGTCAGAATTAATGGTCTCCTCAATGCTGAGAAGTACAGGCAGATACTTATCCATCATGCAATACCATCAGGGAGGCATCTGATTGGCCCCAAATTTATTCTGCAGCATGACAACGACCCCAAACATACATCGAAAGTCATTAAGAACTGTCTTTAGCGTAAAGAAGAACAAGGAGTCCTGGAAGTGATGGTATGGCCCCCACAGAGCCCTGATCTCAACATCATCGAGTCTGTCTGGGATTACATGAAGAGAGAGAAGCAACTGAGGCTGCCTAAATCCACAGAAGAACTGTGGTTAGTTCTCCAAGATGTTTGGGCCAACCTACCTGCCAAGTTCCTTCAAAAACTGTGTGCAAGTGTACCTAGAAGAATTGATGCTTGATGCTGTTTTGAAGGCAAAGGGTGGTCACACCAAATATGGATTTGATTTAGATTTTTCTTCTGTTCACTCACTTTGCATTTAGTTAATTGATAAATATAATCTATTAACATGTCTATTTTTGAAAGCATTCTTACTTTACAGCATTTTATCACACCTGCCTAAAACTTTTGCACAGTACTGTATATATATATATATATATATATATATATATATATATATATATATATATATATATATATATATATATATATATATATATTGTTTTATCACTGTTTGTCTCCAATTATGTTCACTCAAAGTAGCAACTCCCGACAACACCAGCTCAGGAGAACTGAAGGTCAGTGTGCATCCTCTGATTCCAAGACCAAACCAAGTGTCTCTTTACACCTAGGAGCTCAACAGTGGATGTGTGGATACTTGCATTTCTTTGCCCCTAACACCCTTTTTTAAATTCAAATACGGTTTAATTATCATTGGGAATCTTTTGTTGTTGTTTTTTTTTTTTTAAAAGGTGAGAATTTTATGAGAAATTGAAAAAGGGCAAGGTGCACTTTATCTTCAAGGGCTCCAGATAATAAACCATTCAGTTTCTCAATATATTTGAACTCCTATCCTTTATATAATTTGTACTTAGGGCTGGAAATGTATACAGCTCAGTTTTATACACTCAGTAATATTTAATTACAGTAAAGCATTATTTTTTTTCGGGTCCTGTGAGACATGCAGTTGTTCATTTGAAGCTCTACACCTCATTAGAAAAATTATTTTGCAACTCCGATAATAGGAAATGACCAGCTGGAGCTGGCAGTTTAAAGCAAAATGCCTTATGCCTGTGTTTTAATAAATAACTTTAGGACTGGATGAGAATGCTAGGAAATAACTGATCCTGAGTGGATAAATGTTCAATACCTTGGGCGAGACCTCCTATAGCCAGTTACAGAAATTATACAACATGTGTTGGTATCTTTATGTAAATATAAAGTGATATCTTTTAACAATTGTAAGTCGCCCTAGATAAGGGCGTCTGCTAAGAAATAAATAATAATAATAATAATAATAATAATAATAATAATAATAATAATAATAATAATAATAATAATAATATCAGCACCATGGGGCAGTAGAATCCCTGACTGGAATGTAAAATGCTATGTATCACTGCTATATTGTGCTGTTTTACCACTTGAGACCAAAGATTTAAAAAAAAATGTATTTCAGCACAATAGTTTTTGTTTTTTGATGGTTTGAAGTACAAAGACACAGCTACCCCAACAATTTGTAATTAATCAAAGTAAATGATCAGGATCTATGAGGTAAAATAGTGCTAGTGTTAGTATATATATATATATATATATATATATATATATATATATATATATATATATATATATATATATATATATATATATATATATATATATCATAAACCTAGATTAACATTTATATAAACAAAAATATCCTTTTTTTTTTTTTTTTTTTTTTAGAAAGGTATGAACCTTACTGAAACATATTACTTTTATTTTGAAATGATAAACAGACTTGGTGGATGCTGGAGTCTGAACTGTGCCGAGGGTTAAAAAGTATAAGCTGATTTTTATTGCAGCATATAGTTTTTGATGCTGAATCGTTGGGATCCTTTAAGAACTGACCTGACAAAGTTCTGGGACCAATCAGCTATCAGGAACCGAATGAGCAGTGATGGGCCAAATAGTCTTTTTTATGATCTAAATACCAATTCCATACTGAGTGCTGGAATTAGGTGCAGAAGTCAGTTTCACTCATGTAAAATTAAGGCTATATAGAGTTGGCCAACAGTTGTCAGAATTCTGCATCCTTCTTCTGTAACCAGGAAGCACAGGCTGAACAATAAGGATTTCCCATCAAGCTTAGCCAAGTCATTTAAAGAGGAAAAATGATGAAATGCCAATAGCACAGAGTGCTTTGCACCTACACGATCCCCATAGCAGACTCCCTTTAAACCCTCATTGCTCTCATCTGATTGTGACTTGGTTCATGCAGAGAGAATATGCCACAGAGAAGAATGCCAATAATGTATTCCATTCCTCCTCCCACACACACAGAATGAGAAAGGGAGAAGAGAAGACTCAGAGTGATCATGATGGAGAGGCACTGTTATCAGTTTCGACTGAAAGGTCCATTCAGGAGCAGATGGAGAAAGAATTGAAAAAAGTGTTGGAAAGGCTGGGAAATGTGTGTGTCCTTTTATTGATAAAAGAAAAATGTAAAGCCTTTTTAAATTGTTATCAAGGTGCGTTTGTGTATAAATACCTAATTAATGACAAACTGCAATGCTGAAATTGCTGATTGCTGTGAAATCAATTAGACCTTTTAAAACATCCCACTCCCTACTGCCCTGAAAGTGGGTGTTTTCATGGTGTGATAATAATAATAATAATAATAATAATAATAATAATAATAATAATTTGTTTATTTAGCAGACGCCTTTATCCAAGGTGACTTACAGAGACTAGGGGGTGTGAACTATGTATCAGCTGCAGAGTCAGTTACAACGTCTCACCCAAAAGATGGCGCACAAGGAGGTTAAGTGACTTGCTCAGGGTCACACAGTGAGTCGGTGAGTGTGCCGGGATTTAAGCCGAGATTTAAACCGGGGACCTCCTGGTTACAAGCCCTTTTTTAACCACTGGAAGTAGTGCTCAAGGAATTTGGAGAATTCAGTTTTTCTGTACAGTCCTTTATTGCTACATGGTGCCCAATGTTATTGTCACTGTGTATTGAGGTGTAGCTAGTAACAGTTTTTTATTTTGATTTTTTGCTGCTGAAATATATTAAATACTAGTGTTACATAATGAATATAATAAACCTTTAATTCCCTGGATCAATGGCTGTGGAATTTTCATTTATAAATCACATAGCAGGCTTTCGGTGCTTGGATCTGGAATGCTGGAGGCTTAGTTGCCATCTCCTTTTGCAGAAAACCAGATAAAAACAACAGGTAGAAATATACAGTTTTTAAAAAAAAAAGTTGTATCAGGTTTCTGTCAAATTAAATATTATAAAAAAACATAAAGTAAGAACATTTAGCCAATCAATACTTGTACGGTTCTTAGCAGCTGGTCGATGTCAAATCAGATCTTAAAAGATCGCAATGATTCAGAATCAACAACATGGCTAGGTAACCAATTCCATACCCTCACCACTCTGTGTGAAGAGGTGTCACTTAAACTCTGTCCTAAATCTGTCTCTTAATTTCCAGCTGCGTCTTCTGGTCCTGTTTTTTGTGCTGCACTTGAAGTATTTTTTATATTTATTTACAGCGTTTAGTCTGTTGCAGCATTCTTAACAAATAAGAAATGCCATATTCTCTGTCCCAATAAAAAATGACTGTGCTCTTACACAGATAATTATCGCCTTGTATGTTTGAGCACAATTACCCTTTATTTTAGGGTTCAATATACCAGAGTGTAATAAACACGACTGAGTTCAAACAGTGTGGCACTATTTTTGATAGCTATCTACTTTCAGCACATTTTCATCAGAATTGCTGGTTAACCGGGCAACCGGGCATTTCAGATTGGGTAGGAAAAAGTTAAATAATTGATAAAAAAGTATAAAAAACAAATCAATTAACTTGTTTTGCAGTGCAACTTTGATTTCTTGGTTAAGAATTACAATATGATCCCAAGCATCTTTGTTTAGAATGAAGTGCTATGTGGGTGGTGATGAATATTACTGCTCTCTTCACACCTCTTCAGTCTGCAGCTGAGAAAAGGCAGGGCTGCTGTGTTCTGATCCCTCGCTCACTCGCTTTCTCTCTCTACCTCCCCCCCTCTACTTTGAGCTCTTTCCATTATTCACACTCATCCTGTTCAGGTCTAGGGTCAGTCTCTTGATGAAGGGATTGAAATGAGAGCTGATTTGTGCCTCCCTGCACTGGCAGACAGATCGACGATGACAGAACTCATTCTGTTCCGAGACCCGTAATGCCTCTTGTGGTAAAGGGACCTTTTGTGGCCCTTTACTGGCTTTTTATACCTGTCTGACTGATCCTGTTGTTTGATCGGATTTACTTACAATACTGTATAGTAGCTCATCTGCTGAAACTCTACAACTGGAAACATTAGTACTGTATCTAAAAAAACTATATTGCAAATAAAATATATGTAAATAAATTATAATTTAAAAAATACATTTTAACTTCCGGTCTGAAACTGGCCTAATGCTGGCACTAAAACCACTTTAAAATATTGCTATGCTGTAATCTGCAGCACCATACAAAAATGTATTTTATTCAGATCTTAGTAATACAGGTTTGACTTTAGCAGCAATCCATTTAAATAAATCTTCATGGATATATGTCCCATGAACAATCACCTGTATAAGACGACCTCTTCTACAGCAAACTGGGACACAGGGTAGGATGCCCTAAATTTGGGTTTCTTATCCTGTTGGTGTCCCGTCGACGTCACAAGTGTCTCCTTCGATATCCTGGTAATCTATCACGTGTGCAATGCTCTTTTTCTCTACCGTCGCTTTGCACTAACCAAGCTCTCGATCTCCACTATAGTATTGTACATTATATATTCAAGGGTATTTCTGGTGATTTTTAATTATTGTAAATGACACAACAACATAGTAAGAACTTGAGTATCAGAACGAAAGGCCACCTGTTCCCAGTCTGTTCTGGTAACTGAAGTTTGGCCGTATATGAATAAAAATAGAGAGAAAACCAGGATAAACTTACAAAGCAAGGTGATGAATGAGAAGCAGATGAGCATGGCCAGGCTCATGTGCAGACTGTCGGCAGCGCTGCAGTCCATTTTGTTCTTTTTGCAGGTGCACACTTGTACTTTGATTTCCGTGCTGTTGGAGAGGGGAGGCATCCCGGAGTCTGTCACGATGATTGGCAGGTTGTAGTTGGCTCTCTTCAGGTTGTGGAGCAGGCTGACCTGGGCATGGGTATCTGGAGAGGGAGAGAGAGACATTAACCCAGCACCCTCCACTGGCAGAGTTTAAGCATGCCTTCCTTGAAACAGCTTCTGGATTGTGCAATGGCTTGCTGGACATGCTTACTAAACCTTTTGCACAACTTCTTTTCTAATACAATGTAATAAACAAAATCTATATGACATTAGCCTTTTTATCGTTCTCCCTATCTGGTTAATTCATATCCCAGCCAGTGGTCAATACACCATATTCTCTTTCGTAGGCTGGTTAAGCACTATGGGTTCAATATAGAAGACAATCTCCCATTGGGTTCATATAGATTGCCATCTCTAACTATCTCCTCCAATTTTAAAAATCATTACTTTTCATGTTTGAAAACCCTTGGCGAGTAGCCTACAGTAGCGCAGGGCAGGTTAAACACATATATCTAATTCTGATAATGACATTCTCTCTGTGCTTCTTTCTGTGCACAGGCTCAATGATTTATATCACACTGTCATGATTACTGCTAGACTTGCACAGGGAAATTGAATGCTTATTAGATGAGAATCAGAAAAGCTAACCGTACAATAAAGTGCTGATGTTAAAGGAGAAAAAGATTTTCATGTATTCATTTGTGGCAACAGCCCCATAATGTGGTGTTTTTTAGGCATCACCTGTTTATTCTTAAATGAATGACAGGTAACATGGCCAGGCAGTAATTCTTTTTCGAATTTCACAGCTCCATAAGGTAACATAGATATACGTAGTTGAACTGTATTCTTGAATATATAGTTTGCCAATTCAAGCTGCTAGGACATTACTGAAAGATATTTCAATACCTGTCAACTATTATGATATTTACGGTATTGTTTTTTTTCTGTGCGCCTTCTCTTTGCTCCCTACGTTGTATCTTAATTGAGGGGTGGAGTTTTCAACCTGTGTTTACTGTGCTTCCTGGTTATTTAAAAGAGGGAACTGTGGGGAGGTATGGGAGGGTATGGAGGGTATGGGGGGTATGGGTAGGGTTGTGAAAGTTAATCGCCGTGTTTATGAGTTACCTTTAGCTACCTGTGTGTTAAGCTGTTTTTTTTTTTGTTTTTTTTTTACTGTGATCTAGGTGAATAGCTGTCTTTCCTTGTTTCACCTCCCAGTCTGTGCATGCCTGCTCTACCTGCATTATTTGCTTTCTGTTAATTCGTCCTGCAATTGATTTATTGTTTTGTTTTCGTCTATTTTTCTTTCGGTAATTTTATTTTTTATTTTTTCTTTCTTGTACAACACATCGGCCGTTTTTCACAACCGCCAGCGGAAGAAATCTCCGCAGCAGATTCCAGGAACGACTGGGTGAGACCATTCTTTTTTGTTTATAAGTTTTCATACATTTGGATTATAAATGTTTGCATGGCTATGCAAATCGGATATTTTTTGCTATTGGATATTTTTGGTTTTGGTTCTTGGGAGCTTTATTGACTATTTTTACGGATTTGGTTTTGTTTTTGGATGGGAATGTATTATTCATTAACGTGTTCACTACTGATCAAACCAGACATGACTATCAAGCTATCATTTTTGTTTTTTCCTGCTGCATTGTTTGGCTGTAGTTTTGACCATGGATCTGCATGTTCGTTGCTGCTGCTTTCATATTTGTTATTTGTATGATTGTTTATTTCTGATTTACTGGTAGTCCATACCATCAAATAGCCAGATTATTTGGTTGCAAGCTATTATTAAGATGTTTCTTTGGCTATGTGCAGAAGTTCATTTGTTATATTTTTTCAGTGCTATTATTAAACATTGATTTTATCTGAATCAATTCTACCGGTTCCCTTTAAATTCTTTATTGCTGTAGCAAATGTTGCGTTTGTTACCAATTTTGGTAACACTTTATATTACGATGCTGCTTATTAATGTTTTATAAAGGTTTTATAAATATATAATATATGCTTAATAACTATGCTATAGAGTGTTAATAAAGATTATAGATGGTTTATAACCATGCAATAGCCATAGACGGAATTACGTTTAAACATCCCAAAGTAAAATAGGTGGCTAAAAACTGTCCCCTTTATAAAAACATAATTCTGTATATGGCTATTGCATTGTTGTAAACCATCGATACTGTTTTATTAACACTCTAACAGTTATTAAGCATCTATTATATATTTATAAAACATTTATAAAACATTAACAAGAAGCACCTTTATATAAAGTGTTACCCACATTTTATATATGATTGAGTTCTGTCAGTGATCTAAATACAAGCAATTGTTATTTAGTTCTAGTCACCTACTATAGATACATTGATTACTATTTTTAAATAAGCATACTGTATACACACTAAAAAAAGGGTTGACAGATTTAAAATCATACCACGTGCACTTCAATCCACTCTCACTAAACTAGACACATGCTGTAAGGGCTAACTGGTGCCAATTAAAGTGCAAATTTCCAGTTGTTTTCAGTATGTTTATCCATACAAAAATAAGCAATTTTATTTTGCCAATTAGACAGCTATTATTTGCCAAACCCTAATTATAAAAGCTTTTGTTATACCAGGATAAATTATTATTTATCATTATTATTATTATTATTATTATTATTATTATTATTATTATTATATGGTGTTTTGATTATTCTGTTGGGAGGAAAGCTATATTCATGTGTTTTTTTTTCTCCTTTTTTACGTTGTGTTTTGTCAAAAATGTTTTGTGAGTACATTTGTTCTCATCACAGCACCATATTAGTTGAATATTACTAATAAGGATACTATTACAACACTATTAGTTGATAATAGCCATGCAATGTTCTTATATGTGTATGTACAGCTATGGACAAAAGTTTTGCATCACCTAGAATTTTAGGATTGAGACATAAATAAAATATGTAAATTATGTTCCTATAGGTCAGGGCTTCTCAAACTCGGGCCTGGGGACCCCCTCTGTGTCTGCTGGTTTTCATTCCAACCAAGCTCTCAATTAACTAGACCCTTAATTGAACTAATAATTTGCTTAATTAGACCTTTTTACTTGCTTTCAGCTCTTAAACAGTTACAGTTACTTATCAAATATGCAACTGTTTAAGAGATGAAAACAAGTAATAATGTCTAATTAAGCTAATTATCAGTTCAATTAAGGGTCTACTTAAGTAATTGAGAGCTGGGTTGGAATGAAAACCAGCAGCCACAGGGGGTCCCCAGGACCGAGTTTGAGAAGCCCTGCTATAGGTGTTTTTTTTGTTGTTTTTTTTAACGTCATGTAAATCATAGAAACTACAAAATGATATTGCAAAAGTCTACCAGAAGCCATAATAGTAGTACATTACTTCATGTTAGATTTCGAAATTCAGTTTTTCGTTAAGTATATAAAAAATTACAAAGCAGTATGTAATTCAATATGTTAATGTAACATTATTCAGCAGTTTTCATTAGACTTTATGAAGCAAAATGTATTAATTTTATAGGGCGATGCAAAAGTTTTGGCCACAGCTGTATATGTATATATGTATAGTATATGTACATATGTATGTAAACCATATTATTATTATTATTGTCAGCAATAGGATGTTTTACAGTAAAGACCACCAGGTTATATTATATCTCAGGAAGCAAAATAGAAATGATATATCTTTGCTTTCTTCTTTTAAAGAAATCCACATTTGTGTGTGTAACACACAACTTTTTGTATCCCTAGGAGACACTGCACCTTTACAAACAAAATCAATATTCAAATCATCTGCCTGTATATAAAGCATCGTGACTGCAAGGTATCAGCGTATCTTTCTAACTCACACACTTGTATACACAGCATTCCAAATCGGAACTTCAAAGTACCCTGCAGAGTCTTAAAGCTCTCCTCTTAAACAGCATGCAGTAGGAAGGCAGCAGCTTACTGTTCACTTTGGTGATTTTCCACGTTTTCTCCAGCCCGGCTTGCTTGCCCAGTTCGAATTTGAAGGGGTCGGCGTTGGGGCTGATATCCTCATCCCTGCCTCCCAGGAGCACCACGCTCAGGTCCTTGGAGTCCTCGCAGACCCTGGCGACAGAGGGGTAAAGCGAAGGCGCATGGTCGTTCCCATCCTCCAGTGTAATCACCAGGGTGCCCGTGCCTGTTGCTGGGGGGCTGCCTGCAGGAGAGCAAGCAGGGGATTGAGTGCTACTCGAAACAAAATGTTCAACTCCACTTTTCTAACATCCATCACATACAATTGATTATAGTGAATCTGATTGGCTTATTAGTCTTGAATGGGGCTGTAAAAAAAAAACAGCCAATGGTGCACAATGCTTACCTAACATGTAGTATATGAAGGACCCTGAGACTTGAAAAGCTCATTAAAGAGGTTAATATATCAAGGCACGATGTTAACTTACATCATTTTTTAGAGAAACACTCATATATACACAGGTGTATATACAAGTCAAGTATTATATAATGTTAAATTATTTCTGATTGTACTTTTGTACCATAGATGGCACACAGCCATGTTATGTTAGACTGTACAACCCCCTCAGGAAAGCTTTGGGAATAGGGCCTTTGGATGAAAAAGGAGGGAAAAAAAACAACAACATATGTGCAGAAAGAAACCAGGGGTTTTGTGATCTTTTATATATTCTACACCGAACAAGATTCATACAGAGGTCTCTGGCTTCAATTTGAATCATGCAGTAATAGAGCTGGACGGATATTCTTTAGGAGACAGGAGGTACATCCAATTACACAGACTGTATCTCGTAAATCTCATCCTTGCTGAGATCAGTGTTTGCTTCCACTGTGGACAATTCCCTCCATACAACACTGAATACAAATTCAGAAGCACCCAGGTAATGTATGTATTCTTATGTATCCTTCCTGCTTCTTACTGTTGATTAGAGCTCCTTCTGTTGATGGTTCAGGTGCATTGCGGTAAATGACAAGTGTAGGCTGTGCAGATTAGAAAGTTTTAATACAAAGTTCAAGAACAACACAAGAAAACTAAGCTGTCTTCAAATATATATCATTTGCCTGTTTTTAATATATATATTTTTTTTAAAGGCACCATTCACAAATCTTTAAGAAATGTTATAATGGAAGTTTGAGGTTTTTCTTTCTTTTTTCAGTGTTTTTATACATTCTCTTGGGTTAAACTTCCAGTCCTTTCTAAAACCTATATTTAGTGGTTTGAAGAGGGTTAGAAGTGTACTATTTTTAATACAAGGGGACTTTTAAGGAATGTTTGGTTAACTAGAAACATGCTGTGCATTTAGAGCTATGAAAACCACCAGAACACAATCCTCCCAGCGGTTATAAAAAGATAAAAACAAGTGCACATTAAAGAATAAAACCCCATGATGCAGGTACTGTATAAGCACTAAATACCAAAGTCTTTTCAATGAATGCAAAACATAGCTTTGATAATGGACTACGATGCATGGGGTAGCTTGAAAGAGGGTAACTTTGCCCTTAGATTCAATTTAATGCAATTTTACTCTCCAGCTGTGTGGCAAAGTGGTTTGCAGTGCAAATGAGTAAGGGTAATGCAGTGTTCAAGAAAATGACAAACAACAAAGTTACTGGTGAAATGATGGTTTTAATTGTAATCCAAAGTCACTTGACAACAGTAAATAATAATGAGAACTGGCAATACACAACTATGTGTATTGCTCAGTTAAATCCATGGGGTTCAGTTCTGAAACAATAAACACAGTTTTAAACACACACACGAGCGCAATCCAGAGTGACTGTAAAGTGCGAGTGGTGAAATATAATTTATTCGTGAACAGTTGTGCAGTGTTGTCCGTGTTTGGTGCAGGCCTTAAGCGATATCTGCTACAAAAGGTTAAAGAAACCTCAGTTTCCTTGTCTTTTGCACAGGAAGTCACTTACAGGTTCACTTCCCTAGGTCATTTTACAACAGCAGTGTATTCTGCTCAGCAGCTGGTTGGTTAATGGCAGGAAAGAAGGTGTTGAAGGGGTGGGAACAATGCCACTCTGCAGGTTAACTGACCAAGGAAGTGCACAACTACCCTCGGGAAGGCTTGCAAAGAGATTTCTTTAGCCTTCTGTAGCACCAGATTTTTTTTTTTCCTTCAAAAGTTTATAACAAGTACAATTTATGAAATTGTTTGCTGCAAACAGTTTAATGTACTGTAATAGCAAAGATGATTTAATTTAAAAATAAAAACACCTTTTGGATTTTGACTTATGCAACACAAAGTTCTTAATTTACTACATGCTATTTCGCCAACTTTTTTAATTACAATGGTCCTGTAACAATTATGGGGCTGCTAGGCTTGGCTAGTCAATAGGGCACTTACATGTCTTGATAGAACAATGCCCCATATGCAATAAAGTCTGCCAATTCAATTGGATACAATTCAATTTATTATAATATTATTAAGAAGCATAACAAATTAGAGAGCTACAAATAAATGCATATCAGCTATATCTACAGTACATACTGTATGTATGCACACCCAGTCCCAGTATAAAAGCTTATTATAATAATAAGCTTCCTTGGCAATTTTGCTGTAAGTAAATTGATTATTTAGGGTCTCTGAACGTAATGCTGCCAAGAGAACAAAGCATGACATGTGGCACTATAATTGGGAACAATTTTGTAAGCAAAGTGTGATGTAAATAAATGCAACCTACTTCCATTACTAACAGTTCCAGCATTCAGATTAATGGTTTTGTTTCCACTGCTGGATCATGGTTATTTCAAACACCATTGTCTACACTGGTAACTGCAGGGCTTGTTTTTTTTCTTTTCTTCATTTAACTGTTTCAATTCTGGATCCTCCTTGTAGTGGGTGCTCTATCCATATTCACAGTTCTAACTGCTGCGTTCTTTATGAATGCAGTGTTAAATGGAGTCCATGTCAAAAAACAAAGATGAGATTGGAACTATGAAAAGCATGCTCCTTTTGCAGAGCACAAAGTTGTGACACAAATGATCCAGAATTCAAAGGGTTAATGCGAGAATATCAATTCCAGCTATACAAAAACAACTGGCATTACAAATCTCCTGATGATAATACACTAAGTCACTTGTGGCAGAGCAAAAGCTCTGCCTGTAAATAGTGAGGGTGTTTGTGTGTGTGTTTTGGTGGTGGTTGGCAGGGGTGTGGTTAATTCCTGTCCCTGTCACATCCTATAAAAGAGAGTCCATTAGAGAGATGACCAGGAAGCTGGGAACAGAGAGGTTTGCTGCCACGTGGAGAGACAGAAACATTCCTGTATTTTTATTTAACAACTCACCATGATAGTGCAAGACTTGGGTGAGGGATTTTCTGTTTCATTTTGCTTAACCTTTTTATTTTGGCTCTGTGAGCTGTGTTTTTGTTTATAATTTTGATTTAAGAAAAATAAACTTGGCAGTTCTTCAGTCTCCTTTCTGCCTCCTGACCACCATAGACACCCGGCCCCTCTGCCACAGAGTAGACAATACTGAGTCTCTTTAAAATATGCTGAAATGTTGTATTTAGACACTCACAGTAATAAATAATTCTATATAAGCATATTTAAATGATTCAGGTTCTGGTATTGTCTTAAACTGTATTCATGTATGGTTGACACGTACAACAACAAGCTGATGGCATCTGTAGAAACCAAACTTCAATATCATAATCTAATGATAAGTATTTAAAACATTTACCCCTAACTATATATTATTTATTCAAAGGGTTATTAGCGAGTTATGAAAGACTAGAAATTTTTAGCATGGTGCAGGTTATAACAATACTCCAAACAAATCACTGATCTGGGCAGGGTCTGGTCCCAACTGGTTTGGATTAGCGAGGGCCTATACTGGACACTGCAGTGGTTTGTACTGTGCTAGTGCAATATACAATGGAGGCAAACGAAAACCCTAGTCTCACTTCTAGTTTCACACCCACACATAAGCCCTGTAGTCGCACTCTGATTTCAGTCACATAGTATCCAATGGCCACTCTTGCTCTAGTTCATTAAGAATAACGATGCAAGCCTGTACAGCCAATTTCCCTGCTGTAATTCTCATTACACTGTGACAAAAACCATTCATTATCATCACCATAATCGAGGTCAGAGGATATTAATTCATTGATTAAAAGTTGAGCTTTTTAATGAAATAGGATCACACTGGGCTTAATTTGCATTTTTCTTCTCATTTTACTCAATTTAAAAACATGGGACATTAGACTGAAGTTGACAATCCATGTATTCTCTTGAAACACTCTATACCATGGCTAGGGAAGCAGTGCTGAGGAGCTTTGCAGTGTGGCACTTTGTGGGATGGTGGGGAATGGGCATGCTAATATTTTCTTTTAATTCTTGACAGGTTTTTCGCCTTATAGTATCAAAGACTGTTTGTACTGGTATGACATTTCACATCCATCTTCATTAATGTAATCTTTTTTGTTTACACACATTTTCTTCTTGCATCATTCTGGCATCTTGTAAAGGGCTTTGTGATGGTGGTCCACTATTAAAGGATCAGATTAGATGATAAAGATTGATTGATTGATTTTCATATAATACAGGATAATCAAAACGTTTTACATCTCTGAAATTCTACGATGACTGTCCTGGAAATCGCTAGATTTGTAGCTATTTGCTTTTGACAACAAATCTCATCAAGTCAGCCCTTAAAGTCAATAAATTTGGCGAGAATTTAGCTAAATTTTCAACACTGCTTGAAGGCGCAGAAAAAAATATTTGATTTCTGCACAGCTTATTATTGCCTTGTCACAACAAGGAAAAGAGATCGCTTCATCGGTGCCCAGTCACTGAAATTAGAGCGGTTGTGTGCCATTTAAGCATTTTCATAACACATCGATAAAGATTTTTTAATTCTGAAGTCAAGGATCTGTGTAGAAAAAAGCACTGGAGGATTTGCTGTGCACGATTATATGATCACTAACCTACACGTTAGATACTAGTTTTATAGTAGTTAAGGAACGCAATACGATGCTGTACAAATAAGGTACAATGAAAATATGATGTGTTTGAAGTAACCTGCGTATCCTGTATCAATTGTTATTTATAACTCTAAGCTCATGCATGGTGGTAGAATCCATTGATCCAGTGATGGTTGTATATAGCTGTATATAGTTTTGTGACAACGTAAAAAAAAAAAAACATAATCTGGTGTACAATAATTTGTTTTTGCGTTGATTTTGGCAGCAATGTGGAGCAGTGATAAGGGCTCTGGACTCTTGACCGGAGGGTCACGGAGGGACACTGCTGCTGTACCCTTGAGCAAGGTACTTCACCCCTAGATTGTGCCAGTAAAAAACCCAACTGTATAAATGGGTAATTGAGTAAAAAAAATTATGTATGTAAAAATAATGTGATATCTTGTAACAATTGTAAGTTGCCTGGATAAGGGTGTCTGCTAAGAAATAAATTATATATATATATATATATATATATATATATATATATATATATATATATATATATATATATATATATATATATGTATGTATCTATGTATGTATGTGTTACAGTTCATGTGTAAAAGCAGTAAATCTACAGATTAACCAGTAAATGTGTAGATTTACCAGCTCAGCGGTCAATCTATAAAATAACTAGATGATCACTGTATGACAACAATTCACAATACAAAATAATGCAAAACCTGTGTGCACTTAGGTTATGCTTTTTTCTAAATTAGTTCAGCTGAATAATATTAAGTCACACTTAGTAGAGGCATGAGTGTTGTTGAAGAGATGTCATTATTACCATACCTAATGTTTGCACTATGGTAAATTTTGATTTAAAATTAAAAAAAAAAAAAGTGCATTCTAATCATGTCTATATATAGGACAAAACATTAATACATGGTTTCAGCTAAATACATACATTATTATTAGTATTAATACATAATACTAATAATAATATTGCAAGAAGGGATGCAGTGAAGTTTAGAAAGATTAATCAAATAACAAAAAAAGAAAACAAGAAATGAGTTAATTTACCCAAGTGTGTAACAGATTTTACAGAAAATCTTAAGCCATTAAGCTCCCTGATGTTACTTTATTTCCGAATTCACCTCAAATGCTGCAGCATTACAACTACCATCTCCTTAGTTATTTTATAGATTGACCGCTGAGTTGGTAAATCTACACACTTACCGGTTAATCTATAGATTTACCGCTTTTACACATGAACCGTAACATGCAAAAAATAATGATGCGTTACAGGAATGACTCCATGAGTCATTCTGAAGAACAGACTTACAATAGCTGCACATTTCCACCTGCAGCATACCTGGAGGAATTAAGTCAATAATCATAGTCATCTCTAGAGCAATTTTTACACCTTACAGACTCACTGCTGTGTCAAATCAAGGCTGTTCTGGCTGCCTAGGGTCATCCAACACCTAAATTAAAGTGTTTAGAATTAATGCTTACTATCTATAAGGCCTTCATCATCTTAATTTCAGGAGTTGTTGATTCTGTATCCAATTGCCTTGTGATGCTTGAGAGCATTTGCTGGTGAACACTGGCCAGTCCTGCAGGTGTGAAAGCCCCGGAAAAGACCGGCAATGCCACACAGCTATAACGTGAACCTGCGCTCCTCTGACTGTATGACGCACTATGCACACAACAAGCCTGTTTCTTTACTGAGCCTCTCAGGGAATCCTTCACAGTCATGTTAGAGATCACAAAGTGATACAGATGATTCCAAAAAACTGGTTAAAAGCATCATCGGGAAATGTATTTAGTTGTTATGCCCCTCCCCTCAATATCAGAAAAACCAGCACAAGACAACAATTGAATTCTAGATAGAAGACAGATTTGTTTGAATGTTCTTTTTTGATTATAACCACAAGCACATTTGTGATTTTTTTAAATCTCTGGGATACTTCAGCATAACAGTAAATGTGTATGTGGCAGACATGTCTTATTTTTTGTCTATTAGATGTAATGGAAGCTGCTACTGAATACTTATATCTGCAAGATTTGGAAGTGTGTTAGTTTGCTGAACTGTTGGTATGTTTTGCATGTGCTCCTCACTGTTGCTTGGGTAAGGAGGATGCAATATTTTTCAGACATACAGTAGGTGAATCTCTATGGATTACGATCCATTTCACTCATTACTCAACTTTGACCACCATCATCAGTTTTGTATAGGCAAAGACACAGCCCCCTCTGTGGGTCTCTGGAGAAAGTGAGCCCCGCAATCTACTCTGACTGGATTACACAAACAATAGCAGCACTATGGTGTCGCTCCCAACACTGATTTTTCATTAGGAATGCCATTACGAGAGAAATTGCTTACTGCCAGCTCTGGCAATGCTGGATGCCCCCTGGCTTCAAATTATTATTTTTTTGACAGAGGCAGAGCAGTTTTAAGACATAACCTTACAACAGTTCAGGGAATGTCACTATACGTCAAAGTCCTGGATATGCAGGCAGAGACACGTCAAACCAAGAACCAAGGCTGAACATACTGAAGATATATTTAAAGAGAGTTTTCAGGAATGAGTTGAGTACAGCATGTCCCTACTCTAGTAGTGAGTTAGAGAGAGGGTACTAACTGCCAGCGGATTGATCACAACTGAGAATTGAGGATATTACAGTTGAGAGACCCAGTTTGTGGAGGAGGGATAACATGCAACAAAAATCAGCTGCCTAGCATCCATTGCATTCAGGGGCACCTCTCTTGTAGTCATTTTTATATTAGCCTCGTTATCATACTCAGGTTTGGATTAGACAGTCACAAAGGTAAAACGTGTTGGTGTGAATAAATTAAATAAGGCAATTACCCATGAGTGCAGTAACAGTGATACACGATGGTTAAGAACATATTGTATAATAATAAACTGAAAAAATAGATATCTTTCAAAATGCAGGTACATTAACTACACTGTACTTTCACTTTTGTTTAATGTTTTAATACATGTACTTACAACAAAATGATGCGATTGGGAAAATAACTATAAATTCATGTTGTATGGAGCTACAACATCTTCACAGTCACAGAATTGTGTGCTAAGTGTATGTAGTAAATATTAGTAATTTGTAGCTACAGAGTGACTACATGTAGTTATTGTTTTAGTATTTCGAAGTGCATCCAAATAGTGTATTAAGTATTTATTTCAGTATATTCTCATGCCACATATTTAAAATCAGTTGTAACCAGGAACTGGTATTTACTTAACATCTTATTTTCACCATTTAAAGCTTAAATATAACAGCGGGAACAACACACATTCATTCACATATATTTTCTCTGCTACACTACATAAATATATGTTTTCATTGTAAAGAATGTATTTTTACCAAATAAAATACAAAAAAAAACACATTAGTGTTGTGAGATCGTGTCTTTATCGTTATTCAGGATACTGTTTCACACATTGACATCATTTATACTTAATAATGTGGGCTTTATGAAAATCTGAGGGACATTCCACATGGACTGAAAGTGCAGCATTACCATAGACATGCTTTGAAATTGAATGCTTTTGGCTGTTGCTATGCATGGACATGGTGTGAGGAGTGACATATATATACAGTACTGTGCAAAAGTTTTAGTCAGGTGTGAAAAAATGCTGTAAAGTAAGAATGCTTTCAAAAATAGACATGTTAATAGATTATATTTATCAATTAACTAAATGCAAAGTGAGTGAACAGAAGAAAAATCTAAATCAAATCCATATTTGGTGTGACCACCCTTTGCCTTCAAAACAGCATCAAGCATCAATTCTTCTAGGTACACTTGCACACAGTTTTTGAAGGAACTCGGCAGGTAGGTTGGCCCAAACATCTTGGAGAACTAACCACAGTTGTTCTGTGGATTTAGGCAGCCTCAGTTGCTTCTCTCTCTTCATGTAATTCCAGACAGACTCGATGATGTTGAGATCAGGGCTCTGTGGGGGCCATACCATCACTTCCAGGACTCCTTGTTCTTCTTTACGCTGAAGATAGCTCTTAATGACTTTTGCTGTATGTTTGGGGTCGTTGTCATGCTGCAGAATAAATCTGGGGCCAATCAGATGCCTCCCTGATGGTATTGCATGATGGATAAGTATCTGCCTGTACTTCTCAGCATTGAGGAGACCATTAATTCTGACCAAATCCCCAACTCCATTTGCAGAAATGCAGCCCCAAACTTGCAAGGAACCTCCACCATGCTTCACTGTTGCCTGCAGACACTCATTCGTGTATGCTCTCCAGCCCTTCGGCGAACAAACTGCCTTCTGCTACAGCCAAATATTTCAAATTTTGACTCATCAGTCCAGATCACCTGCTGCCATTTTTCTGCACCCCAGTTCCTGTGTTTTCGTGCATAGTTGAGTCGCTTGGCCTTGTTTCCATGTCGGAGGTATGGCTTTTTGGCCGCAAGTCTTCCATGAAGGCCACTTCTGACCAGACTTCTCCGGACAGTAGATGGGTGTACCAGGGTCCCACTGTTTTCTGCCAGTTCTGAGCTGATGGCACTGCTGGACATCTTCCGATTGCGAAGGGAAGTAAGCATGATGTGTCTTTCATCTGCTGCAGTAAGTTTCCTTGGTCGACCACCGCGCTCACGGTCCTCAACGCTGTCTGCTTCTTTGTGCTTCTTCAAAAGAGCTTGGACAGCACATCTGGAAACCCCTGTCTGCCTTGAAATTTCTGCCTGGGAGAGACCTTGCTGATGCAGTATAACTACCTTGTGTCTTGTTGCTGTGCTCAGTCTTGCCATGGTGTATGACTTTTGACAGTAAACTGTCTTCAGCAACCTCACCTTTGTTAGCTGAGTTTGGCTGTTCCTCACCCAGTTTTATTACTCCTACACAGCTGTTTCTGTTTCAGTTAATGATTGTGTTTCAAACTACATATTGAATTGATGATCATTAGCACCTGTTTGGTATAATTGTTTAATCATACACCTGACTATATGCCTACAAAATCCCTGACTTTGTGCAAGTGTACCTAGAAGAATTGATGCTGTTTTGAAGGCAAAGGGTGGTTACACCAAATATGGATTTGATTTAGATTTTTCTTCTGTTCACTCACTTTGCATTTAGTTAATTGATAAATATAATCTATTAACATGTCTATTTTGAAAGCATTCTTACTTTACAGCATTTTTTTCACACCTGCCTAAAGCTTTTGCACAGTACTGTATATATATATATATATATATATATATATATATATATATATATATATATATATATATATATATATATATATATATCTTGCCTTGCCTTTACATTTAGTCAGCTTTAGAAAGATCACAGAAGGAAGCTGTATCTCAAGAATTTGCCCACCCCAGTCATACGGCCTCCTTTGTAGCTGAAGCCGCAGAATTAATTGAGATGTTACCCTTCTTTAATTCTTCACAGAGTCAAGGTTAGGATACCCCCCTTTAACCCCTAAAATCTTGACAATGAACAGAGATAAGGACAGGAAATTGCTTGATCAAGTTATTGCACACACACATTCAGGGAAATTAATAGCAATGTGGAGCTAATCATCATTCCCTCCCTGGCTGTTACAAATTATTATAAAAGCATGTACAACCTGTATACAGATGTCATGTTGTATATAGTAGTTCCTGAGTATGGTCTTCTTTTCTGTGATTTACAGCTATGGCTAAAAGTTTTGCATCAGCTAGAATTTTAATTTTTCATGTTAGATTTAGAAATGTCACATTTTTGTATATGGAAAACTACAAAGCAGTGTGTAATTCAATATGTTAATGTAACATTATTCAGCAGGTTTAATTTGACTTTCTGAAGCAAAATTAGTTAATTACAGTATATAGGGTGATGTAAAACTTTTGGCCAGAGCTATATATTACTGTGATGGGGTGCCCATCCCTTTATTAATGTATATATTTTTGGTGTTGTTATTGTTATGATTTATTTCCGCTATATTTATATTTATATTTCTGTAGTTTCTATTTTTTTTATTATTGTTTGTTTTGGATCGGCAGGGAGGGGGTTCAATTCCTCCCTGCCAGAAATACATGCGAGAATGTGGCTGGAGTATTAATTAGATAATTGTTAATTATTTATTAATTGGGCTCCAGCCACAGACTATAAAAGCCAGGCGAAATCCTTTGTGTGGAGACTGGGAGACAAACAAATAAATGCTACTGGTGTATTTTTTGAAAGGTACTCGTTTTGGTTATTGTGTTTATTTTTTGTTGGTTTATTTTGGCCCTTGTGCCTTTTGTTTGTTTTAATTTAATAAATACAAGCGCAGTTTTGCTCCGCACTACTTGTGTTTCTGAATACTTCTTCCTGGTCTGGCATCACCACATGAACCAACCTGTCACAATTACGTCAATAGTGTATGTAGTGTGTCTTTATTATTTTGTGAAGTTTAGGTGAGAGGACAATAAGAGACACCCTAAACATAAAGCATTAGATTATAGAATTGTGCTAATGCTCAATGATGGCAGATCATGTGGAGAGTTGAGTGCATCTTCCTGTATGTCTCTCCATTCTCTCCATTTGCTGATGCTTGTTGCTTTGCCGATACAAAACCCTGACACATTCCTTTCACCTGACCAAGGCATTCCATCGTGTCCAATAAAATCCCAGTGAATGAGGAGTAACCAAAATAGCACATCCGAAGGAAAATAAATAGATAGACTTATTGTTGAAATGTCTGTCTATTCTTAGTACTGCTATATATCTTAAATTAAATTCACTTCAGATTTTGACATTGCCACATAACTTCATTGTAATAATTGGGTAATCCCTGCTCTTGCAAGATAACTTGCAATTACACAGACATGACATTGTCAATATCATCTTGATACTTGATGTCATACAACAGCACAGGCCACTTCCATGCAATAAATATTCCACTAGCAGGCACCCTGCAAGCACATAAAGCATTTGGTAGTTATGCAGTTATTATAATGCAATTACATGGTCATGTATTTAACACTTGCTTACAGTTTTCTAAATGTATTCTCCCAAACATGTTGAGTCCCCCCCAATTTGGGTATTTGTCCCCCATGTAGGGGAGGTAAACAGATCACAGAAAATAAAGTTAGGGGTGTAATTCTCAGAATCTCAGGTTTTAGGAACTGTGGAGAGTATATTTATTGATCATAACTAAGTGAGTTACTAACTGTAAGTTAAAAAGCATATTAAAACAAGTTATGTAAGCATGATACAGGTATAGGAATATTGTACATTTTGAAATATGAGATCTTGTATGTTATATGTAATATAAGTTCATATCTGCATAGCTATACAGTATGCAACATACAATACAAATGCACATTCTCATGTTGTGAAATTATATTACTTGCATGTTACACAAAAGGCAGGAGTTATACAAACTAAGGGCACTATACTGTACATGGACTACATCAAAGTGGACATTATGTATGCACTATGCTATACACATTTTTTAAATGACTTCGATTTTATGGTCACTTGGCACTTCTTTGATAGCCGTATCCCTGCACACATGGCTTCACACACCCAGGAGTCACAGTCAGTTTATCACCTTGCTCGTGCTGTTTCAGCAGCCTTCAGGCATCCAATACACTACTGGCTGTGTGGTTAAAAGAACAGTTCATTTTTCCCCCCTTCCAGATCAATACCAGTTGGAAGACACTTAAAAAAATGGTATCCTGATTTATCTGACATGTTTTAATTTCTTCTTTTCAGGCTTCTGTATCCCCTTTTGGGTGCTATTAAACTTTGAAACCTCACATCTGAATTTGCAGCACACAAAACAAGGGGAAGAATTAACAGTTCAACGTGGGGCTGAATCAAACGGTTGACCCTGAAGGATGCCTGAAAAATATCTTTGATTTGAACAGCGCACCAATTAGCTAATACAGATTGAATAATTACACAATTCAATATACAATGTGCCACAAATGTAGACTTACACAGCTTACCAATAAAACCCTGTTCCTTTGAAGACAACAGCTTTGGCACGTTAGGATTTACTAGAGAAAAGGGCAAAGGGATGGTGCTGATAGAGAACTCTAATTAGGGTATTCTTTTGCGATATAATTAGATTGCAGAAACCTACTGTCAATGAAGGGCGAACCCTTTCTCCATTTTACATCTTGTCTTTCTTTATAATCAATGTCCCAGGGAAAGTGTTTTGAGGAAGATGACAGTTAATAGAACTGTGGAGAGAGAAAAGTGCACAGTAGAACCCCAAATTTACACATTGGATATGGAGGATTTTCATAAGACTGAAAACTCTGAACCTTGTATTATGTTTCAATGATTTAATGAATGTGCATCTTATTAATAAAACATATTTGTCTTTAACATCAGGAACAATAACAAGAAAACAAAGAAATGAGCCAGGGCATCTGTGTTTAACTGTTAAAATTCCCAACATCTGTTCTTCATGTTTGTTTTTACAGTAGACATGAGCCCTGCTTTCAGTTTTCTGTGGTGTGTTTGGTTAACAGTTAACCAGTCAGTAAGGTGTTGGTGACTTTGAGGTTCTACTGTAGTTCATTTTGGTGTCCAGTATAGAGCAAACTAGTCCTGCTGAGGTGATTATTTGAAGATTTTGTAACAGTGCCATTATCTAGGTAAAGGAGTTTCAAATCCACAAAAAAAAGCCAATGCATTTACCTCGTGATTTGCTTTTTTCTATTATTGATTACATACAACAGGTGTAAAGCCATTGCATTTACCTCGTGATTTGCTTTTTTCTATTATTGATTACATACAACAGGTGTACTATACATGTTTTGCTCTAAAGTGAGATCTCGCAAGATGCTTTCTGGGATATTGATGTGAATGGTTATTGTGAAACAACCTGGGAACTCTGAGACACTGAGTAAAACTGAAATAAAATGAAGATAGGCAACGTTTCCAAAAGGATGGTAGTTGGTCACAGTTCGAAACATATACTGTTGCTTCAGAGCCATTACATTATAAAGGCATTGATATCAGACTAATGGCAAGCCCTCCTTATTTGTGCTGGTGTGTCTATCCCAATGTAATGTAAAAATAAGCTGACAAATGTTTTTTGATTAAAAAAACACAATATAAAAGAAAGGTATACCTCCAATACAATCCTATAAGCATGAGCTACAGACTGACTTCGGACCAGGCCCAGTATAGCTCAGTGCATATGTTTGTATCGGAAAACACATCTATCAACAGAGTCAGTTCAAAAGGGATGAAAAGACTAACAAACTTTAAAACATTTTATATTTATAACTTTGTAAGCAACTGGTGATTCCCCTCCGATTTGTCTTACTTCTGTCCAGTGATTGGGGTTTCCACTCTATCACTACACACTCCCTCTGCAGGGGAAAGGGGGTTGCACTCTGTCTATGACACGTTACATACCACGTTGTACCTAGCAGGACACGTCCATCTTGTCTTTCAGTTCCCCTCCCCCATCTCATACTATCTCTGCTAGTCTCATGCCTTTTGACGTTTAGCTCAGACACCTCTGTGACTAAGTCATGTTGGGGTATGCAAAACTGCACGTAACTGGTTTTGCCGATGGGAAATGAGAGAACTCGATACTTGCACAATACTGTATAGAAACTTAATATAAAAGCATATTAAAGCAACTGAATTAGTAAACACATTTAATTAACTTAACTATAAAAGCACATTGAAACACAATCTAAACATAATGAAAAACGTATTAATCAATAATCTGTTACCTGATTAATACCTTATGCAGAAAGCCATTACTACACAAATACACAAAGGTTTGATCATCAAACAGTCTGGATCTTGACAGGAGTCTGATACAGAATGCCCCATAAATACCTAGCACTTATTTCTGTCAACACTAGTAAAACTAGTAAAATCACAAGTTGAAGAAGAACATGAAGTTCTTGGAAAGGTATATATGAACGTATTGATCTGCAGTTGCTTATCAGTATCCTTGATTATAACTGCACTAAATCAAGCTGTACCTTTTACACTAAAACACAGTGAGCATGACAGCATTCTATAGTATTAAATCTCCAGAACACAGAGAAATGAAAATAAAAAAAATATATGAAATGTGACAATTAGTGGAGAAGCTCTTTTTGATAACAATATGTGCATTACATAAAGCTGAATTACTGTCTTATAAAAAAAAGAACAGTTTGACTTTTACTTGCCTTAAGGCTTTCTTACTTTAAGCACTTTGGCTGTTCAAGCAACATCTTGTACAAAATCATCTTTCTAAAAGAAATAATGGACGGCTTAAAAATCTTCCATCAGCAAGACTGAAAAACGTATTAAATTGAGTTGGGGGCCCTGATGATTCTCTTTCAATCAATAGCCACAAAAACCTATACATTATTCCCCCCTTTACTATACAAAAAAAACAAAACATAAAATAATTATTATTATTATTTATTATTTCATACACGTTCCTACACTGTGGTAATGCTTAAGGGCCTGTTATAAATAACAATGAATCTATAAGATTGTGATTTACTACTACTACTACTACTACTACTACTACTACTACTACTACTACTACTACTACTAGGGTAGCACTGAATACACAACCATTTGACTAGTCAAATTGAAAAGTGACAGCAGACCTCAGAAATTGGTAGTCGACTAATTGCATGTCACGTGACTTAGAAGTAATTGTGAAGCGGGCGCTTTCAGGTTATTATCCATTAACATATACATTACATTTTAGAACATTAATAAATAGTTTAAAAACCCTCCAAGCAGTTTTACAATTTTGTGCACAAACAGCAAAGGGAGGCTAGTCGACCTATTCAGCATTTTTTTTTACCTCAACTATTTGACTCTACCCCTAACTACTACTACTAGATATTCAGCAAGAAATTGCTATCTTGAGATGGAATTATATGTACAGCAGGGCATGCATGTAATTGTAAATGATATGAGGCATGTCTCTAGTTTCAATGGCTTTTCACATTCATTTTTTCATTGTTGTAGCAATTTGTTGAGTGTGAATACATTTTTTCTTCCTCATAAATACAAATAAGTTGAAATCGGTACTTCATTTTGAGCTGCTGAATTTGCTGGCTGGTTTGGCAAAGTTGTTGAAGACATTTGTGTTTATTAACTACAGGTGGCATGCAGTCTTATTATCTTACAGGGATCACAGAACAACTAAATAATAGTGCTGTAAACTCATGTAGTTTACTATGACTACTACTACTACTACTACTACTACTACTAATAATAATAATAATAATAAAACGTTTTTAATTATGCAATATTATAAAATATGTAGCTAAACCATTATAAGACTAGTAATGAATTTGTTATACAATTATAGATAGTTTATGGATGCTTAAATGGTGACCAAAATAACCACCCTATATCATTACATTTACCCAATAATGTTGCAGTTAGTGACAACCTATGTGACAGTCATACTAGATATGCATCAATTATCAACAGACTGGAAAGGTTTATTGAATTAATGTGTCCATTGCAAAGACATTCCAATCAAGCTTCAGTTTAATGTCTCTTGTCATCTTCATAAGAAAAGAAAATCAAGGCGCTGTCTCTTATGATAACAATTTCTATCCACAAGCAAAATAAAGCTGTATGTTAATAAGCAACACCTTATTAACACCTGGATTCAAATGCAAATGAGTGTATATTCCAATTAGTAAGACAAGAGTCTTTCAGGCAGGAATTTAAATCCCAAGAAAGTGGAACTATTGCCTGCAGTAGCTGCTCACATGGTAGAACGAATATACAGTAGCGTTCAGAATTATTGGGACTTGTTTTACCAACTCATTTCACCCCTGGGATTGAGTTTCTGCAATTGTTACTTGCCAAAACAGGTATAGCATTCCTGGGCAGTCATCACTGCAGAAACTCTTTTTTTGTGTAAAATGCAGAACAAATATCCCACCCAGTCATTTTACATTGCTAGTCAATGAGTAACATTTGGGGTGCCAGTCCACTTGTGGGAGGTGTTGCTTATTCAAATCTTTATTGTTGTTGAGGGTACAATTATCTTTTCAGAAATACAAAGAAGCTTAGTAAACAGGGCTTTGATTGAGGTTAAAAGGGCAATAAACCCCCACCTCTAGTCATTCGTCATTCCTATAAACTGAGTAACATTTTGCAGTACCATTGCTCTTGTGATATGGTTTGCTCATTAAAATAATGTACATATATTTGAAGAGCACTTGAAGACATTGATGAAGACCTCTAGCAGAAACCTTTGTCACTGCATTTTAGTTTCTTTCAGTATTTCTAACTTCAACTCTCTTGATTGTTTAATAGTTATGGATTATATTTGAAAAGCAGATGGTTATCTATTCAGGGATACCAAGGTGTTTGTTAAGTAAGTGGTCTGAGTTGGGTAAAACAGGCAACGTGTCCCACCCCGCAGCACCACAAACTAGCAGGTGCATTTAGCAAAATACTTCGATATTGAAAATGATGAACACTTATGGCTCTTACTTCAAATTGTCATTAATTACAATTCTAAAACAAATAAAAAAACAGTTTAAGACTACTTACACATCTGAGTCATTTATTTCTAGTTTGTTAAATTTGTTGGGTGCACATTTCCCTTCTGAAAACACTGTGCAAATGATGATTTGGAGTAAATAGCTTTGAGAATTGAGCCGTTATACCAGGGGTCGGCAATTCGGCCTGTGGACATGTACTGTCTGGCCCGCGGAGGCCTCCTTGGCCCATCGATATCCACTGCAAAGAGTCAATTGCGCACAGCACTCCAGTGCTTGCTGTGCTTGGGACGCATACTGCTCGATGCACATGGCGAGCATAGCTCCAGTACACACACACACACACACAGCATAAACAAGCACCATGTCGAGCAACCAGTGGTTCCACCCATGGACATTGTGTGGTATGAACCTGCTACTCCAGGACATGCATTTGCTCTGCATGCAGTGCTTAGAAGTCCAACATACCCAGGAAGCTATGGGCACAGAGGATTTTTGTGACACCTGTGCGGCTCTTCAGCCCAAAATACATCGCCGTAGGCTCAACAGGGCCATGGGGTTAGACGCTGAGTCTCCCATGGCCGAGCCGTTAGCAGCACTCGGGGTCCCACTCCAGTATGATGAGCGCATACCTGTCGGACGACAGAGTAGCAGCTATTCAGGGTTGTCTCTCCCTGTTCAACAGGCATCAAAGATCCCCTTAGTATGGTTCCCAAAACTGTTGGTTTGGATGGCCGCGGCCATATCAGCCATGGAGCAGGGTCTGCTATGCATGCGCCCGCTGAAAGCATGCCTCAATGCGTTCCATTACACCCAATGCGCGACAGACACCGCCGTCTGACGGTGTCTCGCACATGCTCAATGGCCCTGAGATGGTGGAGGATATCCTCCCACCTCTGCATGAATGGCCCAGAATGCTCCCCTATGCATTTCCGCCAATACCGTTGCTCCCAGCCTTCTTGGAGAAGGTCCGGTTAGAGAAAGCGACAGTTCTCCTACTGGTCCCTCGGTGACCCAGGAGAACATGGTTCTCAACTCTATGCCAGCTCTTATGAGGCTAGCCCTAGGAGATCTAGCTTCACCTGGATCTCCTCAGTCAGTTAAGAGGCACTCTCTGGCATTCAGAACCTGCCAGATTCCAGTTATAGGTCTGGCCCTGAAAGGGACTGCTGGTCAGCCCTAAGGCTATCTGACATGATGGTGGCTACTCTGCAGAGCACTAGGGCAGACTCCACTAGGTCGCTGTATGCGTACAAGTGGAAGTATTTCCATATTGGTGTCTGACTACAAGTCACGACCCACTTTCTTGCACCATGCCAGTTATCTTGCAATTTTTGCAATAACTGCTTGATGCTGGAAGATCACCTTCCACAATGAAAGTGTGTTTAGTGGCTATCTCTGCGTGCCATGCCCCCATAGATTCATTAATTCAGTATCTCCAGATGCGCATTTTCTGACAACCCGGTTTCTCAAGGGAGCTCGGAGGTTACGTCCTCCTAGGAGGACTGTCCTCCCCGAGTGGAACCTTGATGTTGTACTGGAGGCTCTCACGAAGGCCCCGTTTGAGCCTATTTACTTCACAGAGTTGAAGCATCTGTCTATAAAGACAGCCTTCCTCTTGGCTATCACCTCCGCTAAGCGGGTCAGTGAGTTACAGGCGCTGTCGGTGCACAGCTCCTGTATGTGTATTTGGCACAATGGCATCAGGGTGTCAATGCATACAAACCGTGTTTTCCTCCCCAAGGTGATCACAGCCTTCCACATTAATCAGTTTGTGGAACTGGAGTCCTTCCATCCGCCCCCGTTTTCTTTGCAGGAGGATGAGAGATTTAATTTCTTCTGCTCAGTGCGGGCATTGAGATGCTACTTGGATAGGAAAAGAGCTCTGCATCATTCTGACCAGCTCTTTGTCTGACACGGGATATGGTCCCTAGGACAGCCCCTCTCAAAGCAGCGTCTGTTGCATTGGATTGCGGACACAGTCTCGACTGCGTATGATGGTGCCGGCTTGCCCCCACCTGGTAGGGTAGCCGCACACTCCACTAGATGGTTGGCTACATCTTGGCCCTCTTCAGAGGGGCCTCGCTGTCTGATATTTGTACTGCAGCTAGCTGGGCTACGCTGCATACTTTCTTCAGGTTCTACTTCCTTAATGTGGTAGATCCTGCCCTGCCTTCATTAGGCACAAGGGTCCTTGAGGGTGTAAGCTCACACCGCTAACCATTGGGTTATGCGGTTCTGATGCATCCCTCATATGCTGCCGTTCCTTCTCCCTCGCAACGGCTTTGGTATACATTATCCCATACATAATGTCGTTGGTGGTCGTCTTCAAATTGAAAGGGAACGTTAGGTTACTTAACGTAGCCCTGGTTCCCTGAAAGAGAAGACGACCACCAACCGCGAGGTGGTATCGGTCGCCCTCACGGGTTTGACAGAAAAAGAAAAATGGCTTCCTCAGGATGATGGTTTTAATCCCTCAGTGGGCGGGACCGAGTGCATCATCCCAGGAAGGGGCCTATTGGCAGCTCTGGTATAGAGAGCTCAGCTATTACCTACCCAATGGGCAGGCATATCCATACATAATGTCGTTGGTGGTCGTCTTCTCTTTCAGGGAACCAGGGTTACGGTAAGTAACCTAACATTTTGCAGTATTGTGCTTGCTGATTGTGGGATAAACAATACATGTGTATATCAGGTTTTGCATACAACAACATATTGTATTATACTTATAAAAACATAAAAAAGTAAATTCAAAAGTAGCACACATTTTTATTTTAAAAGCTTCATTGCGTTACATTTATGCCTCTCTATGGTGTTGGAATCCTCAGACACAGGAACAAAGAATAACATCAGAAGAAATTAAAAAGTAGCATACATTTTTATTTTAAATTCTTGATTGCATTTTGTTCATTGCGTTTCATTTATGCCTGGCTATGGAATGGAACCCTCATACACAGGAACGCAGAATAACTTATTTTTTAAGTAGCATACGTTTGTATTTTAAATGCTTCATTGCATTATAACAAATTCAATGAGAACAATTGCACTTTCCTGTTGCGATCAGCTTTAAAACATGAGATGTCAGTGTGACAGACTTGACAGCGATAATAGGCAGTCCTCCAAAGATGTACGTGCCCCTCATTATTTTGTTGAAATACCAAATTGCACAATGTGTCACTGAAAACCACTTGACAAATGTGGGGGCACCGGCTGAACAGCTGACATTTTGAGTTACATTTCACTTTCAACATATCGGAATGTTAAAGTAAACTAATTTGTCTCTTAATAGATGCAACACAGATGCTATATTATTTTTACTGATATGTATTTGGAGTTTACAAGGACACACTATCATAACTGCTACTTTATTCCTTTTTGATTTGTTTTCAACCGGCCACAGCTTTTTTTTTTTTTTAATTGATGAGCCGGTTGCCGGTGAAACAATTTAATCTGCCCGGTTGGGTTGGGGATATAAGTGGGCTGCTTTGCGGCTGCCCACAGGTCATTTGGCCCATGAAATTTAATTGCAGACCCCTAGTAGTCTAATGGGAATGGGTATATATAACTTGCGCTGATGGTGAAACTTACATAACAACTCCAGCGTGAAGGACACAAGAGGTGGGTTTTAAATCTCGAGAATGTAAAAAAAGAAAATATATACGCAGAACATGAGGGCTCTACAGTAAGAAAACACTGGAGGTTAGTGAACTGATTTACAAATAGCAGTCAGGGTTGGGGTTAATTAATTTCCAATTCCTTTGAAGGAAATGGAATTGGAATTGATATTTTAGGAGACATAATAATTATTGTGATTTTTCAACTGCTTTCATTTTAAGCCAATTTAATTGACTAACTGTGTCATTTCAGTTTAAGTCATTTGTTGCCACTGTGAGAAGCTAATTTTAACAGAATAGTGCTAATTGCAATTTGTATCAATGATGTGTTGAAATTGATTAAAAGGGAATGGGACTTGGAAATGATTTTAAAAAGGAATTGGAATTGAAAAACAGGAACTGACCCGACCCTGATAGCAGTTTCACAAAGGTTACAGATTGAATTGTGGACTGCAGAAGGAACCGATGGCAGCCCCAGTTTGATATTGATTCAGTTTTATAGGTTTAAATTGGGGGCTCTCTAACAAAGTCGACTGCTAAGAAATAAACATGAAATACTGTCTCCAAGTGACCCCGCTGGTGGAAATGCAATTCAAACAGATTACAGTGCTACCCCGTTATAACCTCACCTGTTATAGTGTGGAATCGGTTATAACACGGTAAGGTCGTGTCTCCAATTTTCCCCACAATGCAATTTGACTGGCAAACATTGGGTGAACGTTCCAGATATACAGTACGAAGCATGGCAGACAGCAAAAATCTTTCTCTGTTAAAATGAAACTCGGTGCGGTGGACAGAGTAAGAAAAGGTGAAACTCAAGCAGCAGTTTCAAAAGATATAAATTTTGCAGAATCTACATTGCATGGATGGCTAAAAGACAAAGAAAAACAAAGAGGTTTTTGTGATAAGACTGACTCCAAAGAGGGCTGCTCTTGGAAAAAAATGTGCTGCACTAAAGAGTGAGACAAGTTGCTGTGTGAATGTGCTGCTGTGAGAGTGCAAGACTGTTTGTTGTTTTTGGTGTGGCCCAGGCTAACAGAGGCCTGGGAATAATCTTCCCAATAAACTGTGGATTTGAGTACCAGCAAATTGTGTGTGTCTCCTTCCTTCATTTTCCACCATAAGCTACAATATTAATTTGGCTTGTGGGCATTGTAAATCATTTCGGGAACAAAAATGCCAATATTCATTATAAGACGAAACACAAATAACGCGGTCACCTAATTATGGACCCCAACAACCACATTATAACAGGGTAGCACTGTATTTGATATAAAATGCATGCTTGCAAATTAATTCAAATAAAATGAATTCATTTATACTCCACAATGAAAAATGAATTAAAAAGACATGAATGCATAACGAATGCCTTCTCACGTTTTGATAAATTGTTTTTAATAGTTAATATCATACCAAACCAGTGTCTTTGGAGGCAAACTGGCAAAGCAGGATTCATTCTTGGACCACTATAATGCCAATTCTGAATAGCTACTGAAAGCTGTTTCCATGACAACAGTCGCAATGTGCCTAGATGATTCTATTCAGAGTTATTATATCGACTCGCTTCCCAAGTCTTGCAATCTTAAATCATAAACCTGGAACACTGTTTATAAGATAAGTGGACTACGTGCCAAGTCATAGGTCTATCTTATCAGGATGAAAAACAGGGCCCATCTGACTTCTTCATAAAGTCACCTATTGTGCTTAACAATTAATCTTGTCTTTGAACGAATGCAGCTCGGCTTTTGGTCCAATCCTTCAATATGTGATTAATAAATCAATGCAGTTAAAAAAACAAAACAAAGTGGTCCTTCCTTGTGCTAAAGAAAGAGAGTAATTGATCAACATTGGTTAATTATTTTTTGCTGCCACCACTGGATTTAATTGGCAATCAAATCTATAGCTTGGTCAATAACAAAGTCCCAAGGAAACTTATTTGAAAGCACAATAAATGTTGCTTGACTTGTATTCAACTGTGAGTCGCCATTAATCACCTTCACTATCTAGTCTATTGAACTTTGCCTACCTACTGCAAAGCAAAGACACCAATTGGCTACCTGAAACTAATCAACTATAATTGTTCTATCATAGAAGCTACCTTTAAGCATGTCCTAAAGACATGTCTGTTATTCTCCCTTTGTTTGTTTTAGTTTAACTGGGGATATGCATACATACAGTAGAACTCTAGGGATTTAGAATGTTTACCCTGCTACATTTTACATTTCGTGCAATAGGTGAACATCATGTGCTATAGGTCAACTTCAATGAATCTAGATTACCATTAAGATATTTTCCTACAAAGCCATTCTGAGTAATATTTTAACTGGATGATGCGTGTGTGATGTTGATGTTTATTTGTCTTTTTGGAGAGGTCTTTACTCCAAAAGTGACAAACCTGAGCAATACACATCATTGTGTAGAGGCAGGTATTATTATTTATCAGCAAATAAAGAGCTGCTTTTTCACTGTAATCATTACTGAGCACCACATCATCACTGCACCTGTGCACTACAAACCACTTTGCCACACACATACACCTGGAATATAAGACCTAGAGCAATTATGAGCAAAAAGCCTCAGCAGCACACCACAAGGCAGTTAATATATCATTTTATTGTTATAATTAAACTTAAAGTAAAATGTTTCTCACAGTTTCCAGATACATTATTTGGGATTGCTTTGCAGTCTAGGATGGCAATTCTTCCCCATTTGAGTTTCTCTCAGCACCCTGGAGAGTAACAGGAGCTGATCAATCTGTACTGTGGCAGTCTTTCCTCATGGGACACCCACCTTCATTATCATTCATTATTTATTTCTTAGCAGACGCCCTTATCCAGGGCGACTTACAATTGTTACAAGATATCACATTATACATTCTTTCACATTATACAGATATCACACATTATTTTTACATGCAATTACCCATTTATACAGTTGGGTTTTTACTGGAGCAATCTAGGTAAAGTACCTTGCTCAAGGGTACAACAGCAGTGTCCCCCACCGGGGATTGAACCCACGACCCTCCGGTCAAGAGTCCAGAGCCCTAACCACTACTCCACACTGCTGCCCCACTCCACACTGCACCTTCACAACAAAGTTTTAAGAAGACTATAATAAAACACTCTTACTAGTAGATTGCTCCCAAAACACAATTTTTGCCTTGGTTTAATCCAAACGTATAGCTGTCACTAGCTAAAAAAAAATGTTTTGTCTGTTTGAAGCTGCCATTTTATATTTTTGCTCTATGTGAGATGCTGGTAAAAAAAAATTTTCAGCCCATTTATAAGGCTAATTCTAGTGAAGCTGATTTAGCAATGGAATAATTTATCTTTATACAGTGGTGCCCACACATGCGATTGCTGTAGAAAATCAATCATTTCCTGTCTGAATGCAATTACTAGATCATTTTATACTTAATTAACTTTCAATGAATATATATATATATATATATATATATATATATATATATATATATATATATATATATATATATATATATATATATATATATATATTCATTAGTTTAAAAAAAAAAGAACAAAAATGTTATAGGTAAGTAGCATCAAATGTCATTTCTCTTACTGCTGCATGGTGTTTGTAATCCTTAGCAGATGTCCTGGGTTCTGCTGCTACAACAATACTAAATACTAAGTTATCATTCAAATAATGTGACAATGTGACCTTTCAACTCTGCGAGCCCCATCTACTCTGCATTCATATACACAGGGAGTAGGTGGGGCTAGTAGAGTCACATGCTTTGCATGGAATGAGGAAGGCTGTTCAGTTCCAGCACTTAGGATTCGCCAGACAAGCCGCAAGCAAGTTCATAGCCAGATAAAGACAAAGGAAATGATGATAATACTGGAGCAACAGAACCCAGAACCACACAAAATGATCGCAAATGCATACAATAGTACAGCAAATATAAAAAAGAAATGAAGACTTTTGAAGTGACCTATTTTTTAATTTTAAAAAATTTTGATTGTAAGTACTGGCACCCATTCCTTGTATGTTTTTTTTTGCTACTCAGTTGGATTATATTGAAGGTACACACAGTTCCAGGATACCGGAGAACACCAAATGTAATAAAATGCTTTTACACCTGCTACACACAGCGAATTAATTGAGCTTGCTGTGTGGATAAGATGAGCCCTGCATGACATTTGAAAGCTACTGTATATTAATTATGATGCAACATCTGTGGCATAAAAGCTTGGTTTATAGCAAAGAAACAGAAGGTGGTTACACAGTAGGGAAACACTCGGTCCTGCATCGTTCCCATTTTGTATTTCACTATAATGATATTGTTTATTCTCAAACTTGTACAACTGTAATCCATAAAAAAAACATAAAATGATACTGTAAAATGTATAAGACACTAAAGGCCCTATTTTCGTACATGACTCAGGGGTTTAAATGTGTTTCTAACCATTTAGACCTGTGACTTTTGTATGTGTGATTTTCAAAAGTGCAAATTTAGGTGCTTCCAGGGATTTAGTCTGTTAAAGTCGACCGTCTAGTTATTCACGGCTAAATTAGCTGACATATCCATATGTGCTATTTTCTGAAGCATTTACGTGTCTATTATTAGGCTTTTAGGACTTTTTGAGTTACACCTGCTTCTACTTGGTGTAACTTTAGTCGCCACTGTTTAAAAGATAAAAAATTCATTACCCTTTTGAAAGCGAGAATGGCTGATTTTGTTTTTTTTCCAAAGTGGTTGCGTGCAGGCAGAGAAGAGAATAATAAGGAGGGGGAGATGTCCTTTTGCTAGATTATACAGACCCCATATTAGTTTTTTGGATGTAAGAGATGATCAGATTATGTCTTTTTTGACTAGATATACAAGCAATATTGGATTTATGTGAGGAGTTACAGGATTTGGAGAACTCCACAATGAGCAGCTTTAGTGTTCCTGTGGCAGTAAAGATAACCACTGCCCTAAAATCCTATGGGAGGCTTTCAAAGTATGGAGGATATTTTATGCCAAAATGAAAAATAAATGCATAACTACATATAGACATAAATAAGTAAATAAATAAATACATTTCTATATATGTACCTATTTATTTCATTTATTTATTTATTTTTCATTTTGGCATAAAATATCCTCCACATCAAAGATCCAATGGAGAACACTCGGGTATAAGCCAATCTGCCATGTCCAAAATAGTGACTGAAGTGACTGTGTGTGAACAAATATATATGCTTTCCGAAAACTACACAGTTTTCACAAAAACAAAAGAATAATTGCATACAATTGTGGTGATTCAACACGTTATCCCATGCTCTTTTTTGTATGGACATGCGATCTGTTGACATTTGCCTTGCAGGAAGGTTTTATATAAATGAAGAACAAAAAATGTGCTTTTCTGTCTTTTTTATTTTCTCCAAAACTGAAGAGGCAGACTCTCCAGTTGTAATGGTGTTTGCAGCCATTTATTGTAAATAACACCTCATGTTTTTTTTTTTGTTTTTTTTTAAATCAGAAACGCTAATGACCATTACAAACGCCTAAACAACTAAATCTAGGTGATTCTGACCCCCTTGTTCATTGTCATCCTAATTGATATTCTGCCTAGTCAATGAGCATGTTAGTGACTACAGGTTTCGAAAATCACACCTACATTGACACATCTAAATCCAATGTTACCTGTAGCAGAGCATTTAGTCATCTAGACTAGCATAAGTGATTTAGATGCTTAAACCCCTATGTGACAGGGGAGATCTGTGCTGGCTATCGTGCACATGCATGATCATGCAGGGGGAGTCGGAAGCCCTGTTTGGCCCGCCTGTCAATCATGGTGATGACACAAAGAGGTTGAGCGACGGTGTTATGCAAACCTTGTTGATTGGTTGAGGGGAGGGTCTTGGGGGGGACGGTCGATCCCATAATAATGACGCTCTCCTATTCCTTCGCTGCCTCCTTTCAGGATACAATCCAGTGAAAGCTCTGTCCGGAGAACTGATTGACAGCCAGAAGCCAACAGAGTACCAAGGAGGAGATATAGACAACAGAGACGGCGGAATAAGGCAACCGCTATAATTGGGAGACGTACCCACATTGCGACGGAATACAGTTTAGCTCAATGGATCTGGGCAACCCCACTAGTGATAGTGAGGGAAAGGAGAGCATCCGTGATATTCAAGCCTCATCGGTTAGTGGAGGCTGCATAGAGCAGCATTTTTGTTTGTAGTTTTGCTCATACTGTTTATTTTCTCTTTTGCTATCGCAGTTTGTTTGTATTATTATTTTGCAAAACCAGTGGGTGCTTAAACGGACTTGTACCGCCCAAGCATACTTACTGTTGTTGGTAAAGGACTCCCCAACACAAGGGTGCCCCCTTGTGTTTAAATAAATCTTGTGCGTCTGTGTGGCGTTGTCAAAGAAACCTGTCTGACTCCCATGAATCACCCATGCACCCTATCACACCCTAATTAAACACTTAGTCATTTATGATTAAGTGTTTAATTAGGGTGATTTATCAGGGCTATACTATAACTTTAGTCAATTTAGTCACGTAATAAAAGAGGGCCCTAAGGGGCTGATAAGATCAGCACTATGGAATCTACCTGGACTACACCAATCACTTATTTTTAGGGGTAATCCAAGGACAATCACAGATGCTGTAGAATTACAGCTGTGGTTTAACACAACAGGGTATTAGTAGATCTAATCAAGTCTAAGTCAAGCAGACAGGTTTCTGCTAGGGCCTTCACCAGTGTACTAAATTTTACCAAATAAGCTATAAACAAGCTTTGAGATTTGCCCTTGGTTGTAGTCCTATGATGAACCATACTTTTTTTCCCCCCAGTATTTACATACTATGATAGATTAAGGTTCCATTAGTTAAAATTACAGCACACTGATTGCATTTAAGCCTTAGCACAGCTATCTGAAAGAAGCATTTCAGTACAGTAAATGTTATCTAATTATTATTAAGTAATTGACAGCTATATTTTAATTTTCAGGTAACATATATGGTATTATACTTCGGTATGCACCAAATGACAGTGGCCTATCTGGCTAAATATATCAAATAATCCATATATCTGTGCATGCTCACACACAGACACATACACACACATAAAATACACATATGTGATCCGATAACAGTAAAAACACGTCTACACTGACCACCCCTGAATTCTGTGTTATGTATTTTTCATTCCCCCCTTGGTTGCTCTTTAATCTTGATTGAATCAGGCAGTACACACAAGCGTTGACATACTGTAAGAATACTATGAACTATGAGGCTCTGTGGATGAGCAATGCAACCTTTAATCTCCAGGTCACCAGGTCCTTCATCTATTTTGGAAATTTCTCAGAAATGCCAGAGATTTGGTGGTCTCTCAAGGGCACTGATAGAGAAGAATGAAGAAAGAACACACTTCAGTCCCTGTTATTCAATACGATCTTAACCGGGGGTGTCGGTAGGGTAATATTATATATACTTTTTACTGTCCAGTTTACTCTGGAACTCCGCACTGAAAGTCCTTGATTTTGAATGGTTGAATAACAAATTGAAATCCACTCCATCTCCTGGATTTAATGCAGAAATGCTTCAGCAAAGCACATTCTTGCTGTTGACTTTATACAGTTATGGCCAAAAGTTTTGCACAATGAAACTTCAACATGTGGTGAAAAGGGGGATTCAAAATAAAGGAATTATGGCCATGGATACAAAAGGGACCAAAAGCAACCAAAACAAACTAGATTCATTGAAAATGTGCAAAAGAAAAAAGAAGAAAGAAACAAAACCCCATTCAAATTATTCATCCCAGGCACCCAAGCAGGGGCTGTCACTCACAGTGCCTGAGTAAAAAGATTTAAAGGGCCAGGTCGCCGGTGGAATATTTAACAATGGGAGGTCCCTATTAAAGATTGTCTATTCTTCAGTAGACAATTGCATTGAACCTGCCAAGAATTTCATAAAACATTGTAAACTTTCTTTGTGTAATTTGTAATGAATTGAACGTTGGCACACATGCATAATTGTATTTGTAATTGTAATTACCATACAAGTGATCAATTGCTGTTCAATTACACACCTTTCCAAGCTATCATTCACAGCTCCATGTTGTGTTTTACATTGAATGAACATTCTTCTCGTTTTTTCAAACCACTTTAAGTGACCCCATTTGTTTGAAAAAATGGTATACAGTATGTTTCGGTATTTGTACCTGTGATTACTGCTTGGTACAATAAACAGAGTAAACATGTTAATGTGTGGAGCCATTTATGTAACTTTTTAGTGTAATTGTAATTACAATTACTCCAGCATAATTGTAACTAATTGTAATCTAACAAAATTGTACTTTCAGCAAGCAATTATGCTGTAATTGTAAACCTCCAGGTCTGATTCCAGTGCTCAAAACCTTGTCTTCACCACTGCTGTTAAATCTCCAAGCGACTTCACAAGCACCCTGTACACACTGTGCGCAGGATGACAAATCCCAAGGTCGTGAAGAATTATTTTTTACAAAAGAGCAATAACTCCACACAAGATTGAACAAACATTCGGAGAGTCATGCTTAGTGGAGAGCCTGCAGCTAAGCAAGTGAAAAATAAGAGCGAAATCGCAGCCCATTATTTAGCTTTTGTTCTGTCAACAATATGAATTACTGACAGATTTTTAAGTGAATACATTTATGATGCACGGATATGCAATTCGCAGTCTGCTACCACCAACCCTAGAGACTCTCATCATAATTTTCTATGTTAATAAGTCCTTGGTGACAACCGTTTTCTGCAATTTACACTTCTGTGCACTCAGAAACAGGACCTGGTGGTCCAGGTAGTTTAGACTCCCTCAAAGTACCACATGGACAGCATGTCAAAGTCTCAATACTAAGTGAAGCAGGGAGGGGGCTGGGTGTGAACCGGTGACTCCCTGCACCACAAGCAAAAGTTATAACCAGGATGCAAAAGAGCCTGGCTCCTCTGCATTCATGGTTTTAGAGCTTTTTTAACCTTTTCTCATTTCACCGACAGACTATGTAACAACGGTGCTTCACGCAACACTGCCAGTTACATGAGGCAAACTCACAACCACTTAGAAGAATTGCAAACATCTTTAAAAATAAATAAATAAATAAATAAATAAATAAATAAATAAATAAATTGAAGCTATATACCCTTAACGGTTTACCTTTTGATCTGTATTCATAGGCCTATGCCATAGAGAGGTGCTTGTGCAACTAGCCATTGCAAACAGTGGGTACTGATGCAAGAGCATTTTTGTAACAATATTTTAAAAAGTTTCCTCAAGGTCAAAACAAAAAGCAGGGAGCAGCTTTTTTGTAGTTCTCTATTCATTGCAAGGGTGGCAATGCACCATGCCATACAGAATACCTTGCACTTGATAATGGATTTTTCACCAACTCCCTTGAAAGAACACATTGGCAATGATATCACACCCCTAGAGCTTTAATTCCATCTACATATCGCAGATCAAGAGTGCAATACACACCCAAGGGAAAGGCTGCCACATTGTTATACATGTCACACCTTACTCCTTAAAGTAAAGAATCTACAGACAGAGGGCTGAATAGAATCTCAAAATCCAATGCACTGGGTGACAGTGGAGGTTTATTTATTGCACCTCAGAGCTTAACTGCCTCCCAGTACAACACTGACATACACCGATTGTGTTCCCTGAGCCAGACTGCCACAGACATGTCATTGTTGCAATGATAATTATTATAGTTCACTAAAGAGACTCACTAAAGACACAGGTTGCTACAGCAGAGATAGATTTCATGACCTTGGTACACAAAGGTGATGGTCTAGCGAAAATGTTTGCCATAGGTATGGAAGGCTATTACAAACTACACAGAGCTGCATCCATCACGTTCTTTGGGAAATGCAGAATTTCTCAAAGAAACAGCTATATTTGGGAGTTTTTAACTTTTAACAGCCTCCCTGGTGAAGTTTTTCTTCAGATAGTAGACTCTTTCGTGGCTACGTTGATGGCTAGTGGACTAAACAAAAATCTTAAATGTATATATAAATATAAAACTGTAAATTCTGCTGCCTAAAGCAAAAAATACACATGTTTTGACCAACAGAAGTACTGTAATGTAATACCAAACTTGATTTCATTATAGCTGGATCTGTAGATTTATACATTCCATATACAATTACAATACAAAGTATTGCTGCAAAACTGCATACTGTATAATACAAACTGATAATATAGGGGGTACATTTAGATTTATGTTAGCAGTGCTGCAAAATCACAAGATCCATTAAAATTGGTTAATGAAAACTGTCAAAGACAGGAACCTGCTGTACGCAAGTCTACATAGCAATTTTCCTTTTTCATGTATATTGCAATACCTTATCCTGCCAGCAGGAGTCAGTGTTCTCTGGTATCAGATATGCATCACACAGCACAGCCCTGTCCTGTTACACTGGCAATGCGGTTTCAGAATACCAACATTCAAATGACAGTAATCCCACATTGTTACAATTCACTAGGGATAGCCTGCCAGCTTACCGTTGCATATTAGTGCCTTTTACTAAATGCTGTTTCAGGTTTTAAAAATGGCTTGAGACCCACTTGAAAGAAACACTCAAAATGGCAGTCTTACCATTGTCTGTTGCCATGAAGATAGCAGTGTAAGTGTTGTCCTTGACGTAGGTAGACTCGCGGTCCAAGATGGCGGTCGTGTTAACGGTTCCTTTGACAGGGTGAACGCTGAGCCAGCCTGCTGGGTCCTTCAGCATTGCAAACCTATGAGAGAAGAAAAAAAGATAAAGAAAGAACTACATTGTATAAAACAGACATTTTAAGCTAGTTATTATGCAAATTGTATTATATATCAACACTGTTGTGGAAACATTAATTGAAATTGGGAGGTTGTCATTTTCTCATGCATCCACACCATGGAGATAAACTAAAATGAAAAACAATAAAATAATAATTCAATCTTCTCTTACTGTAATTAATGGGTTCCTATCACAGTCGCTCAATATTGTATTTGTGATGTTCTGGCTGGATGATTGCATTTTATTAAAGCAGTATGTTTCTTTTTTTATTTTTATCCAGGTTAGAATTTATGCGTGTAACAGTTGTCATTAGTATCAGTACATCCCCCTCATATTAATCCCTTTATCACAAGCCCATTACGTTTAATACGTTTACTGGGGTGTTTCTGGGATTAAATAACACACATAAGACTTAAGAAACTGATTACAATGCAATTAAGGGGTATTAAGCAATATAATACAACCACCCACATTTTAAGGGCAAGAGGCTCCCACGTATACACATTCCATTCCTATATGCCATTTTTATATTCCGCTCATTTTTTGATGTCTCCAAAGAATACTGATCTTGATGAATATATTTAGCATAGTGTAACCTCTTTGAAGCTGTACTTTGCATTTAAATTATTTAATTGTGAACATAGTCTCAATGACACAGCATATCTGAATTATGGCAGTAGTCATCATACACAGATCTAACCTCTCCAGTCCCTGTCCTGTATTAATTTAAAATCATATACCCTATTTTTTATTTGGTGCTAGAACCATTAAAATGGAATCAGGGACTAATGTGATTTTATGCATTTACTTTGCAGGTTGCCCGAATTCCATGGTAGTATTATAGTATATTATAGTATAGTATAGTACATTATATTACTGTATAGCATAGTGTAGAGCATGCCAGTCAGAAAGCTGTCCAGAGTCAGGATTGAAGACCTTTGAAACTCTCGTTGAAAGGTTTGCCATTTAATTTAAAATGTTTCTTTTAGTACAGGTTTGGAAACTGCGTCTGGCAGGCAGCCTCTTGTTTGGCCCATCAGGCTGCCTTTTCTTATAGTGACAGGCTTTAGCTGCTACAGTAGCTAATACTGCTGGTTTCTGACAGTCTGCTAAGCTGAATGATTCATATTACACTGTGGCAGCGGCAGGTTCAAACAGAGGTTTCTGATTCTTCCAAAACAAATAAAACAATAATAACCACTACAGACGGCATTATCCATCTAGCTATAGGTATCACTGTGCGCCCTTGTGTGTCAGTCAGAGTGTGGTTATGTTCGTTCAAATGGCTAGCCCATGTAGTTATTGTGAAGGTGTTATGAATGCTACAGTATCCAATTCAAATAAAGCGTTACAGCAAAGATTTTAACAATTGTATGCATCAAGGAAGTTGCTATCTTACTTAAACTGTTGATTTTTCAGCTGGTGATCTTTTCACTGACTGGTTCCTTCAAATGTCTCTTTAGCACTCCAATGCAATCTAGTACTAAAGCTGTCAACCAGTCTGTGCCATCTACATTAGCTGTTAAAACTGTGAGTAACCATAATTTGTATTCATACTACGGCAAGGGCAAGAACACACACCTTTGCTTTATTATTATTATTTGTTTACTTAGCAGACGCCTTTACCCAAGGCGACTTACAGAGACTAGGATGTGTGAACTATGCATCAGCTGCAGAGTCACTTACAATTACGTCTCACCCGAAAGACGGAGCACAAGGAGGTTAAGTGACTTGCTCAGGGTCACACAATGAGTAAGTGGCTGAGCTGGGATTTGAACCGGGGACCTCCTGGTTACAAGCCCCTTTCTTTAACCACTGGACCACACAGCCTCCCTTTAAACTCCCCTTATCTGTTCAGCACACACTACAAGACAAAAAGCTACAAGAGACACAAAAAAAATCAAGAAAAAGAGCAAAAAGATAAGTCGCTTTTCTGAGACTGCTTTGTATTCCCATGCTCTAGCTGTCCTCTCATTTTTACCTGCTAAACAGTGCATCATTGTGTCACTCTCACTGCATAACTAGAAGGTCAGGTTAACAGCAGGCTTGGTGTGATGGATTGGAGCTGTCAGCCCTCTCATTTAGGACCTTGGTGCACAGTGAGCAGTCTCGCTGAGGCAGTGAGGAAGGTGCTCCCTTTAGGTTTGCTTAGGTGCTGTCTCAGCAAGATCTTGGTAGGCTGCCATGAGAAGTAGTTTGTGCCACACTTTGAACGGGGGCCTGTCACTTTTATATGTGGAACTTTTTGCTATCTTGATCATCACACCTTGGGGCTCCAAAGCCAGAAAAAAGCTTTAAAGAAAAAAAAGTATACAGCTTCAAAAGCCATTACATTTTGTCTGTTCCTCATTTCTCTCACCCTGTCTGCAATTGTTACTTTTGAGGTTCACATTTTCTCTGTAGCCAGCTTTCATCTTAATTCATTGAGCACTGTGGAATGCTAGCTACCCATTGTTTTTGACTTCCTCCTCCCAAATAAAACTCTGATGGTTTCACGTGCTCTGTTGTGTAGTTTAGTTCTATTTGAAATAGTTTTAAGTGATACATATAAAAAACAAGAGATGTACCATAGTAATACAAATAGCATAAACGTCTTACAGAATTTTATTATTAATACATTTTAAAGTTAGTGGTTTTATTTCTATTTATATTTTTATGTATTTGAAATTGATCTGATTTACATTATACATCTTTTAATCAGATTAAGGAAATACCATATACAAAAAGCTAAGTTTGTTAAATGTATTTATGTATTCTTGAAAAAAAAAACAGTATATTAAATACTGTAAATACCTAATTTCTTTAAATAACTGACACCAAACCTTCATGTCTGCTTTCCACAGGAAACCAAAATGTCACAACAAAACACAACAAGTAATTGCAGAAAACTGAGTAACAAGGCAAGTTCACTTCACAATTATTCTCTTTTGCTAATTTCACACAACTAGCATAATTAGTATGTGACATTTAAACGCCCTTTGCATTTTTTTTTTTTAAGGAATACCAGGGATTAGCCACAAAGTACAAAACTGTACGGGAATAAAAAGTCAACAGCTCACCAGTGTCTGTGTCTCCTTACTGTAAAGATACTATTTATTTATTTATTTTTCATAAAGCTGGAGGTAAGATATTAAAACCACTCAACCTTTCATCCGGGACCCTTTAGAAACCAGGAAACATTGCCTGTTCAATTCAACTAAGTGGCTTATGAACACGCATATGCTCACTGAGTGCTACAGTACAAGTTTCAAAGTTCACTGCTTAGTTAATTCCCATTAATATTCTCATAAAGACATAAAAAAAAGATGAGATTTAACTCTATTTCAGCTGAGGTGAGTTATGTTAGCTTCTCTGCGAAGTTATCTGCATACCAAACTACTTCAAGTATTTCCCACCCACCTGGAACTGTTGAACTGCAAAAGTAAAACTAGATTTTTATCGGGTTAAGCTCAGCACATGTATAGGATTCAGTCAAGGTAGTTTCCAGCTCCGGAACCCCTTGGTTCACACAGCCCTGTTCCGGCAACTGTCTCAAGGCTATCATCTCTGGTATGCTGGTCTCTCAGTGTTCCACAAGCAGATACCAAGTAACATTTTCCTTATGCAAATTCTAGAATATCAAATCATTTTACCAGTTTCTTTTAGTATATGCACGACACATCCCCCCCACAAATTAAATCATCTTGAGATGGTTTAAACAACACAACATTATCATTGGCGGTGTTTACATGCACAAGTTATGACAGTTTTCCTCATGAGAAAAAAAATCGTCCGTACCAATGCAGATTACTTAATTCATAGTTATTTAGGGGAGGGGATATTTAAATATACGCGTCTGCTTAAGTGGGAAAAGAACGACTCTGAATATCGTGAGGAGAGCTTCATGCGTTACCATAAAGTTAAAAACATTTAACAAAATAAATTAATTCACGTGTTGTCACGCACATTCTGAATTACGCCGCACATTAGCTACTTGTTTGTGTGGTTACACACACAATTTATATATATATATATATATATATATATATATATATATATATATATATATATATATATATATATATATATATATACAGTACTGTGCAAAAGTTTTAGGCAGGTGTGAAAAAATGCTGTAAAGTAAGAATGCTTTCAAAAATAGACATGTTCATAGATTATATTTATCAATTAACTAAATGCAAAGTGAGTGAACAGAAGAAAAATCTACATCAAATCAATATTTGGTGTGACAACCCTTGCCTTCAAAACAGCATCAATTCTTCTAGGTACACTTGCACAAAGTCAGGGATTTTGTAGGCATATAGTCAGGTGTATGATTAAACAATTATACCAAACAGGTGCTAATGATCATCAATTCAATATGTAGGTTGAAACACAATCATTAACTGAAACAGAAACAGCTGTGTAGGAGGAATAAAACTGGGTGAGGAACAGCCAAACTCAGCTAACAAGGTGAGGTTGCTGAAGACAGTTTATTGTCAAAAGTCATACACCATGGCAAGACTGAGCACAGCAACAAGACACAAGGTAGTTATATTGCATCAGCAAGGTCTCTCCCAGGCAGAAATTTCAAGGCAGACAGGGGTTTCCAGATGTGCTGTCCAAGCTCTTTTGAAGAAGCACAAAGAAACGGGCAACATTGAGGACCGTAGACGCAGTGGTCAGCCAAGGAAACTTACTGCAGCAGATGAAAGACACATCATGCTTACTTCCCTTCGCAATTGGAAGATGTCCAGCAGTGCCATCAGCTCAGAACTGGCAGAAAACAGTGGGACCCTGGTACACCCATCTACTGCCCGGAGAAGTCTGGTCAGAAGTGGCCTTCATGGAAGACTTGCGGCCAAAAAGCCATACCTCCGACGTGGAAACAAGGCCAAACGACTCAACTATGCACGAAAACACATTAACTGGGGTGCAGAAAAATGGCAGCAGGTGCTCTGGACTGATGAGTCAAAATTTGAAATATTTGGCTGTAGCAGAAGGCAGTTTGTTCGCCGAAGGGCTGGAGAGCGTACACGAATGAGTGTCTGCAGGCAACAGTGAAGCATGGTGGAGGTTCCTTGCAAGTTTGGGGCTGCATTTCTGCAAATGGAGTTGGGGATTTGGTCAGAATTAATGGTCTCCTCAATGCTGAGAAGTACAGGCAGATACTTATCCATCATGCAATACCATCAGGGAGGCATCTGATTGGCCCCAAATTTATTCTGCAGCATGACAACGACCCCAAACATACAGCGAAAGTCATTAAGAACTATCTTCAGCATAAAGAAGAACAAGGAGTCCTGGAAGTGATGGTATGGCCACCACAGAGCCCTGATCTCAACATCATCAAGTCTGTCTGGGATTACATGAAGAGAGAGAAGCAACTGAGGCTGCCTAAATCCACAGAAGAACTGTGGTTAGTTCTCCAAGATGTTTGGGCCAACCTACCTGCCGAGTTCCTTTAAAAACTGTGTGCAAGTGTACCTAGAAGAATTGATGCTTGATGCTGTTTTGAAGGCAAAGGGTGGTCACACCAAATATGGATTTGATTTAGATTTTTCTTCTGTTCTCTCACTTTGCATTTAGTTAATTGATAAATATAATCTATTAACATGTCTATTTTTGAAAGCATTCTTACTTTACAGCATTTTTTCACACCTGCCTAAAACTTTTGCACAGTACTGTATATATATATATATATATATATATATACTGGACCTGGCAGCCATCAATTTCTTCGTTTTGTACAAGGTAGGAGAGATTTCATATATATCGTGTATACAGTGATAATGACTGCCCTCGGCAGAAATTAGTATAACCGCGGGGCTTCTGCTGTTGAAGTAGTCCATAAATGTAGTGTGTATTGGGGGGGGGGTCTATGTTCTATGTTTTGTATGGCCTTTCTGTTGGAGATTACATGATATTAAGTAAGAAGAACGGGATCTTAACTGCTGAAACCTCGTGAGCCACAAACACGATTCCTGCTCCGGTTTACATGGATTTTTACAGCTATTTTTATCGTGAAAAAGCTATTGACCCTGCCCTTAAAGTCGCACTGCCAAAAGGACTTGCTTTTGCTGTTTCACAATGTATTCACGTGACAACGTCACTCAGTCATGACTGTAGAGTCCATTTTCAAGTGCATTGTAAACCAAGCCATTGTCTTTGGTTAGCTGGGTGTTAATGTGTTAAAACAATTTCAGCATTCCACTCAAACTTCACTGCTTCTGTCAAAGTTCAGAAATGGGTGGATGTGCCATTTAATAGCCGAGTTCTGAGGAGTCTGCACAGGGACTTCACACTGCGCACTTGAAAGGGCTGGCCCCTGGTGGCTAGCATGTATATATCGCGGCACTGCGAGCAGAGACTGGGAGCTAAGGTAGTCTGTGTGATGAAGTTCCAGATCTATAAACTGCTCTTAAAATGTGTTGGCTACAGGCTTCTTTAGTTAGCAAGTTCCTTAGTTGGATAACTCTTTCAAACAATGCTAGACAACTGAATGATACTGTAGTATAGGTAATAAGAACCTACTCTAAAGACCCTTAAGAAGCAGCAGCTTTCACTGTGGAATATGGTTTCAGTTTTATTGGGTTTATACGACGGTCACACAAACACACAGAATAAGAAGAAGGGCCTGGCAGGGCAAGTTTTTTTTGCTGGGTTTCAACTTAACTTTATTGCTTTTTTCTGCTGCTGAACAGGATTACTATGTGTTGTTTACCATGTATTGCCACAGATTTACACAGCACCATTATTGCTTCAAGCAGGTCTTTCTAGAAAATTGCTACTAAACAAAATGTCACTGGCCACCACTTTATATTCCAGATGTTGCATTAACACTTTCTTTGTCTAAACAGTATATGCACAAAATCTAGTTTAATATACAGGCACATGTAAAAATTTGACAGTAGGGTTGGATGAAAATGTAATTTTCATTATCCATTATTGCATGAAAAATGAAATCATGTTTGATTAAACCACTGTAGTCTCCCACAAGAGAGGTGTGGCTCTGTAGGAGTGTAATCCTTTTAGCTGGTCAGAAACACAATTATTGCCAATAACATGATTATCAACATGATATTTCAGTATAATAAATAATCTTGCCTAAACCAATTTTACGCTAATATCACTAAAACTGGTTATTGTTCCAACCCTATTTGAGAGCTGGACCATTGAACTACTACAGGATCAAACCCCCTGTTGAACAATGCCTAGTACCAGATGATTACATCACAACAACCTCAATTGTTTTTAAAACTAATGTGCAACAATGTGCAGTAGACTGAGACAGTACTGTAAGCAGCGAGCAAATCATAAATGTCAAGGAGTGTTCTGTAATGCTTTAAAATAATTCACAACTTTAATTACACATAATCCACATATTACCATATCTACTGGCACCTATTCCATTTTGTGAAACAGTAAACTTCAGACATAATGCAGCATTTCCCAGGTCTTGCCACTCTGCTAATTGCAAAGAATGTGGTGATTACCCCTTAAAGATAATAAGCACTACGGCTTCAGATTTACATAAATAATTACATCTCTGCAATGCTGCACATCAAATACCATTTATTACCATAATGCAGCAAGAAACAAAGTGCTCCTCTTCAATTGAAAATTGTTAAATCCTAATTAATATAGCAATAAATAATTTCTGGATGCCTCAATTAAAAGATAGTATAATGTATATTTATCCTACCTTATTAAAAAAAAACTGAGTTTGTGTATGGGTATGACACTAAATACCAATTTTATTATACACACAGATGGCACACAGGGGTTAGACAAGAAAATAACGGAAACACCTGCCATAACACTGTCATTAGCATCCAGGATCAACATGGACAGGCAAGGGGAAACTGTGATACCCTACATGCATAAATATTGTTATTTTTCATCAAACTACTACGTATTTGCAGTGCAATATCCTTCAATACCATTGTGAATTGTGTTATACGCAAATTTACCAGCATGTTGGTTGTTCTGCGTAAGTGGATCACAATATTGCTCAGTACCATGTTGAATTATTATGCATTACTGTAAGCTCATTATTGATTATTTTGTTAATGGAAAATGTGTTTGCAGAAATAAAAATATTCGTCGACATTAATGATTATTTTGTTAATAATTTATACGCAGGAATAAATACATTCTTCGATGATATACCTGCATTTACCAATAAGCTTTGGTAATTCAGAAGATTAACCGGTAAATGTACGAAAAGCAATCTGTTCAGGGGCATGCGGTGAGTTTTTAGGGTTATGCAACAACTTTTAGATGACAGATAAAAACATATTCTTATAATGCAGGCTACTACTAGGGCAGCAGTGTGGAGTAGTGGTTAGGGCTCTGGACTCTTGACTGGAGGGTCGTGGGTTCAGTCCCTGATGGGGGACACTGCTGCTGTACCCTTGAGCAAGGTACTTTACCTAGATTGCTCCAGTAAAAACCCAACTGTATAAATGGGTAATTGTATGTAAAAAAGAATGTGATATTTGTATAATGTAAAATAATGTGATATCTTGTAACAATTATAAGTCGACCTGGATAAGGGCATCTGCTAAGAAATAAATAGTGATTCAACAATTTTGGCTTTGGCAGTCCGTTTTCTATAATTTCTGTTTTTGAAACGGATTAGTCAACAAACTTTTCACTAAGTTTTCCATTTTGATTTTGACGACAAGAGTTTGTGCGCCACTCAGTGTTCAGTCAAAGAGGATTCAATTCTACAGTTACATGCCAAGCCTATATTTTCCTGCGCACGGCCACCAGGAAGTGAGGTGCACACTTGGAGTGTTCCCTGCCTTGCTCAACAAAACAAGAAGATTACTTGGACTATCATATACTTTAATGTTGTAGAATAAAACATATTTTTCTATCATATTCTTCAAAATATATTCCAAGGCATGCAATGCATGCGTTGCACACAGACGTCACTAAATCTGTTTCTTCATAGTTTCAGACATTTACCAATAAGCAATTTATTTCTTGATTCGAGCAGTGTGAAGTAGTGGTTAGGGCTCTGGCCTCTTGACCAGAGGGTTGTGGGTTCAATCCCAGGTGGTGGACACTGCTGTTGTACCCTTTCTGAAAAACATGGGTACTATAATACAGGTCTATGAACAGCAAAACTGGATGCAAGTCGTCAGCATTTCTGATTTGTTCAATGCCCTGATGTTGAGGACGCCTTGCTTTTAAAAATGCCACTGATCAAAAGTGCTGTTCATTTGCAATGTATACTTTTCAAAAGTTCACTTACAAATGGTATTTTCATTTTAAATGTATACTACTTTTCATTGTTCTGAAACTGGAATTTCATTTCAGTGTTACTGTAAATTTAATTTAAAAAAAAAATTAAAAAAAACATGGCAGTGTGCATTTGGCTCCTGATAATAAAAATTACCGATAATACACATTTTTTTGCTGGGCCTTTGAAATTCGTATTAGCGAGAATTGACTGCAGTTATAGCAGAGGTTGCTTTCAGACTAAAATAAAAACGATTTCACATAAAGCCATAATGAGCATGCTTCTGAGCTCCAGCAAGATTGTTTCATTCCACAGGTAAACCTCACTGAGGTCAATGATAAAGAAGGTAAGCGATGCAATACTCTTTTGTAGGTTTGTTAATAACCAGTAAGATTAGCATGTCATACAGAAACTCATCCTTCCAGAATCTTGGAATCATACAGGGGGGTTTAGTGTCTCAAAGAAATTTAAATTAATGAAACTCCAAGCGGCAGGAATCCCCTAGCTGGCCAGATCTCTTTCTTCCCTTTAATCCTCAATGTCTGACATTTGACAGTTTCTTTAATTCTCATTCTCATTCTCATTCTCATTCTCTCTCTCTCTCTCTCTCTCTCTCTCTCTCTCTCTCTCTCAGGGTCACACAATGAGTCAGTGGCTGTGGCATCTCAAAGGTTTATAGATTTAGTAAGACTACTTTATTTAGTAAGATCTGTGTATGTTCGAACTCAGCAACTTATTCTGAGTCTATCTCAAGTTGGGAGTAAGTAGGATCATCTATACATTATCTTGGGATCTTCGAGCATGCAGTGTATTCCACAATGCTTTGCTGTGTGAACAAACACAACAGGGAATGCAATGTTTATTGGTGCTCAGGGGGTATTTAGTCTTTAATAATTACATCTCCAGGGAATGAATCTTCTTGAGAACATACGTAACTAAGGAGAAAAAGGAACTACAGTGCTCTATAACGCGGGTCTCGGGGGACACACAATATGAGCGTTGTAACCGAAGCGTTATAAACGGGGGAGGGGGTGGGAAGTGCCGCGGGACACATAACAAAACACATCTGACTGAAATACAAAATAAAATAACTCGCTCTCTATAATGCACACATCGTGAAGCAAAAATGTAACTTTCCGTGAATTAACCATGCATAAAGCACCATGTAATCAACGCTATATTTTTTACCAAAAAAAAAAAAAAGTATCATTCCCACTCGTGGATCATTTTAATTAGTAGTTTTTAAACTATAAATAGCCTGGCTAAACGGCCGTTGGGAGTTCAGTTCGAAGCGACAGACAAGCAAACCAAGTGCGAGAAGGAGATCAGGTCGGGAGTGGGGCTGAAGCGTCTCATCTTCTGGAGAAAGCCGAAGCTCCTCTCGCAGCAAAAAAGTAAATAAATACATTAGGAAAGATAACCACATAATAGACTCATATTTATTTTGTTATTAAACGAATGCTGAATAAGATGTCTGTGTTATAAAGTGCCAGTGAAGCTTTTCTTCAGTTCAGATACTGTATCAAAAGAGACAGAAACGGAAGTTAGACTGAGAAGTTGTTTATAGTTTGAACACCGTTACTGTATTTACTGTAGAAATATTGAATCACTAGTATAGGGAATTGGGGGACATGCTGTAGGAGCGTTATATCCAAGGTGCGTTATAACCAAGAGCCTTATAGTGAGGGAGCACTGTACATGCATTTACTTGATTCAAGAGTTTGCTTGGGTCGATTATCAATTAGGCAAGAATTGTATTTTTACACAGAGTGCATGGAAACAGACGTAAATGGTGTGCTAAAAGGGACAGACCTATATTGGCTGAATGACCTCTTCTACTCCCCAAACTTTTATTTTCTTATGCTTGGAGTTATTTCATATATAAAGCTTACTTCCTTGATCTGAGCTTTATTGTACTTTTATAATCGTCATTTCCAATCCTTGCACTAACAGTATGCACTATTATACAACTAAAGAGGGAGACTGTAAAGGAACACAATTTCATGTCATTCAGGATGTCATGGGGAACCATGCGCCAAGAAAGTTTGAGAATCCCTGTTAAAGTTTGGGAACCCCTGTTAAAGTTTGGGAATCCCCGTTAAGAACACGTGCTTTTGCAGTTTCTGCCAGTTCAATGAGACACCAATGGCAGTGCCAAAGGCCAACTGGGTTTCTCATACAGTGTACACCCTCTGACATTAACTCTACTGAAAAAACCTAAGGCAGTATCATAATCTGCATTCTGAAACAAACATAAAATGGAATGAAATGTGACCTTTCTTAATACTGCATGCATTATTCCTGAACCCTTCACTCTTTCAAAAGTTGAGGTTTCCATTAATGTGCACAGGCGAGCCAATTAAATCCCCTCTGCTGAACTGACATGCAATTGGAATTCAGTTATTTTATTTAGCTTGCAGGAATTCCAAGTACATGCAGTAAATAGATCTAATATGGAACAATATTTGCTTGAATTCAATTCCCTCCGGCAAAGACAAGTTAATTGAATTGGACCTTAAATGTAGTGAGGGAAGAACTCTAAAACATGCAACCTTTAAGGTTATTTAGCTAGCTTCCCTTTACCATTAGACAATTATAGTTTAACATGTTTAGAAAGAATAAAGGAATCATTTTGTTTCTAGCCAATATACCCTTCTGTTAAGACAAAGTTGAACAGTTCAGTCCTCAGGCTACAGCAGTTCACTGTCAAGTCCCAGTGTGAGCACGCAAAAACATAAAGTAAACAGTTTGGATGGCTTCATGGTCCACAAATACAAATTCTGAGGCATAACATTTTAATATATTTCCATATTAACATGCTTATTAAAAAAGGAAATCCCTTTTTAAAACAATTCTGACCACTGGTGAGCTAAATGGGATACATCTCAAATATTAAATACACAGTAGTTAGACTGTACTTAAATTTGTGTTGCATTATTTAATCAAAGTCCTTACAACAAAATAATAACTTAGTTAAATAATGTATGGATCCTCACAATCACAGATTTGTGTGCTAAGTGAATGCAGTAAATATTAGAAAACAATAACACTGCAGCGTAACTATAAATATATTAATGTACCTCTGTTTTGGGAAACCATTAGCTACCATGCAACATAAAAGAAGGCATCTTAAAGACATGTTTTCTACACTGTTTAGGACTGAAGTTCATTTTAAAACATGCCAAAATATAACATTTAAGATAACTGTGATATTTTAGACCTGTACTGAGTTTTGAAATAAGAATTAACTAATAAACTGCTGAAAAATGTTTCACCATTATATAATCAAATACACTTTTACCATAACGTGTTTGTCTTTTATGAATAATGATGATGATACATATTGGTGAGATTTATAGGATTTTTTTTTAACCTGGGGGTTTCTTTTCTTGAAGCTGCTTAGCAAGAAGCAAGCAAGAAAAATGAGATCCACAGTGATTCACAAAAGACAGTACTTCAAATAAGACAGCCTGTTTTCAAGGTTAATAAATAGGTGTAAATAACGTAAGAGTGAGCAAAGCCATTTGTTGAGGGTGTTTGCTCATGATCACAGATTCCTTTGATCTATGGATATTTAATAAAAATGTTGAGACTAAAATAAAGTATATAATGGAACATATTAAAGCCACTAAGCTATCATTCAAAGACAGAAATATAGAGATTAATGTGACTTAAGTGATATGATTTTTTTTCCATAAACCTCAGTGCAAAAATATAACGATGGAAGTACAACAAATAGAAATCTAATGAAAAAGACTCCGTCCTTCCCTGATTAAGAAATCTTCCTTCATCTTTATTGATTCCTTGTCTGGTCCCAATGTGTTTCAGCTCCGTAATGAACTCCATTGCAGGGTTTTAGTAATTAATCTGACTTAATCTAAGTGACTGCGAATGATTGGCATGGAGATCTCAAGAAAGGTCTGCTCATAAAACCTAATAAACAGCCAGTGCTTAATTCAACCTTTTTAAAATATCAGCTGTCAGTTAGCGCTTAACCCTCACACTCCTTAAAAATGATTTTTAAACATCAAGCAATCAATATTGATGAATTCTGATGATGCACTGTATTCTAATAAGCACAGCAAAAATACAGGGATCTTTAGAGTTTACACATGCATCGACCCCTCTGATTTCTACTATGAACACAGCACAGTCATTTCCTCAGTGAAAAGTTCTGCCCTCTGGCTTTTCCTCTGCTATTTATTTGAGTTCAACGCTGACCTCCAAGTAAATACATACGAGAGGAGGCCATTCGGCCCATCTTGCTTGTTTGGTTGTTAGTAGCTTATTGATCCCAGAACCTCATCAAGCAGCTTCTTGCAGGATCCCAGGGTGTCCACTTCAACAACATTATAGGGGAGTTGGTTCCAGACCCTCACAATTCCCTGTGTAAAAAAGTGCTTCCTATTTTCTGTTCTGAATGCCCCTTTATCTAATCTCCATTTGTGTTTCTTTTTTCAGGTCGAAAAAGACCCTTGGGTCAACATTGTCAATACCTTTTAGAATTTTGAATGCTTGAATCAGATCGCAGCATAGTCTTCTTTGTTCAAGACTGAATAGATTAAATTCTTTAAGCCTGTCTGCATATGAGATGCCTTTTAAACCTGGAATAATTCTGGTCGCTCTTGTTTGCAATCTTTCTAGACCAGCAATATACTTTTTGTAGTGAGGTGACCAGAACTGAACACAATATTCTAGATGAGGTCTTACTAATGCATTGTACAGTTTCAACATTACTTCCCTTGATTTAAATTCAACACTTTTCACTATATATCTGAGCATCTTGTTGGCCTTTTTTATATAATACAAAAAATATGATGTCAGTATTAACGCTTTCCGCTCTTTAGCGTCAATACTTTCTTTTGTCCAAAAGGACTGTCTCACTCTACGTTCTCATTCCCTAAAACACCAAAAATATAGTTAATGAGCTAATTGTCAGTAATCCAATCATATTACAGCCTAACAAAAGAGAGAAACATTTCTAACAACGATATGCAGCTAAAAAAGTCAGTGGGTTCCATATTGAAATAATCATAGTGACTGCAGAATATAGCGCATCTCATACTGTATATCGTGTGATATTGCAAAGGAAGCAGTATGTTCCAGTGGTTAAAGTCCAGGGGTTTGTAACCAGAAGGTCACTGGTTCAAATCCCACCTCTGCCACTGACTGACTCACTGTGAGCAAGTTACTTAACCTCCTTGTGCTCCATCCTGAGATGTTACAACAATGTCCGATTGTAAGTGACTGCATATAATGCACAGTTCACAGCCTACCTCTGTAAAGTGCTTTGTTATGGTGGTCCACTATGAAAGGTGCTATATAAAGATGTTATTATTATTATTGTTATTATTATTAAAGAATAATGCCTGGTTGTGGCTGAATGAGTTTCCAGTCTGTGGACTTTCTGACTTACTTTATGGTTTGATGCTGAAGAGAGTCCGGGTCTGTGGCATTCAGGGTGGCTACGCCACTGCCGATGGGTATGTTCTCGTGCCTGGTCACTCTCATGGGGTCAGGGTAGAAGATGGGACCCTCGTTGACATCCATGACTGTAACCTGGACCGTTGCCGTGGAGCTGGGTCCGTAAGCCACATCCGGCACCAAGGGGTCTTCATTCTCCACTTTAATAAGGAGGGTGTGGAAGGCAGAGATCTCGTAATCCAGGGGCTGCAGGAAAGTGTTCACATTAACAGAGAGCAACAGGGGGGGTTGAGTATATGGAAAATTACAAAAAGCGGTATGTAATTTAATATGTTAAAGTAACATTATTCAGCAGGATTTTATGAAGCAAAATTAGAAATTTCTATAGGGTGATTGAAAACTTTTGGCCATAGCTGCACATCCACTGTATGTATAAAAACACACACACAGATGACTCAACAATGTGGCATAACTTGTGCTAAATGTCCATCGTAAGTTTCATTACAATTGGTTATTTAATTCTAGAGATACAGTATATAAAATCTTCCTCAGTAACACCTCATTGTTTATATCAGAGAAGACTTAAATCATAAAAGCATTTTTTTATGGAGGAGTACACAATTTTACTGGAACGTCATTTGGAATTCATTCCTTTACGATGGTAGTAAATCAGTGTGCCAACTGAATGAGTATGCTGTGTGAATAAAAGCTTATGAACTGACAAAGTGTTCCAGTCTATTGAAAGGATATTGCAATGCAGGAACAGTTTGCAGGCTCGTGTTTGTTTTACCTTGACGACTGTCAGCATGCCTTGGTTGTTTTGGGCATTGGTGTTCATCTCGAAGCTCTGGCCTGGGTTTCCATTGATGATGGAGTACACTGCTCTCCAGCCTCCGGTCGTGGGGTCGTCCTTATCCTCAACAGTAAGATTGACGATCACACCCGTCACTCCTTCATTCACTGTTGCTTGGAACTGCAATACAAAAGAAAGAAAAAAAGTTGTAGATTATAGCGTGGCATAATCTGGTTTCCGCCCAAAAACTACTGTTAATTGATTTGAAAAAAATCGAACTGCTGACACAAACATCTCTATTTAGAATCCACACTGGTTTAGTGTACACTTCATCTAATGTATGCTCTACTCAAATAAGCGATGGTGAAGTTGGTATTCAGAAAGGATACTTCTACTGGTTTGTGTACACTTAAGTGGTTGGGCTGTTGTATGATGAAGCAGTAAAGCAAATTACCAATGAAAAACCTCAGCTGACAAAATAAATATTTCACCATATTGGACTGACCATCAGTGTGGTAGTTGAGTTGATAGTGATTATTAGTATATATTTTCTTTGTTTTTAACCAGTGTAATTATCAAATAAAATTGTTTAGAGAAAGCAAATGTTGAGATTCTCCCTGCTGCCTCGCGCATATCCAAAATCATTTTTGCCATCAAAACACTGGAAAATATTATTACTGTAAAACAGGCAATATTTTATTGTCTTATTAGTTTTTGCTATTACTTTTCGACATCCGTAATGCAGGCATGCTGATGACTATAGTGAGTCTGATTGAGCATGTTGAGTACACCGTACTCTGATGACATGGTTCTTAGGCATCACCCTGATTCACTCTACCTATCCAACGTTTGGATTCTTTGAAAGTCTTCATGCACCCATTAAGTTCTCTTGTTGCCTGGATACCTGGCTACTAGAAACTTGGCTAAGGCTCACTACTAAAAATCGTTCCACATACCTCCTCCACATCTTCCACCATCCATACCCCGACAACAGCCCCAACATAAAGATTCATTGATTCAAACTGGCAAACTAGAGGTTTCAAAGCCCATTGCTAATCCACTGAGTCATACAGCCTCTGCCAGAAGACTTTATTTAGAAATTGGTTTCAGTGCAGTTGATTTATCTGTTTCCCCAGTGATACACAGTGCAGGAGATCAGGGGAATTCTGCCTGTGTGATTTCAAGCCTGTACCTCCTAGGATCAGTGGGATCAAACACCACTAATCTGTGCCCCTCAAGAAGGTGGTCAGGTTGCCATGGTGCATTGTTTAACGTGTGTAATGAAGCATAAGCTAACTATACAATCTGGTATAGGTCAGTTAAACAATGGATCCAAAGGGGATATACAAGTATTACATCATTAAGCGCTGGCCAATTTCAGCCCCCCTTCATCATTAACCATCATCACAAGTGTATGTGCTGGTTTAAAGAGAAACTGTAAAATGTAATGCAAAAAATGACAACATTATAATGTTGGAAGATTTGCCTGATTGCAATAATTATCCTGTAATTGAAAAACACTCACAAGTCATGCTTGTTTCCAGATTAGAGACTTGTTCAGGTTTGTAGGTTCCAAAAAAAATCCAGTTCAATTATACAGGACGCTAGTGATCCAGAGGGGCTGGATTGAATTAAATTGTATTTTTTTCTCTTTCCTTCAGGCTTTTTCACATTCAATTCAAATCTATTTGGGTCAAAACTAAGCTAAGCACCCTGCGACAAAGAACATGTTCACATGACTACCAGCTATTAGCCAATGGACACTAGACACAGGAATTCTTGTCAGGACGGTGTTCTCTGCGTGCTCATCACAGCACCTTGAACAAGAAGCAATTTCCAGAGACTGTGGCCTGCTTAAGCCAAGGGTACAGGAAATAAATTGAATCATACTGTTTTCGAGTAAGTCAAATTGGACAATTTGGTTTTCATATCACCCTTACTGAGCAGGTGCTCCCGGCAGAGACCATCCATTGAAACAGACACTATATGTCATTGTGACCTCTGCAAATTGAAACCAAATGGATTTGGCCACAGTCTTTCTCTCACTCTGTATAGGAACCACAGAAACTACTCACACTGACCCAACTGTCCTCCAAATCATTATAATCTATGCAGTATCTAGTGAGGTACACACAACTGATAATACAACGTACTTTAAGGAATATTAAATTTTATATATATATATATATATATATATATATATATATATATATATATATATATATATATATATATATATATATATATATATATAATTTTAATATTCCTTAAAGATAAGTTCTTCACTGTGCGACACAACTCTTGGCCACTGAATCCGACATCTGTGTGCCACAAATCCTCGACAACCCACCTCCACTGGGTAAACCCGGACTCTCCATCCTCGCTGTTCCGCTTCAGTGGCTAGTTGAGCATACCGCAGTTTCTTCCTCTCATACGCCTCATCTACAGTATTATAAAGCTGAATCTCAAATTTATATTTTTCAGTAAAACAATTTGAAATTACAGAAATCACTTTCATTGTGTTTTTTCTCTCTTTCTTTTTTTTTTTTTTTTTTTAACTGCCCAATATATATAACCTATGGTCGTAACAGACATTTCAGGATAAATAATGATGTTATTGTCTATTTACGAGTAATAGGGAATTAAAAAAAGTTCAGCAGCTAAATCTATTAGAAAAATAAGTCTGTTTTCACTGGTAATCCTGGATTGTTCCACGCTGCTTGGCTACCAACCAATGCACTTAAACACAATTAAAATGCTACTGCTTACAAGTAACAGACAAAATGGGATCAGGGTTGGGGTCAATTCCCAATTCCAATTGCAATTTCAGTTCCAATTCCCTTTTAATCAATTCCAACACATTATTGATCAAAATTGCAATTAGCAGTATTCTGTTAAAATGAACTTCTCACAGTGGCAACAAATTACTTAAATTGAAGTCACTGTTAGCCAATTAAATTAGCTTCAAATGAAAGCATTCGAACAATCACAACAATTATTATGTCTCTAAAATATCAATTCCAGTTCCAATTCTTTCAAAGGAATGTGAATTGGGAATTGATTCTAAAAAGAAATTGGAATTATAAAACAGGAATTGACCCCAACCCTGAATTGGGTCATGCTGCATTGTAAAAGATTCTCAATTTCTGACAAGATCCTCAGTGCATGTAGGGTTTAGAACAAGCTCATTACTGCACCAGTGCTGTATCCTGCATTATACACAACTCCTGCATTATCTTTTCCTACATAATCGAAATTGTTTAAACAATGTTCTGGGTCATTAATCAACTGCATTCCACACATATTATTTGCTGGAAAGCGAAACAGGCAGGGTCATTCCGACACGTGTTTCAGCGTGGAAAGGCAGCTTTTATCTGGGTGTGCACACAAGTAATGAGTAATGAGTTTGTTTGAAACACAGTGTTCTGCAATGCTCTCAGGCTGATATCCCGGCTCCTTGTGGTCCTGTGGGATTGTCCATAATGCACGTCTGCTATCTGCTTTATTCTTTCATGTGTGACTTGTAAGATCTTAAGCCAGGTCCTTTTATTAAAGCCAAAGTAAGGGAGAACATGAACCTCCCCTCCCCACACCCCACCCTTTCCAATGCACACAAATACACACCAAATTCCTCTGACAGTTCTCTGGAACAGAACTCATGCATTTAAGATGAGGCTACCTTGTCTCCTTATGTAACCCTGGGTTGACTGGTCAGCCAGCAGTATGCAGCATATTTCATGTAATTATCTCAGGCAGTAGAGCGGTAAGATGGATATATTCAATCTTTGTGGACTATTGATAGCGAGTCCCTGGCTGGACTCTGATAAGACCCTTGTTTGAGTGAGTGGAGAGACCGAGGCAGCATGACCATGTGAAGCCTGGCTGGGTTCAGATTGAGTGTCTGCTGACAAATTTTCTTTGCAGAAGAATAAGAGTACAAATATCTACATGTGAAAAGCCCCATCCCCATTCTTTTCAAAGCTTCATTTAATGTGTTCATCGTTTCTTCTTATTAAATAATACATGTATACTACACAGGACAGATTATAAAAGCCATTCTGGCCATAATTTGACCAGACTCCCAGGAAGCAGACCCAGAGACAGAAGCTGCAGTTTAAGTGCCAGTGCGCACTTTTAATAAAAAACTAACAAACACACAAAACAAACAAATTGACACAGTGGCCACAATAAATGGCTGAAACATACAACAAAACTACTACACATCCGTGGCTCCACTTGCCTAAACATCAACTTAAACTCATTAACAAAATATTAACACCTGTGATTACCCTTTATATACACCTGTGACTGGAGCCTAATTAATCATTATTATTCAATGTACATTCCCACGTGTGTTTCTGGTAGGGAGAAATGAAACCTGCCAACCCAACATTCCCCACACACCACACATTACACAGGGCAGGGCTTTCACCCTACCACACTTGGTTACAGTTAAATATGTTGGCTCATAATATAAATTGACATTTGCATAACTAAGTCAGGGTATAAACAACATTTAAAGCAGTTATAACTGCTATGGTTACTCAAAGCAGCAAAGCAAGTTGTGCATCAATTCACTGCACAGCCTCCAGACAGAATCCCAGCTGAGCGTTTGATCTGGTGCTGAAAACAGGAAGATGTAATAAACAGCAGTGCAATCCTATAAACGATATGCTTCCAGGGAAGCTTGTCCCACACAGTGAGTAACATTCTGGAATAATCCTACCTTAACATGCAGGTTTAGGGGACCCAGATTAGCATGAGCCCCTGACCCCCACCCCCCCTCCCCAGGTTTAATTTGGAGAATGTCAGTCCCCTGTACCAAAGTGATAAATGCAGGGACCTATTCCTCTTTTCACTTCTCTGAGGCAATCAGAATGGGAAGCCAACACAGGTTTGAGACGTATGACAAATGGGTTATGAATATAAATGGCAGCACACCGGGAATGTATTGTACAGCTGGTCAATTATTCTAATAGAACAGCCGACTTGACACTGGCCCTGGAGAGCACGTCTATTCTTTTTGACTGATGAGAACATAATGCTGTCAAAAAATCTGGTAATGTAAGCAACTCGTCAAGATCTACAACACAGATCTAGAAGAAAGCAATGGTCGGGGATTTGTCTCTGTTTGATTTTAATTCAGTGAAATTCATGTGTTACTCTCCGTGTGTGTATTAACTGAATTAGATTTGCTTCTCGTGAATCTGACAGGAGCTAGTGAAGGCTATAAATAATGTTTTTGGCTTAATAATGTTTTTGTCAAAACAAATGATACCCTCATCATTGACTTTTGACCAAGTGTCCCACAAAACAAATGTTCCTCTTTATTTATGAGTGAAATTAATGTGTTCACTTTAAATTACTAGCCTGTGGCTAACATAATAACATTATAATGTACTACTGTATATACAAAGTGAATTGTTGAATGTACACAAAGTATATGAACAAATCAATTTTCTTCAGAATGTTTCAGACATGTAAGTCCTTCATTTGCCATCCCTTTGAAGACACAGCAAGTGTATTTATATACACAGAGGAACATCAATATTAATGTGTGTAATGGTGCGAGACAGTTTTTAACACCTGTTGTATAGTAATTATATGAGGTCTCTTGATTAACTATCAATCAAAAATGTTATTGGGAACAAATCATTTGCCATTTGCATACACTGAGTCCTCAAGACTCCATAAATATAATCACTTGATATAATGAATGGTTTTAAAAATGAAATCTGGAAAATGCTAAAATGAAAGTGATATATAAAATTGGTGTGATGTGAATTTGAACTGTTATGCTAATTATGCTGCTGCATTGCAAATGCCATTGCTGGAACTTGCTGCCTTCCTGTGTCAGTTCAAACCCCGAAATGTCAAAAACGTCTGCCTTCAAGGCAATTATTCTATTTTAAGTCAAGTCTATTCGTGTACGAAGCTGTGAGCATTTCCTGTACCGATCAGCGTCATCTTGTATCATAATGAGAAAGCCTGGTGCCCCAATTTGTTGTAAGTCCCTGGCTACAGAACTAATGACCTACTGTTAGTGGCTATTCTAATCTCCAAAAATCTGCTTAAAATCATCATACAAAAGTGAAAAGCAAGGTTGGGAATTCTGTAGCATATATCATAACTAGTTTCTCTCATCTCTCAGTATGTAAATGTACAGAATTATAACAATGCTGCACAGACGAGAAGCAGCAGCTGATTGCCAATGCTCTACAGTAAACAGACAATATTCTGTCTCCTAGAATAATGCCAAGCCATTTCAATCTGATCCGAGACCTTTTGATATTTCTATTCAAGCACTCAGAAAATGAATACATTCAAAGGGAATTCAATTCCAAATGAAAATGCACAGCAGAATTAAAGCATCAACCTTATTCAAAGCAGTGCCTCTGATTGCGTGTTCTGGATCAATAGGGTATGGTGGCGCCAACACAGTGAACTAACAGAGGCGTTTTTGACCAAAAGACAATCATTTGACCTATTGGACCGAGTTAATGCGGATACGTAAAGGTTTCCAAACGCTGTCCTGTCATTAATCTTTTTTTCTTTTTTTATCACATTTTAGTTCCAGAGGATAATATAAGTTAATATAAAGAGTGTGTAGGGTGTATCTTATTCTTATAAGAGATGTAATCTCATGTAGTTCTGTCATCTGAAACTGAGACAGGATTTCTGTTATAAAAACAGACACCTACACACAGCATATTAACTTTGTATTAAATCACAAAAAAATGTACGATTGGATTCAGCAGTTAGATTCATGTGTGAATTAGGGTTAAAAAGGCTCTGCTATTCATTGATTTAATTCACAGAGACTTGCCCAAGATCAGGAGCTTCTTGCCTGACTTAGATAAATGTAATGCAGCCTCGGTCAGCCGAGGTGTCTTTATAGAAGAGCTAGTGTCACCTACTGATCTGCCACTTTAGATCTTTTTTTTTTGTTTTGCTGCCAGTACACTTCTGTGTACTAGATGGTGCTGTAATGTAGCTTCCTAATGTATAGACACTTACATACGTTATATACTGTACTGTATGTCTATAGCAGGCAACTAGAACTGAAGAGCAGACAGAAACTGGGAAGCAGTCACGGTTTCTACCTGTGCGTGTCACTTAAAAAAAAAAAAAAACCCACTTCAGAAGTCACCGCATATAATTGTGAGGTTTTTTTTTGTGTTTTTTTTTGTTAACCGGTTTGTATGTTTCAGTTTGCTTAAAAGTGGTGAAAAAAATAGCCTTCTGTGCAGCAGAGCTAGTGAGGCTACTGAACAGATACATAGTGTTAAGAGGCCTTTTCATCACACTTGGAGAGTGTTTTAGTTATCAACCATCTTTTTTCTGTTTTAGCACTTGTAATGTGTCTGCTTTAGTAGAATTTCAGCACTGTGCTTTTGAATAGTCTAAGCCAGGTGTCTCCAATCCTGGTCCTGGAGGGCCGCCTAGTTTTTGTTCCAACTGTACCCTAAATTAATGAATTGGACTAATTAAGCTTCTAATAAGCACTAAATTGGTCCAAATAAGTAATTTAGTTGACAGTTGGAACAAAAACCAGGAGGGACACTGGCCGTCCATGACCAGGATTGGAGACCGTTGGTCTAAGCTATTCCCCAATGTCATGGTTCTGTCTACAGGTGGAGAATTGGAAAACAACTACTCTTTACATTGCTCGAAGAAGGCCTTAGCTGTGCTAAATGTGGATTGGATGAATCTAAATAAATAGTGTATTTTTCAACAAAAACATCCAAGGGGAAAACAAAACCAAAAATAAATAATTAATTAACCATAAATGTTAAACTAATAAAAACTTCAAAACGGACTGGAGCTAATGCTTTATCTAAGCTTCAAGGCTTAAAGATAGAGCCTTGCATGTAATTCCACTGTTACAATTGACAGCATGATTTACTACAACACCAAACGTGACTACCCTGTAAGCAAGACCCTTTATTTTCAGCTTTTACAGATTTTTATAGCAAAAACATAAGAAAATTCCAAGGTTTAAAAAAGCTATAGGTTACTTTTGTGTATGGGTGCATTATCGTCTCCAACAGGATACAAGTGCAAATGGTTGGGTGGACTTGATCTGCAATGGTGCGCAAGTAAGCAATACTGTATTTGTTCAGTCTTCCAGAGTAATCAAGGGAACTAGAATATACCAGGAAACATGTCCCACAACAGGTTGATGTCAAATCCATTTGGGTCAATAGTTTCTTTTAGTTCCTAAAAGTGGCCAGGCAGTGTATATCTTCCCAGCTGCTTTTTTGTTCAGTGATTATTGTTTTTCCTTTACACAGCATTTCCTGGAAAGGCATTCCCTCTGAGGGTGCATAAGCATAAGAACAGAGACCCCTGCTTACAGCTTCAATGAAAATGCATACATATTAAGTGACTGCTCAACAGGCAAGAAAATGCTCAGGTCCAGAGGGCCGAGGGTCTAATAATTGCTGCAGAAGCAGCGCTAATTCAATTTTAATTTCTTCACTTGAAATAAATTATGTAAAACTCCAGAAATCCAACTGGCATGTTTTCTTTCAAATCTAATTTGGCAGCTCTGTGGAGCTGGGATAATAAAACGACAGGCCTTGTACTTGATACTAAAGTACTAAATAGGATGCTACTAAAACTCAACACGGTAAATATACATTTCAGTAGACCTGGCAACCAGAGAATAAGTCCTGTTTATTAGCTGGTTCAGGTGCTGACATAAGATTCAAGGTGGTTTTCAGAGCAGAGTGATGTGAAGGAGCAAAGGGGGTTAAGTTATGGAATAAACCATGTCCAACCTACACTGCTTCTGTAGAGCACAATGATTGGGACATTTGTTCTTCGTTTGACCCCAGTGTCTGCAATATTAAATGGCCCATCCAGTCGTTTATCATTTGTAGATAAATGGCTGATACATAACTGTGAAATGAATTTCAGTGATTTGACATTCCTGGAGGACCACTGCATGTAACAGCATTGACACAGAAGTTTCATGGCACCTGCTGGTAATGTCTTTGACCAGTTCTGATCCTTTTGTCGTAAGGTATAGCACCATTTCTAGCAAAGAAAAGGCAGAGGTGTCTCTGAGTCTTTCTGACCGTGTCCCTATGGCCAAGATAGCTTCCTGCTATAGAAGACAGGCTCCGAGCTATGGCTTGGATGCACAAGGTTCTACTCCTCTCAAGCTGCAACCCAACTGGGAGACGAGGTGTGCAGAAGAAGACCTGGCAGCGACTAATAAGAAAAAGTGTGGTGGCACCAGCTCCAGTGTCTCCTTGACCCTCATCAGTGAGGAATCCGGTTCGGCAAGGTAAGACCTTTGCTCCAGTGTTCCACTAACACACCCCATGAATCAGCCTCGACATTGCCACCGTGTTCTGGGTCTATTGGAGCTCACAGTAACAGAACCATACAGATAGGGTCAGGAACCAAATCCACTTTGCATAGATGAATGTATCCACAGATATATATTTATATCACCATGGAAATTATCCAAATTCATTCTCTTTTTTTATAGAACATTTATATTCTTTATCTTATAAAATGAACCATTTTATTCAATGTATTATTATTATTATTATTATTATTATTATTATTATTATTATTATTATTATTATTAGTAGTAGTAGTAGTAGTAGTAATAATAGTAGTAGTCGTAGTAGGAGGAGTAGTAGTAGTAGGAGGAGCAGTGGTAAATACAATTTAACACCTTAATCTCTTGTTCAGCAGTACTGTGAAAGTATATGGGTGGTGGATAATTACAATAAATACATTAATAATTAATTTAATTTGCTTTCAAAACACGCTGCCAAAGCCACCAGTAACAATGTGAAAGAGTGAATGAATCTTTGTTATTTCCAATGCAATTTTGCAGTGTTCTGGTGTGTAATGTGTGATGAAGACATTTTTTTGTTATGTGAGCATATGGCAGGGCTCCTCCTGGGAAGGCCTGTGCTGAAGTACAGCAATGCTGAGAGGCATTAGTCCACTGGCTGCAAGGCAGAGTTTCTGTTAGTTCCGCTGAACATCTGTGAGGCCTGGAGACCGAACTGGGGGAGAGAAAGCTAACAAAAGACCTGCCGAGAAGAATCAAAACCTCCAGGCACCGTTTAACTGGAGCTGCAGGAGAATTCGGCAAAAACCTGTCAACTGCAGTACATGACATTCTCCTCATTCGCTCGTCCCTCCTCCCCCTGTCTATACTGTACACTGATTCTGCTCTGCCCTTCTTTTAAAGGCTCCCTCCTTCACCCACTTCAATCTCCTCTCTCACCATGACCTAGGATGCAGCCACACCGCCTCATGTTCTAATCTGAGAAGATAAGCAAGGATTGGCCTGGTCAGCACTGGATGGGAGACTCCAAGGGGAGCTGGGTGTTTTCTTTTCTTTCCAAAAAATATGTATGATTGTTACTGATACACTGAATGAGAAACAGCCATGTTATTAATCTAAAAGAACACAATTGCTGTGGTTACATTCCGGAGTGTTTGAAAAGCGATTAGAAATAAAACTGAAAACTTGATTTAATTACTACTACTACTAATACGACTACTACTACTACTACTACTACTACTACTACTACTAATAATAATAATAATAATTCATAAACAAAACAGTTCTTACAAGTCTTTAAATGTAAAGGCCCAAAGGCAATAAACATGCTTTTACGATTTCTCCCCTTCCTATACGGCACTACGGCATGTCATTTTAAAACTTATTTCAAGTTATTATTACTGCTCACATCATATTAAGAAATGCGTTTTATAAGGAGAGTCTGGCAATTTCATTAAGCAAAGAAAATGTCTAAAGCACATTGTTTCTGTGAGCTTCCTCTGACAGCCTTTCATTTTACACCATTAGGACTCAATTTGTTTTCACCTCCTGCTGCTTACCTATCCGTTGTTTTGACTGGCAGGTTGGTAATGTTCAAATGTGTGACATTCTGCCTGTTTTAATGACTGTGGGTTGAAACCTGGAACCTCATTAATAACTCAACCCATTAGTCTTTATAGTCTTGTAGTAGATTACACCTCCTTTTTATCAGCCAAAACATAGGCACGGATATGAATATCTGAATATTTAATTGAGCAGACTCACCTTGTTGGAAAGTCTAATGGATCTGTATTTTATTTTATTAAAGACTGTTTATAATAGACCATTGTAAAGGCTGTTTTGTAAAATTAAATCAGGTATGGTTTTCATTAAACTTTTCTGGCGTCAGGCTCATTGCGGTTCTAGGTATGCCTATAACTCCGGCGGTTCTCGTGTTAATGTATTTTTATTCAGTTCCAAAATATTTACACCAATTTGTTGCTAAATATATATTTTTAATATATTTAAACAGCATCCATAAATAATGTTTTTAAAATGTATGACAGATGTACAGTTGCAAATATATATTGTAAAATATATTTTTGGTCAGTTAAATAAAATTAATTAGTAATGTTTAAAAAATACATAAAAAATATCTGGTGCATTTGTAATATATTTTAAATATAATTTAATCTGTGAGCCATATATTTATTTTATATGTTGGAAATACATGGTAAGGTTATTAATATATTATTCATATATTTAACATGTTTCCCATTCATAAAAAAATATATTTTTTTCCGTATGGGAGTATAAACTGCACCTGCTACTGTATCAGGACTGTACTTTTTTATGTTAAGCATTTGTGTTTTTTGTTCTTTGTTTTTGTTTTACAAGGGTTTAATTAAGTAACAGCCAACATTGCTTGAGTCAGACTTGTTGAAAGTCTGTATGTTGTAGATGCAATTATTAATGCAGGCATTGTACAGGTATCGCAAAGTCCAGAAACCAAACAAAATATTAAAATGTTTTGCACCGAGCTGATTTTGCCAGTGCTTGTTAGTCTATTAACCAATTTGAAATGATTTTGAAGCAAATAATAGCATTTTCATTTACAAAGATATGACACGTTGCAATACTGCCCTACAATTACTGCATGGTAGTACTGTAATCGTTCCACTGTTATGTTGTGAACCACAGTTTTAAAACTAAGAGCTAGCAAATGCTTATCATAAAGGTTTACTGGTTCTTAAAATTAAGGGCCATTTAAGACTGATAAATACTGTAACTGATTAGAAGGCCGCCTTTGCTGTTCTCCAAGTTGCTGCAGTGACATTGTAGATGCTATAACAAGTTACTGTAAATGAGATACTGTTTTAGCAGACATATATAATTAAGTAAACATTTATTTCAATGTTTTTGGAATTTTAAAAGTATAAATGCAAAAACTGTGACTTTTTTGTGACCGTGCTGTGAAAAAAATTTCCCAATTGAGCAAGCAGCCCAAAAAGTTTGAGAATCATTGAGCTAGAAGACATTACTTGACTACTTGACTTATTAGTTTCTTGTTAGTTTTACCTTAGAATTCATCTTGACATGGGCATTTGTCTCAGGTAATAACACTTTTTGAAGTTATGGGCAAGATGAAATAAAAATGCATTGGGCTACTGACTGCTTTATGATCAATTTTAAAGAATGCAGGAAATCAGAAACTTAAAACAAAATAGACTAATGTTAAGATTATAGCCTGGCAACAGTTTCCGTCCACCACTTCCCTTCACTGCATGAACTTCTCCCCCAAGCTTGCTGACTCTACCAGTTAAACTGTTCTGAGCTCTCTTCTCATTGTCACAGTGTGCTACTTACACATTTTTCTGCAGCTGAAACAGTTGAGCGATGGGGCTAGGCTCCTCGAAGAGAGACTCAGCATTTTTGTGGTGACACTGCTATGTATCTTGACACCCCCAAACAGGCGAGCCAGAAGATTTGTAGCCTGAACCCTGACATTGGCTCCTGGCATTTTCCATTACCAACCGGGGGGAACTAAACATTTGTTGTTGTTGTTGTTAGTTTCTTTGGCTATATCGCTAGGGAAGCAATTTCTGCAAATGTGTCTCTTAAATACAAAACACACAGCTCAGTTGTTATTTATGGTGCTGTTTTCTTATCTGACAAAGGAGTTTAGTATCCTGTCACCTTTTGGTTTGCTTGTTATTCATAAGCCTCATGTTTGCCTCAGGTCTGCAGCAGCACCCACAAACCTTTAGCTTGCAGTGCTTAACACATTTTGTAAATAAATTACAGGAATAGTTTTTTATGGAGGGTGAGAGAGAGAGAGAGAACGAGGGAACTGTGGCTTTGTGACACAGTCATTTTAAACAGGAAATCACAAAGCAGAAAGTTTTAAAAAGAGTAGGCATAGACCCAGACACCTTTCACTGTAAATATATTATTAGCATTGCAGTAATAATTTATATGTCAACCCAGCCACATGTTTAATTGTGTGTAAAAAATGCTTGTTTTCTAATCGTGCACTGCTTGTCATGAGCTTTTTGGAGTAGTTTGTTTGTATGACAGGGAGGGCTCCCATTGTAGAGAAGTTTAGGCCATTCCATGCTTTACTGTTTGTTTGTCTATTGGTCATACCAATAAGGCTCAGAGTAAAACCTTGAATGGACCGAAAAGCTATACAATTCTTTCCAATGAAAATGAAAAACCTACATGAGTATTGCTGGTGTACTAGCTGTTTGCCTGCAGTAATACAAGTAGCACTAGATGGGGTCCTGTATTTTAAATACTAATGTAGAATATTAATAATATATACAAACATTAATATATTTATGGATGTTACCCTTTAGGAAGTGATAATAAATATAAAAATGTATTTAAAAAAGTGGTTAACATTATTACTCACACCCATTTATTCTTGCTGATAATCTTTTGGTTCTTCACTTTTTTTCCCCCTCTTTAATTAAGGATATACAGATATTTCAAATACACAGCTATATGTATATTTCAATAATCTTTGCTGTAGGCCAAATGACTGACCACTGGAATGAGTTTGCCTCACAAGTGATAAGGTATTGAAGAATCATAAATAAATTGTACAGACTTTGCAGAGGGGCTTTAGCTGAAACCAAAAATAGCAAGAGAGAGAAGCAGTTATATTTTGAAAAATGAAATTGTAACAACTTTCCAAAGCTTGCACATCCTAAAAAAACAAAGGTTAGGGTAACCCAGAGACAAACCACAAGAGCATATTGTTTGGCAGGAGGCTTGTGGCAAAGGAGGAAACCGCAGTCTAGGCTCTGCAGTAACAAGCAGTTAGCAAGAAGGGATTGCAAAAGAATAAATAAGAAACTGGGTTAGGACTGAAGAATGAAGCTAGCGGAGAGGGACAGACCAGACCGGATGTATCCAGACAATGGGCTGAGCTGCTTCTTCCTGGGATGGGTGTGCTCATACTTTGTCTTGTATAGGACTGCTACACTATATCAGACTAGATATAATATGTGTTAATAGAACTGTGTATTCAGGGTGTCATAACCAAGCATTAAATAATAATAAAGTCAAACCTATTAACTTGCATGCTGTAATATGCTGTGCATACTAATTGTGATGTGTGAATAAATGGAACAGATTTGCGCGACATTTTAGTACGTCAGGTTTTATTTTCTAGTGTGTGCCTGGAGGCCTGAACCAAGGCTGAATGTGTGCGAGTGAACATTGAAGTGTCATTTTTCTAACAGTATCAGCAAGCAGCAGTAACTTTTCATCTATGGCGTAGTCTTTGAAATATCAGCATATTCTAAGATGTATAAAATACACGCACACCAAAAGATCTTCAACAGAAGAATAATAGTATTGCTAGTTCCAGAAAATAACACATGGCTTTTAAAGACTTGGTTAGCACTCCTTCAACAATCATGTTTCTCAGGGAATAGGCCTAAAACATTGCAGCTTGGATACAGTAGGTGTATTCACTCTCATTGAGACTAGAATGGACTGAAAGTGTAATTTTTTTCTCTTACCAGAGGCTTGGTAAACTCCGGAGCGTGGTCATTCTTGTCCGTGATAGTGATGGTGGCAGTGGCTGTGCCAGTCAACCCCACATCACTTCCCGCCATGTCCTTGGCAACTATTTCCAGCTCGTACTTGTGGCTTGGCATAGACTGTTGGGGGAATAGATATAAATATTACTTTCCCTTGTTCCTTCAAAATATATTGAAACTCAGATCCTGAAATCTTACCTTGGTATTCATATTTTTTTTTCTTATTTAAAACAAGATTGTTTTACTTCCCAAGACATTTTGATGGGCACACACATATACAATATACTCCAATACAACATCTTTATAAATGGAAGGCTTTTCTTTACATGAAAGTAGGACATCTTTATAGTGTTTTCAACAGTGTTGAGCCTGTATTTAGCTGTGATTGCCATTTTAATGTTGTGCAGCCTAATAACTGAGATCAGAAGTTCATCTGCAAATAAAGGATGTCAAACATGACCTCATAGTAACATGTCCAGACTGTCCAGGTTGTATTACAGGCTATTGTCAATGACCATGAGTCTCTATACATCTTCTGCTGCTAAAAATGAAGGTTACAGCAGTGTGTAATGAACACAGAGACTGGAAATCCCTTCTTAGTCAGCTCTTGAGATTTAAAACAACATTTATGTTGTAGAATACAAACAGTTGATGTAAGCATGTATCACAACATTTTGACTCGCTTGATTTTCGGGTTTGGCCTTGCCTTTCGAAATTTTGACATCTGATTGACAGCTTAGCACTAGGCAGGGAGGCCCCAGGCAAGGCTGAAAATGGTTGGGCAGGAGACGGTAAACTCAATTTAACTGGTTTCATTACTACTGGTACTTGACACTGACAGGAGTTACTTTCTTAGCCCAATGTCTGCATGACTTTGGATGAAAAGATTTTCTTGTCATTCAAATGACTGCTTTTTTACAGGCCTAAAACATTGCAGCTTAAAATGTGGGGTCCTGTCTTGATCTTTTTGTAGTTTTTCAGAAATGAAGATTTTGGAGATTTATTTCATGATTTGGCCTTAGAAGTCCCCTCGCTTGGGTCATATCCAGTGACATGCTGTATGGAACAAAAGAAGCTGTGAAAGCCATTGTTGAAACAGATCGTGGTACATTAACTGTTAACATCACAGAATGAATGAGCTGAGGCCTCACAAACACAGCTGTATAGCTGCTCATAGTTAATCAACCATGTTATATGCCATATGGGCTTCAATAGCACTTCCTATAGGAAAGTTTTCACAAAGCAAAATTCAGCACTGTATAGCCTGATTAGCCACAGCATGTGTGGATATGCCCCAGGCAAGTACATTATGATATTCATTGTGTTAAATACGAAAACATTTACGCAACAAGATATATTTTAATATGTATAAAATGTAGCATAACTGTGTGATACAACAGAAACAGAAAATAGATTTATACCGAACATTTGTGTTTTCCTGTAATTTGGATATGGTAACAGAAAGGTGTAACACTTCAATTTAAGGCAGGCTCAGCATGTGGGAACAACACTGTATTCCTGTGGTAGTGGTAATTCTTTAAAGCTGTTCAATTACAGATGATCATGGGTGAGGAATTGATAAATAAAATCAATGATAGCCTTGCTAAGAACAATAATGGCTAGCTAATGGCAGTGCTGTAACAATCCAAGTGATTTCAGCTCATTAAGATTACTTTTAAAAGATTAACACCAATAGTCTCATTATTCAGAGCTTAAATTACAGTACAACATCTAAAAGGATGCTCTTTCCCAGCCAGCATCAAGCTTTACAGAACTATATGTTTTTTTTTTCACTAATCAAAGGTTTAGCAATGTTGGGTGTATGTGTAAGCTACTGTATATACTGTATAACCAACAGGAATGATCGCTGTGAATTAATAGTAGTCAAAACCTTCTAGAAAAGGGGCTTTCAACCAGGGATAAGCATACCCCTGGTGGTACTTCTAAGGGTCACAGCGGGAACACAGGACGACTCCCAATTCTGCCAATGGAGGAGAGCGCTCTCTGCTGCTCATGAACGTTGCTGTTTTCAACTTGTCGTATTATTGAATTCTAATTAGTGAAGCACAATCTTTCTGCATTTTTTTTTAGAAGTATACATACTCCGGTAAACATAAATAATAATCACAGTACTCATACTTTGAGGGTTGCATTTTAGGAACAGCAATAGTGGCTGGTTGAATTTGTTTTCAGTGTTTGAAATGGATACATTTCTTACTTGCAAAAGGAAAATGAAGGAAGAAAACATAAGAAAGTGCAACGTGACAAAGTTATAGTGAATCCCTTTGGATCATTTTTATGTTGGCTTTAACAAAAAAATTAAAAAAGTTTGTTTGTTATTGTAGTTTTATCTTGAGGTTAATGTTTTTGCTATTGTAAGCATTTCAAATGGCACACAATTATGAAGTAAATGGTAACGTGATAAACATTTACAGGATTATTTATAATTATGCCAAATAGAAATCAATACAAGTGTTTCCAAAGAGAGTCCCAAATACTGTCTTAATTCTGGTCATCCTTGTAATTTAAAGTTTTAAGAATTAAAAAAAAAAAAAGTGTTAATCAGATTATTCTGCCTTTTATTGGCACTGTGGTACAATTCAGTAGAGCGAAAATTGTACAGGGGTACCTGAGCTGAAAGCTCCAGACAGAAGGGGTACAGTTTCAAAAAAAGGTTGAAAACCCCTGTTCTAGAACACCATGATACTTGTATACATTTATAACTGTCTAATGTTGCTCCTTGCTTTTTCAATCTCAACTGTTTTGATAGCCACATTTTTCACCGCCCAATACTCAGCTGTCTCTAGAAAAACATCTCGCTGCCCATCTGAACACGAGATTTGTCACTTGTTTCTGTGTAAATGAAAATCCATCGTTGAGCATGGTATCTGAACAATTGGGATTGTGTCTAAAAGAAATCAATTTACACAGTAGGCTTCAAAAGTAATTTTGCGAGAATGCTGTAATAACCACAGTGTTTCTATAATGCTTCACTAACATTGGAAGAGCCCAATCCAGAGAACATGTGGGAATTTAGTTTCTATGCAATGTGGTGACCTAGCTCTGAGGTTTTCAAACTGGGTGCTGGGAACCGCGCAGGTGGGGAGGGGGTCATGATGGTTACAGAGGGGCAGCTGAACATATAAGAGACATATTCTCTTATAAATGACCCTGACTTTGAGCAGTACAGAAATGTAATACAAATGTAAGAAACTAGGGAACGTCGTTAACTTATTATAACAAATGATAAAAGAATACCCTACTGTATACATATGGATTATTCCATCATTTTTTGTTTATGAAATTGATAAATCACGCAATCTTGTGATTTATTGTGTAATAAGACTGTATAAAAAACATTACAAATCATAAAAAAATAATAAATCCAGTTGTTGAGAAGGCCATATGTGATGTACTTTACATAAACACAGTTACATTACTTGGGAGGACCGTGTAAAGCATTCATCATGTCTACATACTCTGGTGTGTTGCCAAATCACAGATGGTGGTTATGCCTCCATTGGCTAGGATTTCAAGCTTCCAGAGTTGATTAAAAACCCAATGATAAAAGGATCACAGCCACTTCTCAGGCAGGAGACAGCTCAATTAGAGATGGCTTTTTTAAAAGCCCACTGGCTGCTGAATTTGCTGTTATTTTCTGGAAGGTTTCAAGGATAAATCAATTGTGCCTGCTATTTTGTACACGTTAAGACAGAGTGTGCTAAAGGATGCTGCTCGTAGCTGATGAGTGGATCTTACAGTGCAATTACTTTTTTCATCTATCTAGCTATCCTTTTATCAAATTAACTCAAGACCTGGTAGAGCTCAAACCACACTGAGAAAAAAAGTTTGCCCAATACTAGAATAATCTCATCCATAGCTATAAAACACTCAATAATGTTACATTTAAAAATACTAAAATAAACTTTGTAAATTCAATGACAAACATCTTTCTCAATGTGAAGGCAAATCTCAACCATTTAAAATACCTGAGACCATTTGTTGTATCATCAAGTATCTCTTATCTTTGATTTAAATCACCATATGCTTAACAAAACACATCCATCTGCTTTACTGTATCCCACATGTGCTTCCTCTTGCACCTCACAGTTATTAATTTAGTCCACATTTCATTGTTTAGTGCCATGTTACCGACGCAGTTATCACATATGTTTCTTTCAGTTGCCTGTTTCATGAGTACTGTTGAACCAAACCATTTGATAAGATAAACAACAACAAAATAAATCTTACTATACACCATGTATTTACAATTGACATGGCCTCATTGGGGGTCCTGGAGTCATCCACTGAGTTTAGAATCCTACTTACAGACAAGGAAATGTGTTTTGTCTTTGCTTGGGAACTTTTACAAAGACAGCAACCAAACATTAATATGGCAACTATCTGTCAAATGTATGCTTAAGAGGAAAGAACATTGGAAAGATAATCATTAAATAAATAAATACAAAAATAAATAAATAAATAAAATATACTTGAAATACAAATACATTATCCCTGGCAACAGAAACAAACTAAACTCAGGTCTCATCTGTACACTAGATGGGTTATTGCCTTTTGCTTCTAATGGGTTCTATAGTCCTCATTAGTTCCCCATTGTGTGTGTATGATCTGGCGGTACACAAAAGGTTGACTTATTCTCTGAACTGAATTACAGCATTGAGCATGAAGCTTATGCCTCAGTTGCAACACCAAGAGGAGGTCTATGGGACCGGGATCCGGATCAAAATAAAAGGTTCCGTCTTCCAACAATTATACAGGCTTTTACAAGTTCTACATAAAATAAATTCCTTCTCTTTGTATTCTGCGCCATAATTAATACTGACACACCTGAATCTTGTCTAGACATTATTATTCCATTAGAAGCACCTTCGTTTCTCCAAATATGTTCTTTACATTTTTCCATTGGTTTAAAATTATTATATCTATATATATATATATATATATATATATATATATATATATATATATATATATATATATATATATATATACTGTATACACACACACACATTTATTTAACCATGCTTGAGTCTACAGAATGTCAAATGCGTTTCCATAGTAACAGTTTGGAATGGGTTTTTTTACAGGATGGATGGATCAATTGTGTACATCTTTGTTTAATATAACCAAATGGACGAGTCATTTAAGTGTCTAATTCGAAAACTGAATACAAGACCAATAAGAGTTCAAACCATTAATATTTTTTGTTTTTACAAAAATTTGTTATATAATGTGTATAATCTACTCAGAGTGTTACAATATGTTACAAGTAATTTAATGTTGTGTAGTGCCATTTATGAAAGCCTTAGATCGTAATCGGCTAATGCAGATGACCAAACAAAGTTGATGTGGTTAATAAAAAAAGAGACTATAGTTCAAGCTCACAAAATTATGCCATTATAGTTTGTACTGTACACCCCTAGACTTGCTACAAGCTAAAAAATGAACTGTATTAGAAGTACTGTCACAGTTAGATAACCATGTGTCTATTCTAAATCTAAAGAGGTTTGATTTAGATCAGGTTGGCGCTGATCAAAATAAAAAAAAGAACATCACGGTAAATCCAGCTATTTTTTTTTTTGTTACCTATTTCCAAGCCCCGCTGATTTATTGAGGTTATCGATAGTCTTATATTACGTATAAAAATAGCATAGTGACATTTTCAAATAGACACTTAATCTAAAAGGCTCAGCAGTGAAGGCATTCAAAACTACTGGCAAATACAGATAATGGCTTCATAACACAGTTTTATTTTTGTTTTTTTGTAATTCCATGAATATTTTACCCAACAAGTATATTTTTATTATTATTTCTACAAAGAAAAGTGTTATATAATGGGATAATCTACTCAAACAGAGTGCCCCAATATTTTACAAGTAATTTAATGTTTTATAATGCAATTTATGAAAGTCTTAGATCCTAATTGGTTAATGCAGTGTTACATGACCAAAATAAGTTGGTACTGTCACTAAAAAAAAAAAAGACTATAGTTGTGAGGTCAGTAGTGCCCTCTGACCCTAGAATAAACACAATTGCAGACCAGCCACAGTATCTCAATGTTGTCCAGCAATCTGTAGTAAAACACAGTAAGATCAGTCTTTAGGTATCTTAAATATGCAGATCCCTGTCTTAAGCAGAAACACATGTCCAGTCACGCTGGTGACCAAATAATTAACTCTGAACAAGCCTAGTAAAAATATCTCCACTTGAAAAAGCTAATTACATTTATAGTAGCATTGTCATTTTTCAAACAAGTATTGCTGTATTTTAAGCAGTGGTTAAGTTGTGTGCTAGTTGGCAATTATGGTTGCCATTAATATTTAGGTAGTTCAAACCTAGATACTAAGTAGTCATTTATTATGGCAAATAGTTTGTGTGGCTCCATACATGCTGAAAGCATGATTACATGTCACCTAACAATGCTGTATGTTTTTAACATGGATCATTGAACTGCCTGGGGTTACATTCCTTGTACCCACTGTTTGCAAATCTAATTGGCACTGATCAGTATTAAACCTCCTACAGGAAGATCTCTATTGCTTTCTACAGCACTGTCTTCCAAAGCCCTACCTACTATACAACCTCCGCAAACAGCAAATTCAGCACACACACCACACCCTTTAGGTAGGGATGAAAGGACAAATACATTCGGCAATGCTTTCAATCAGATGTGTCTATGAAGCGGAGCCTAAAAGAAGAAATAGAAATAATTTTAATAAAAACATCAACGCCAATTCAATCATCTGTTTGATGGATCTGCTTTGGGTCGAAGCAACTGCACTGCGTGTTTACAGAGGAACAGCAGGGGTGTCCCATTTGTTTTCCCGCAAAAATGTATTTCAGACAATCAGGCCCATTGCGAATGACAAGACTGCTTTCCTCGCTGCCGAAATTGGGAAAATCAAGCTTAACCCCCTTTCCCATCACGGCTACGGTGCTCAGGTTTACAAGCGTTAGTATTCATGTTGTATTAATATCACCTGCTGCCTTGATGTCAGCTATTGCATGTTGGCAGACAATATAAACAGGCCATGGAGCCCAGATCTACGTTGGGCTGGCAGGTATCCAGTTTATCCTTCACAAACAGCCTTCTGGTAGCCTGTTCTGAGGAAATAGCCACTGTACGAATTTTTGCAGTTTCCGAGAAACATTCATATGTTAAACTGTATGTCTCAGAACCCTACAAACTACCAAACATATCTCTCAACATCTTTCAACACAAACACCAATCAAACTCGCTTGACCAACCTTGAGTTTCTATTGCCACACCATTATGAACACCACTGAGCATTTGCCAATGATTGTCCTCCGCTCACTGACGTCTCCGTGGGAATTGGGAATGGTTAGTAAAGTGTTCTCAAGGCAGGGTGAGTGAGCACACAGCATGGCTAAAAACAGGAAAATACATCATAGGTGCTGAGGGTCAAAATCTTAAAAAAAAAAAGAAAACTTGGGGCACCACTTAGAATTCCTTTCAATGGTAAAGTCAACCCACATATGTGAGCTCCCTAAAATTATTCTCTTCACCAGTGGAAATTACATTTGACTAAATAAGAGTAGATTTGTGGCTTATATTAATAGTAAACCAGCCTTGCGTTCACATTTTCTGTTCACCGTCCTTCAACCCTATACCATTGCATGTTCCATAAAATCAACACTTTAACTTTTAGAAATTAATGGTTTATAAAATTACTGTGTAGATTTACCTGTACCACTGTAAATATTTTGAACAATATGTTGGAGACCTATGGTATTTAAAAGTAGTGCTTGGCCTTTCCAAGGATTGCTGATCTAAGTGTGGAAGGTTGACTTTTAACAAGTTGGGCGCTTGCTTACTCTCTTTGAAAGTGCTTTAATGACTCCCCTACGAGCTAATATAATAGCAGTTTATATCTACAAACCAAGGCTTGGGGAGAACCAATAGCTTATTCACTCCACCAAGCACACAAGCATTGCTGTAATTGGTACTTGAGGGAGGTCATGTCAGAATACTGCAACGTCTGGTCATGACCAGGTCCAGACTCCAGATGGAATAAGCGCCAGGCGTTTTTTGATGAAAATGCGTGGAATTCACTCAAGACCGCAGAAAATGTCCTTTCCTGCGGAATTCAATAGATTCAAATGATGCATGAAATAAATTATTACCAAGTGTCACACTACAACAGTAACAAATCATAATCATGAACTACATTAATAAACAGTAAAGATTCATATAAATTAACTATATCCAATTCATATTGGTGTATATGGCATTTGCAGAGTTCGTTGCTATGCCAGTTGCATTTCCGGTCATATGATCAGCACACAATAATTTGATTTGAAATATTTATTGCTACCAGTTATTGAGTAATTATTAAAAGCAAGACTGAAATGCTAAAATCAGACAAAAACAGGAAGCAAAACACTGTTTCAACCAAAATGAGTGCACACGATCGTGCTCAACAATTTCCAGGTGATCTTGATGAAGAAGATGAGGGTATGCTTTTTTTTTTTACTGTCTCGATCGATTACCTTCAGAAGCAGACAGTGTTGGAACACATGGAATCTCAGGGGCACATCAACAGAAAAGCAAAAAAATCAAGCAGGTAAGAATACATAATATATTATAATTGTTATTATTACATTTGTTTCTGTTTTGCACTGTAGACATGGATAGCAGATCTTGTTTTCAAGGACTAGCCAATAGCAGCATTACAATTAGTATTATTAAGAGAACACGGAATCATGGATCAGCTAATGTCCAGTTTCATGTGTTTAAAAATTCCTCCAACAAATAGCCTACGTTTCAAATAGCCTACTGTCAGAATACATTTATTATGTCGAGCATAAATTGTATGAATCACATCAGTAAGTTACTATATGAAAACATTTAATGTAATTTGGTTGGTTTCAATATTAAATAAATTGTTTACATTTAGTTAAACTTGCAATGCTAAACATTATGAAATGCTGTCTTAATAAATATTGTAGTTTCAGAAAGTGTGGGGAAATTATTATTATTTATTATTATTATTATCCTAAAACATTTCAACATTATGGATAAATACAATTTTTTTGTTCCAGAGGTTAATAAACAGCAAATATGTACATTGCAGTATATTTCATATTATTTTTATTCATAAAACAAAATAGCCTTTTACATAAAATCAAATGTAAAAATTCCCAGCAGATTCCGTCTCAGTGCTCATACTCATCTCTCTCTCTCTCTCTCTCTCTCTCTCTCTCTCTCTCTCTCTCTCTCTCTCTCTCTCTCTCTCTCTCTCTCTCCAGTGTTTAAAAGCGTGTGTAATAATGGGTTGTATTCAAAATAAGTTTTAAAGAAAATTATTATTTTAGATTAACCAGTGCTTAAAAAAATGGTAATCATTTCTAACCCTCTGTTGAAAAGGATTTCCTGAACTGCAAGCTTGATTTGTGTTTAAGAAAAACATATATAGAATATTTAAAAATGTTCTATGAAGTTCCTTTTCTGATGTTTATAATAAGGGGTTCGATTTTAATTACCTAAAGAGAGTGAGTTCCAACACTGCCATCTTTTATCTTGAAACCTTATTAACATCACCAAATACAATCACGATATGGCAGTACTGTAGGGGTGTTTCAATAAAACTGTTAAAAAATAAATACCTCAAAATGTCACCCCAAGGGAAATAAAGGGTCTACTTTAGCAGTGATAGCTTTATAGATTCACAGCCACCACAGCATTCTTCTAAAGCCATTTCAGAGTCGCTTTGTATGGGTTATAAAAGCAGTAAGCAGTGCTGCACGAATCGATTATTTGATTATTCGGATAAGCTCATCGCAGGTGAGGGTCATTGGTGTGATTGGGCTAATGTACCATTCCAAGTGAAACAAGTGACGAAAGAGCTGATTGGATTTATGTGGATTGCTGTTTTTCTCACACTGTAGAAAACAGCAACCCATACAAATCCAAGTAGTTCTTTCTTCACTTGGAATGGTAAATTAGCCCAATCAACACCAATGACCCCTCACCTGCTGACAGCTTATCCGAGTAATCGAATAATCAGTCTGTGCAGCTCCAGCAGTAAGTCTCGTTCCCTTTCAAGTCGAAGACGACCACCAACATTACGTATGGGATATTCCCTGCCCTAGAGGTAGGTAATACTGAGCTCTCTATATCAGAGCTGCGAAGGCCCTTCCTGTGATGGCGCTTTTCGGTCCCGCCTACCGAGGGTACAAAACCGTCACTCACCGGAAGATCTCCCTCTTTTTCCTTCTCAAGACGGTAAGGTAAGACCTCTGTGTTTAGAACAGCGTGTTGATAAGAAGAGCCCTCGAGTCGATTCGGGTCAGTTGTAGTTCCTAGCATTCGTGCTGAAAGCTGGCTTGCCGCTTTCCTGGAATCAACGACTCTTGAAAAGACCGAGTCTTTCATCTTTCTGTCTTTGAACGGCCCCTTGGTGGGCCGCTCTCTTTTTACTGTCTGTCGTATGTGAGCGGCTGTCTGTGCACCACCTGCGAGTGAGTTGTCTTTTCCTAAAGAGTTACACAAGTATCCTCCTCGGGGCCAGGCCTGGCCGTATCCCCGCTGTCGAGTGACCCAGCCGCGCTCCCTTCCTCAGGGCTAGGTACTGCCGTATCCCCGTCCGAGCAGAGCCACCGGCCGAACCTGACCGCTGCGGTCAGTCGGTTCATGTGCGTTCGGTGTACTCTCTCTCTCTTTCCTTCCTTCTTATAAACTGTAATTTTTGCTTGACAAAAACTTCACCCTGCGGCTTGGCCTCTGTCCCCCCTGGTACACGCTTCGCGCTGACCAGGTGTGTGTGTTGACCACGCGGTCTGGGTACGCACTTTGCGTAGCGTCCTCTCCCGTGCTGCGGTACCGCGGCGCACGCATAGCCTGATTCTCTTGACCAAGGCTGCGTATTATTCGATGCCAGCGTAGGAGTATAACGAACACGGTACTTGGTTCCCAGTCGCAGAAACGATATTACGCGCGCACATAAGGCACAGGTGCTCGTTGCTCCTTCCAAAAGTTACGCGCAGGGTACGCAGTTTACGCTCCCGCTGCGCGAGGTGTCTAGAACATTCGAGGCAAGCAGTGCTGTGCACGTTGCGCTCGTTCTAAAGTGCAGTTACGCTGGAAGCGCGATGCGCCAGTTCACGCGGTGTCACGGTACCCATTGCACAAGGCGTTTGGGCGCTTCGAGGCAAGCAGTGCGGTGCAGTTGCTTCGTTGCGTAAGTACTGCTCTACTAGCGCATAGCTCATGGTGCTGCACTGAGCTCAGCTCAAGCGCTGCAAGCGGTGTACATATTACACAGTGCAGGCGTGGTTGGTTGTACACTAGTGCCCATACGCTGCGTAGTACATGGTGCACTTGTGCCCACGGTACCAGCGCGGGGTAGCGGTGTTAATAGCCTTAGCTGTGGCGCTAGCGAAATTTACACTGTGTTAGTACCTGTGGGTCAAACGCAGTGAAAGCAGTGCTTAGTGCTATGCACAAGCCAGACGTCCTGTCTCAGGACTCTCTGCCTAGCATCTCGAATGCAGTACACAGTGCGCTTGGGACGCACGGGTTATTGCGTAAGCACTGCTCAACCTGGCACATAGCTCACGGTGCTGCACAGTATCTGTGAAAACAGGATATTCGGTGCGCACGGGGCTCAGCATACCTTGCTGTAACGCTAGTGAGTGGACACACTACGATAACACTTACCAGTGTTCAACATAGTGCGAGCATAGCGCCTCGGGTGCTCGATGCACAAGGTGCCTTGTTGCCTTCTGCCTGTAGAAGGTGCTTCACTCCAGCGGTAAGCTACTGCGCTGCCCGGTCGTGTGACTGCGCATAGTCCAGGCTAGACACCCCTGTCTAGTTACTACGCTGTGTTTACTCTTTTTTCTGCTTAACAGCCTACATCGCTTTGCGATTGCAGTCTGCTGAAAGCCTTACAGCGATTGCTGTTTTCTGCTTTCCTCTGCTATTAAGTCGCCCTGGATAATGCGTCTGCTAAGGAATAAAATAATAATAATGTTGTAGTTTATAAGAAAGAGTCACGTGTTCCTCCACGGGCACCGCTCTGGCGTGCCCGCTGTGGTGCGCTTAAAATATTCAGTTCACCCGAGTTGCCGTGGTGTCTGCTTTATTACCCTCACAGCTTCCTGTTGTGTATGTGTGTTTTATTTCACTGCCTTGCGTTTTAAAAATAATAAAAGCGATACAAGCGCGATTCCTCCATCGGGACCCAGCTATGCTGAGCCCCGCTGTCGAGATGCTTATGCCGGCTTGTTTCAGCCTGCCTACTCTGTGGGCTGGTAAAAACAAAACAAAATCAGTTACCCGCATTGCCGTGGTAACTATTATTTTTACCCGCACAGCTTGCATGGAGGGTGTGTATTTTAGTTTCTTAACTGCCTTGCAGTTCAGAAATAAAAAAATAATACAGCGTTATTTCCACCGGGACCCAGCGCTGCTGGCCCCGCTGTTGAGCGGCTTCTGCTGGCTTGTCTCAGCCCGCCTACTCGGTGCGCTGTTTAAAAGCAGTCACACATGCTGCCGTGGTGACCGCTATTTTACCCTCACAACCTTGCTGTGTGTGTGTGTTATGTGTTTTTTCTTTACTGCCTTGCAGTTTAGAAAAATAAATAAATAAATAAATAAATAAAATGTAGTATGATATCAAACGGCAGCTCTACTACGCCCCGCTGTTGAGTTACATACGCAGGCTTGCTTCAGCCCGCATACTCGGTGGGCTGGAGAAACAAAACAAAATCAGTTAACCGCGTTGCCGTGGTGACTGATATTTTTACCCACACAGCTTCTGTGGTGTGTGTGTGCGCATTTGTTTCTTACTGCCCGTCAGTTAGAAATAAATAATAAGCCGATTCTTCTACGGGAACCCAGCTCTGCTGTGTCCCACGGTTGAATTGAATCCACCGGCTTGTTTCAGTCCGCCTATTCGGCGCGCTTTGTCACCCGCCTGGCAAGGTGAATGTGTTTCTGCCATAGCTGAATGGCTGGGTATAAGCCTGTATGTTCCTGTTACTCCCTTTGCAGTTAAGAAATAACAGGTTGCAGCTCCTTGAGCCTGTGCTCCACCCTGGCATACGCTATGCGCTGTCACGTCATTATTATTATCCGCGTTGTGTGACTGCACGCGGTCCAGAACCAGGTTATCGCCGCTCTGCACCATGGTGCAGCACCGTGCGCTCCCCTGTACTGCTCTCCTGGTTGCCTACCGCAGCCACTCGAGTCTGGGTATCCACCCCGGTGTATGCTATGCGCTACCCCAGGTTGTGTTGACTTCACGCGGTTAAGGCTGGGCGCCCCAAGTCAGCACCCTCGGTGTTTAGATGCTCCATGCCTCAGTGCTTAGCACCACAGCATGTGAATAACACCTGCACTTGGTGCCCCGATGCTTCGGTGCACCAGTACTGTATTCTACCTCACTCAGTGTTCACGGTGCGTCTGCACCCTTGGTGCCTGAGTGCTTCAGTACACGGCTGAGCTGTACGCGGCGCTGGGCCTGGCCAGGCAGCAGGCTCAAGCCCTTTCTGTGGCCCTAGCTCAGCCAATAGCGCCAGCCCTGGAGCTGACCCCTTCTGCACCGGTGGTGGCCCCGGATGTTACGCGCTGGCATCTGCCGTACTCACCAAGCTGTCCGGCCGGGCGAATGGTTTATCACACTGGAATGAAAGAACGCGGATTCCACGTTGCTATTCGTCTAGTGCACAGGAAGTATCTCTGCTTCGCCTTGCAGGGGAGCGTCCTGAGTTTTCTGTGCTGTGGTTCAACCTCTCCTTAGCCCCCGCACATTTCAAAGTGCATGGATGCCATCCTAGCTCCCTTGCGGCTGCAAGTGATCAGGGTGATGAATTAGCTGAACGACTGGTTGATCTGCCCAGTCGCAGGAAGGAGCAGTGCCCCACACAGTGCAAGCCTACCTGTCGGACGACAGAGTGGCTGCCATTTGCAACTGTCTGGCCCTGTTCAACAAGGGTTCACAGTATAATTGGTGTTGTGTTAAAAACTATTGGGTCTGATGGCCTCGGCTTCATCACCCACCCAACTAGGGTTACTCCACAAGCGCCCGATCCAAGTGTGGCTCAGTGCCTTAGGCTGCACCCCAAGCGCGACAGACAATGTCAGCTGATAGTGTCTCGTCTAGGCTGGGAAGCCCTACGCTGGTGGAAGCAAGCCTCTCTTCTGAGCGAAGGCGCAAGCATAGGAGTGATACACAACTGTCAATTGGTGATGACAGATGCACCCAACTCTGGTTGGGGGGCTGGTCTGGGCAGGTGGAGGAGTTCGCGGACCCTGGTCGGATCGCTGGACATAATGCGTGGGAACTGAGAGCAGCCCACGAGTGGTCCAAAGCATTTTTTGTACGCTTTCCCGTCTATACCGCTGCTCCCGGCTTTTCTAGGGAAAGTCGGGTTAGAGAAAGCGTCAGTTCTCCAGGTGGCCAGGAGAATGTGGTTTTTGACCCTCTGCCAGCTGTTGCATAGCCAGCCCTGGGAGATTCCACTTCATTGGATCTCCTCAGTCAGGCGGAAGGCTCTCTTTGGCACCCGGAGCCACGCAGGTTCCAGCTATGGGTCTTGCCCCTGTAAGGGACTGCTGGCTAGCCCTAGGGCTATTGGACGCAGTTGTGGGTACCATGCAGAGCGCTAGGGCGGACTCCACTAGGTTTTTTGTATACCTATAGTGGAAGTATTTTCAAGCTTGTTGTCTGGCTAGAAACCATGACCCCATCACTTGCCCTAGGCCAGTCATATTGCAGGAACTGCTTGGTGCTGGAAGGTCACCTTCCACCTTGCAGGTATATTCAGCGGCTATCTCTGCTTGCCATGCCCCCGTAGATTCTATGTCTCCGGGTGCGCATTTTTGGCTACCCATTTCCTTAAAGGTGCCGGTGATTACGCCCTCCTAGGAGGACTGTTCTCCCCGAATGGAGCCTTAATATTGTACTAGAGGCTCTCACGAAGGCCCGTTTTGAGCCCTTAAATTCCATTGAGCTGAAGTATCTGTCTATGAAGACAGCAGATCAGTGAGCTGCAGGTGCTGTCTGTGCACAGCTCTTGCATGCGTGTGTGGGAGGATGGAAGCGGAGTGTCGCTGCGCACCAACCCTGCTTTCCTCCCCAAGGTGATTGCAGCTTTCCACATTAACCAGTCTGTGGAACTGGAGTCTTTTCATCCACCTCCGTTGCTTCAACGGAGGATGAGAGATTTAATTTTCTCTGCCCAGTGCGGGCATTGAGATGTTACGTGCTTAGGACAAGAGCGATGCGTCAATCTGACCAGCTCTTTGTCTGTTACGGAACACGGACCCTAGGACAGCCCCTCTAAGCAGCGCCTGTCACACTGGATTGCAGACACGGTGTCGACTGCATATGATGGTGCTGGTTACCCTCACCTGGTAGAGTAGCTGTGCATTCGACTAGAGGGTTGGCTACATCGTGGGCCCTTTTTAAGGGCGTTTCGATGTCTGAGATTTGTGCTGCGGCTAGCTGGGCTACGCCGCATACTTTCACCATATTCTACCGCATTAATGTGTTAGATCCTGCTGTGCCATCTGTGGGCACAAGGGTCCTTGAGGGTGTAAGTTCACACCGCTAACCTCTAGGTTAGACAGCGCTTATGCGTCCCTCATATGCTGCCGTTCCTTCTCCCTCGCGACGGCTCTGGTATACATTATCCCATACTTAATGTTGGTGGTTGTCTTCGACTTGAAAGGGAGCGTTAGGTTACTTACAGTAACCCTGGTTCCCTGAAAGAAGGCGACCATAACTCATAGTCGCTCGGTCTTCCTCACGGGTTCGGCGGAAAAAGAGGGAGATCTTACGGTGAGTGGCGGTTTTGTACCCTCGGTAGGTGGGACCGAGTGCGTCATCGCAGGAAGGGGCCTTCGGCAGCTCTGATATAGAGAGCTCAGTATTACCTACCTCTAGGGCAGGGAATATCCCATACTTAATGTTGGTGGTCGTCTTCTCTTTCAGGGAACCAGGGTTCCGGTAAATAACCTAACGTTTCTATTAAAGACCGCTCCCGGATAGCATCTGTATTCTCTTCAATAAGGAAAAGGTTAATCCACAATTGGACTCCATATTCATTTCGCGCAACTCATTGTAAAAGTAAATATCCTGAACATAATTGTTGCAAACAATCCTGTAGCTGATTACTATGATTACTAAGCTATTTGTTCTTTCACAGTATTACGGAAAAAAAATCCTTGATGGCTGCATATTTAATGAAGCAACACATGCTAATTTGCTGCATATAACAGAAGCCATAATTTCCCAGTTAAACAAATTTATTTTTGAAAGAGAGATTGTCATTACCACTGAATGTTATATTCCAATTAAAATGGAAATACAATGAGTGGAGGGATTGTCATGGAAGCACTGCCCTTTTAAATTCTGTTTATATTTTGTGTCATGCTAATATTACAAGTTCAATTTGGACTCTTGTTGACTGCAGCATGGCCAGGGCAGATATGAAACCCACACCCCCACTGTGAATCTAATGAAACAGCAAATGATACAGACTTTAGCCATGAAAACTCCATTCCAAAAGACCCATTTACGTTGTTGCCATGTTTACCCTGCCTGAATATAAATTGCTCTAATGTAGAAATCATCCAAAAGAGATGCATTTAAAAATAATTTTAAATTATATAATTTCTACTTTTTCACACAGATATGAAAGAGACCAGTGAAATGCTAGGTGACAATAAAAATAAAATAAATAAATACATAAAACCATGAAAAGACATAGAATTCAATATTGGCACTGAATGCAATGCTAATAGAATTTCATTTTCATTTTCTTCTCTCAATTTCCCCTCTGTGGCTTAATCTTAAATATATTTCACATATTTCTTTTTTCTTTCAGCCTTACTGCATTCACTGAATTTTTAATTTATTTTGGGGCTTTCTGAACCATGTCACAGTTCTCAACCTGTTGATCTCATTCAGTTTCTGCTTCTCTTGATTTGATTCATTTTTTAAGAACCACATGTTTAGGGGATCAACAAAATGTAATCAAGCCAAAACACATATCAGGCTTTGTTCACAATAACAAACCCATGTTATTTTTTAAAATGTTCATCGCAAAGGTGCATTGGTAGATTCAATAAAAAGCATGTTAGCATTTTATTATTATTTATTTGACAGACACCTTTATCCTAGGTGACTTACAGGTGTTTCAAGGCAATACAAAGTTACAGTGCAAAAATATTTAAATACAATATAGTTTAAAGTAAGGGCGGATATGTACAAAGTTGGATGAATGAATCCTGTTTTAAATGCCATTATACACAGCTGTAACAATTACTATATTCACACAATTATTGTTTTGAGATTCAGCTTTTATTTGGGAGCTCCCCTAAATTCCTTGTTTAGATGCACTGTGTGGATGCGTGCATTCGCTGCTGAGTGACAGGCAGGAGATCGAGACAGAAATTGATACGCCCCGCAGGCGAACAGGATTTATTTACATATCAACACACTGAACAGCTCACATGACACTACCAGCAATGGCAGCGCATGGAGCACATACAACACAGCGTACAAAAACTTTGGTAGGATCTACAATCTCTGAACTAATCTAATCTGTTCAATAATAAACTAACGTTGCTGAAGAGGTTGACCATGGCAGATAAATGGTTAGGGTGGATATGTGACGGGCGGATACATGACAGATTGCTGTACTGCTACAATACAATATGAGATAAGAAGTAACAAGTTAGGCTTGAGACAAGTTGTATACAAATCAATCAATCAGTCAATCTTTATTTTATATAGCGCCTTTCATAGTGGATGGCCATCACAAAGCTCTTTACAAGATGCAGTAACACCAAAATCCATAATACTTTAAATACAGAGAAGTGCATAATACATGATATACATTAAAAAAGCCTAATGCAATACAGTGACATGATATAGTAGCATAATACATGAAATAGTAGCAACAATACAGATATCAGGCTTAAAGAGCATGGAAAGCAATAGAGAACAAGTGGGTCTTGAGAGTTGATTTAAAGCGAGCGACAATGACATAATAATAGTGGAAGGATAGTGCATCAGCTGAGCATCCAGTAACATGGTGCTTAGGTCAGGCAAGTCCAGTGCAGAGTAGGAGGGGTAGATCAAGAGATCTAAAGGTGCAGTCTAAACAGGGTGGTCTTGAGGAGGCAGCGGAAGGCAGTGAGAGACAGTACATCAATAGTAACCATAGTTACTTCTGCCAACGGAGAAGGGATTAGAGGGACTACTGGGGCTCGCTATACACGATCATCTCAATTGTCTTAATCCATTTCTACTTATGAGGTTACACTAAAATAATGGCTGCAAATTCAATTCCAGCTGAATACCACAGGAATAACACCCGAGTACCTTCCTTGGAGTTCTGAGAGAATTCATTTTGAGTTCAGCCCTCTTAATTCATCACGATTTAAAAACATTTCGGTTCCCCTTTCCCCCTCCGTCCGTTCCTGATGAATTCACTGTTTATTCTCCACTAATTCATACCCTCTTACTCACCCACCAGGGGATTCAGAGAACTGTTAATGCATGAATGAATGCATGCCTTATACATGTGCACTACATAATTTGTTACAAAGTACAGTGGAATGAATACAGGTAATTCAATTCACATGAATTAACAGGGCTGTATTCAAAATGAATTACTTCAGAACTCAGAAGTGCATACGGTATTTAGGTGTTATTCCTGGGGCATTTAGTCAGAGTTCAGTATGAATTTGCAGTCATTATTTTAAAGTGTTATCACTTATGTTTCTGTGCAGATTTAGGCACACCAACACCAAGTGATAGAGTAGGATAAATATGCAGTCAGTCAAGTTCTTGCTCTTCTTATTGAAGAAGAAAAACACATATAGCAAGCGAAGACAGATCTTCATACTTGTAGAGATTAAGTCGAACTAGGGAGTGTAATTAGTTTGAACTCTCAAGCACTTGTTTTTTAATTGGAATATTTTTTTTGGTCACTTGGGAGCTATGAAGAGGTATCCACCCAGATACGGTATCCACCACGATGTGAGTTGAAGAGCCTGAACTGTCCCAAACTGTCCTAGCGTACATGTCATATGGTAACCCTATATCCCCTTCTATGATAATACCAAAAGAGGAGATTCACATGTATTCATATGTATATGTATAGCGCGCTATTTATTTAGTTTAATAATAATCTAATTTAAATTGACCTCTATATGGTATAAAATGAAGTCGCAAGTGCAGAACAATGGAGTTATTAGTGGTCTAAAACAATGCCTCGACATTGCAGGTAAGTTTTGAATCATTCAGAGGGGTTCTTATTGCAATTACTCAAATACTGTGGTTTTATTATTATTATTTTTTGTATACGTCTGTGTTGAGGTGCTTTCACCTGAAGGGGACAATGCAGTCACCCATGGAGGGATTATTAAATAAATAATAATATAGTGAACTGGTCGGCAGGATTTCTATCCTCCAGTTGATAATTCTAATAAAGTCCATGATTAACACCTATCAATTCAGCTTTTCTAGTTCTGCTTCTTCAGAGATTCTTGGCTCATTGTGGTGTTTCAGTCAAGCTGAAAGGAACATTAAAAAAAAAAAAAATCAAGAGCTTTTTGTTTTATGTTTCATAAACATTTACATATTTTTTAAAATTTTACAAAAAAACAAATATGTACAAACAGAGCTCTTTATGACCATTATTGGTAAAAAAAAAAATCCTCTGATCTATTATACGTGTATAAAGGATACAGAGTACACAATTTCTTTAAAAATGGAAATGACACAGATTCGAATCCACTATTTTATACCTCTCTACTTTATAGCTAGAGCTATACTACATGCACCACTGAAGAATCTGCTTGTAAGCATGCATCAGAATCTCCTACTTATCACAACATCTTACACTACGGTTGCTGAAGTCTCATCAAATCACGCTGTCTTTTATTTCAAGCAACAAGAGCTTGTTTCCGATTGGACAACACTTTTATATTTCTGGTATCATTATTTAAGAAGGTCTTATTGGTTAGTCGCATGTGTGGTTGATATGTAAAATAAATATTCCAGGCAATTTCGATAAAAACAACGTCCAAGCTCTGTCTTTAGAAAAAGCACATGTTCCTTTATACTGAAAAGATTGTTTAAATTATAGATGCCCAATTAACCGAGAAAATTAAAAATGCAATTGCTTGATGTCAAAAGTGTATGAAATGTGTCTATATAACACATTGCCTTCTCCGAGCATTAGTGCAACAGTCCACTTTACTAAATGCCTTCTCTCTGGAGATAGGGGGCTGTCTTTACTCTCAATGTATTGTGTTGTGCAGATCTACCAAGAGATGGCACTGAAGAGCACAAAGCGCTTCATGTGTTTCGGCTCAGTGAATCTTTTTGCAAACCAAATGATTCAAAGGGTTCAGTGGTTCAGGGGGCTTCACTTTTCCCATTACTTCTTCACATTACTGCTTTTATACACACCTGCCTGCTTGATTACAGACAGGTGAGTCTCAATGTTGGCTCAATAACCAATCAGCCCCCAAGGTATTCTGGCGGATGTAGTCCTGTTTACAATCCATTTGAAAAGAAAATGCTGTCATCACATCAAGACAGTGGAAAGATGCACACTTTAGAGTGGGTTTACAGAGTTTTTTTTAGAGATCACATGTTGTTTAGATCCAGCATTCATACTATTTTTTAATGATAGCTTTAAATGGAAGTAAGTAGCCTCAAATCATATGTTCACAATTTGGTTTTGTACTGTCCCTGCACACATTTATCATATTTGTAATGAATAATTTTGTTCAATTACTCTGTTAAGATGCTCTTTGGTTCTGGTTGCCAGGCATAAACATACAGTATGCAACACAAATGTTTCTTTACATAAATAAACACTGGCCCCTTCTATTGAACACTTAGAGTACTGTGTATTGCCTGCATGCCTGCAGGATATACATTGTGCTGTTCACAATATGGTGCCTGCCGCTTACCAAGACAAAGATAAACTCTGAAAAAATTACTTTTAGGTGACTTAATAAATAAATAAGTAAATGAATAATGATTCACCAAGATATAGTTTTTGTAGTGCTTGATGGGTCTGAGTTCCGCAGTGGGTTACCTTTAGGTTGAAGTGCTTCTGAGATTGTTGCTTTTGTTCCAGCTTGCTGCGCGGAGCTGTATCTAAATGAATTCCTCTGTTGGTTCTTTGGTTGAACCCGCAACAAGTTTTAGCGCTTTATGAGTGCTGCTTTTTTAAGAGTGCTAAACCCTCCAAGGATGTATTATGTTTTGAAAAGGCCTTTGATTCTTTCTCTCGCTGAGCCTCTTCATATTTCACAATGCAAAGGAATAACTAGGAGAATCTCCAGTGAACGATGGGGATTTAGCCCAGGTTGCAGCTCTCCACTGACAACATGTTTGTTTCTATCCATCCACCTTTTTTTTTTAAATAAATGAATATCAGAGACCACAGCTTAAATTTGTTATTTTTGACAGGTTTTGAAAAGTAGCAGCTGCAGGAACAGTTTTCATTTCATCATGTTTTCCTACATCGAAAACCTGCATGTTTTATCCACTTAAATGCCTCTGTTGCCCCTAAATCACTGATCCCTGACTTAAGCCAACTGCTTCCATAAATAAGAAAATCTCCAGTTTCTGGCAGTACATTTTTTTTGTTCTGTTGTTCTGATATGAATAGTTTTTTTCTATTTGTTTCAAATGCCAAATGCCTGGCATTTGAAATTAATTTAAAATTAATAAACAACCTTTTTATGCTACTAGTTTTTACTGCAATACAAATGGCATCCAAGGTTGCCACAGTTGTGTTTTGTTTAACATTACATCTTTCCAGGGTTCACCTTTTTTGTATGCTCCTTTAGTACATATCTAACTTGGCCCCTTTTTTTGTACAGAACACGTGAAATATAAAGGTATTTTCTTCAGGTGAAAAGTGTAAACTGACAAAGATATTTCCTCAAGTAGGTCCATTTTGCCTCAGAAAAAAACACCTTGTAATTGTACATGTTCAAGCATTGTTTTAATAGGGGAAGTATCTTGTAGATCATATTTATCTTACCTCAATTTAGCTCCACTGGTTAACCATTGCATTATTGGTACGTCCCTCGCATTTTCAGTTTGATTAAAATGGGGGTGGCCAAAGTTGGCCCTTCCACTCCTGGTCTTTGTTCTAAATTGTTTAATTGAACCAATTAAACATCCATCCTGACTCTGAAGTAGTTAATTATATTATTTATTTATTTAGCAGAAGCCTTTATGCAACACGACTTACAGAGACTAGGTTGTGTGAATTATGCATCAGCTGCAGCCACTTACAACAACGTCTCACCTGGAAGATGGAGCACAAGGAGGTTAAGCGACTTGCTCAGGATTACAGTCAGTCAGTGAGTGCCAGAATTTGCACCGGGGACCTACTGATTACAAGCCCTTTTCTTTCACCACTGGACCAGACAGCCTCCTATATATAATTTTACCAGTTAAACCTGGAGCGGAACAGCCCTCCAGGACTATGATTGGACATGCCTGGTGTAAAAGTATATACAGCACCTAATGCTCGCCACCATCAGTAAGAGCAAGTTGCTTCTCCTTTCCAGAATACTACCAATGTAACTAAAGGCAAGCAATAATTTCAGCTATTTTATTTGTGATTGCAAATGGATAATTTGTACATTTATAATGAATCTTTAAAAAAAAAAAAAAAAGTAACATCTTTAACATCTGGCTGGAGTAGTTACAGTGTCGCTTTAAAACGCTCTGGGGAGATGGAATAAAGTTTGTATGAAGGACGTACCGTTTATGTTCCCCTGAAGTGATAATTGTGGGAAATGTGGTGGAGCACTCCTCTAGTTTCAATAACGTTGGTTCTACTGTACTGTGTTGTATTCAGTCATTATCTTAACGGTGGAGTGTGATTCTATAGGATTGCTATTATGAGTCAAACCCTAGACTTATCATCGAGCAGTACAGTGTCATATGGAACTAAGCTGGTACTAGAAAGTGAAGTGATTTTAGATGGTTCTGTTAGTATTTTAGGAATCCAATCTTCACGAATGAGTTAAGGCCTAAGAAGCCTGGGATTTAGGCATCCAGGTTATGAAAGGATTTACAATGATTCATCACCATGATTCAAGAAGGTAAGCTGATTCTAATACAATTAGCCCATCATCGTACACACCAGTTAAGATCAAAAGCTGCTCCTTTGCAAGAGGCTGACGCTTGTATCTGAACGAATGATATTGTGTAGTCACTGACGTTTTAAATTTTTTTCTTATCATTTTTAACGCATATGAGGCCCTCACATTCAGAGTCAGCAAACGAGAGGGGAGATACAGCCACCCCACCCACACCGTAGTACAATATTGTCTGAATTATTTATAAATGAGAGCAAAGAGGGAGAAGTATTCTCAGAGGGAACATCATTTTAACATTTACTCGGGTGTACAAACCATGTGTTTCAAGTGGTTTGCTGTTTTAAATTATTTTTCCTTTCATGTGTGACATATTGCTTTCTGAGGTGATACATCATTTACATGAGAGATACATGAGAGACACATCATCAAGGGTGTTGTGGTTAGTTCCAAGTCTGAAGACTTATAAATTAAATACTACTGGTCAGTCCCATTTTCCGAACTTTAGTTCTGTAAAAACTCACCACGGGGCTAATTATTGCAGCTAAGTACTGCCTGATAGATGATTTGCTACAAACCACTATTCTCAAACTCCTTAGCAGTACGAGTTGAGGTGAATATAAATGAAAACGTAAAAACTGCTGCAGTAATTATTGTTGTCCTTATATGCAATTGCAGCATTCATGCTTCTAAATGATCTAGACAGCAATATCACATGGGAGATATTGAAATTGAAGAAGGAATCTATGAAAAAGACCTAGGAGTTTATGTTGACTCAGAAATGTCTTCATCTAGACAATGTCGGGAAGCTACAAAAAAATGCCAACAAGATACTCGGATATATAATGAAAAGTGTTGAATTTAAATCAAGGGAAATAATGTTAAAACTTTACAATGAATTAGTTAGACCTCATCTAGAATATTGTGTTCAGTTCTGGTCACCTTGTTACAAAAAGGATATTGCTGCTCTAGAAAGAGTACAAAGAAGAGCAACCAGAATTATCCCGGACTTAAAAGGCATGTCGTATGCAGACAGGCTAAAATAATTGAATCTATTCACTCTTGAACAAAGAAGACTACGCGGTGATCTGATTCAAGCATTCAAAATTCTAAAAGATATGTCGACCCAGGGGTCTTTTTCAACCTGAAAAAAGAAACAAGGACTAGGGGTCACAAATGGAGATTAAATAAAGGGGCATTCAGAACAGAAAATAGGAGGCACATTTTTACACAAAGAATTGTGAGGGTCTGGAACCAACTCCCCAGTAATGTTGAAGCTGACACCCTGGGATCCTTCAAGAAGCTGCTGGATGAGATTCTGGGATCAATAAGCTACTAACAACCAAACGAACAAGATGGGCTGAATGGCCTCCTCTCGTTTGTAAACTTTCTTATGTTCTTAAACAATATTTATCTTATCAGCCCCATTCGCAATCTTATAAGACCATGTTTTAAGGACTGTTTATTAAAACAATCTTTTAAAATTAGACTCTAATGTCTCTAATTACTGTGTATTTAATACATTAGTAGTTACTTCTTAAATACATGTGTACTTTCACATAATTACAATGTTAGAGGTGATTGAAATAGAAGAAAATATGTATGGCTTCTCTATTCATTTTTTAGCTCTATGCAGTCTATTTTCTATCTTCGAATGAGTGTCTCTGTGTATAATACATACATTTCCAGCACTGTATGTGTTCCTGCACTCATTACAGTACCTTTCTTATTACCTCATGCAGTACATTATTGAAAAAAATATGATTTTATTTCACATTTCAAAAAATCTCTTTTTCATATATTAGGCTACCACTAATGCACAGGCTTTTAAAATTTTGATAATGCCCCTATTTGGACATTCATATTTTTTTTTTTCTTTTTCAAGGGGTGGAGCTCTTTTTTTAAATTATGTATGGAAGTTCTCTTTGCACACTCAAAGACTGAAGCTGCTTTTTCATGCACAATGTGACTTCCTATTGCAGCACTGTGCAGACACATTGTTTGTTTTTAATGTATTTTTAAAATGTATTTGTACAAGGTTTTGTACATGTTAAGTTTCCAAGTACTTCAAAACAACATTTATTCAATACAGAACCTGTGTTTATTTATTTATTTATTGCTTAAAATGGTAAGTTAACTGGGTTTATGTATGTGGGGTGCATCTGTGCCCCTTTCCACATTTCGTGTGAGCTCAATTATTGCCATTAATGAACAGGCTTTATTTATTATCATTATTAATCAATTAAACTTGGCACTGTACACTACGTGTGTTAAATGCATGTCTATTCACTTCATATCCAAGTGTTATTTAATTCAATCAGTATTTCATAGCTGCATGAACTGTATTTTAACTACACATAGTATGCATTTAGAATGTGTTATTCCTGTGATGTCAAGACAGACCTGCTCATGTGTATAATTCTACAGTGTACTTTTTCAAGTACTAATCTAAATAATCTTAGGTTCAAATATTTGGGGTTCATTCACAATGGCTAGTCATGCAAATGTTTGGAACGAGAAACATAAAAAAAAATGCATTTCCACTGTCTGGGTTTCTTGCACCATAAATAGCTCTGTTGCTTGAGTTGGAGCTTAAATATTGCCATTCCAACCATGAGCAAATTCCGAGGCTCTGATAAACCTAAGCAACAATATAATGAAAGCTGTGTTCCATAGTTATATATCACCCGGTTTCGAAATTAACAAACACTTTACAAATGTCTGTGTTTATCAGCAAAACCATGAGGCAACCTCCCTCTCCAAATAAAAAAAAGAACATTTTCATTTATCTGGGTGCTGCCAAGTTAGCAGAAATGTTTCTCCTCATAACTAGGTCTATGGATTTCTTGAAATGATAACAAAGTCTGTTGGCCTGTCTTCTGCCAGGCGTTATGATTTATGTCTCTCATTCCAAATTATGAATATATTCACAGGCAGCTTTTGTTATTTTACATGGTCTCATTGAAGGACCTGCATTATGCCTTTTTTATTTACTTTGAATGTTTTCTTCTTTAACCAGATAATAGATCCTCCTCTGCAATGGATTCATCCTTTGCTGTGGAAGACTGGTTCAGGCCCAATTCATACTCACTATGAGAGGTCCTGTTACTGAATATAGAGGGTGGTTCAAAGGTCACCAGGTACTGGAGTTTTCATTTCAATATGCTTTGGTTTAGTTTTTTATGCTGTACAGTATGTCTTTATGCCACCCTTTGCATAAGTGGCAGTGAAACTTGTAGTTGGTCCAATAAAGAAATAGAGCTGTTAGTTTTATGAGCAATGTTTTTTTTTTTCAACATTTGCATTTTAATTGAATGTGACCGTACAGGGAAATAAAAAAGAAAAAAGTTTTTAGACCATCTCTTGATGGTCATAATTTATGTTGCATTTCAATTATTGCAGGTTTCTGTAGTTTAGTAACTGATACAAGCTTTTTGACAATCATAGGGTCGATAAATTAAGAAATCATGCTTGACCCAACAGGCATTGCATATGACAGCAAGGTGACCCCAAGGCACAGACACTTAAAAAGGTCAATTGCCTAGAAGTCAATGCTCACTGCTGATGGTGATGTTACTGTGTGGTCCAGCGGTTAAAGAAAGGGGCTTGTAACCAGGAGGTCCCCGGTTCAAATCCCACCTTAGCCACTGACTCATTGTGTGACCCTGAGCAAGTCACTTAACCTCCTTGTGCTCCGTCTTTCGGGTGAGACGTAATTGTAAGTGACTCTGCAGCTGATGCATAGTTCACACACCCTAGTCTCTGTAAGTCGCCTTGGATAAAGGCGTCTGCTAAATAAACAAATAATAATAATAATAATAATAATAATAATAATAATAATAATAATAATAATAATAATAATAATACTATAATGAACCAAATAATACTGACTAGTTATAAATGAAGTGAGAGTGAGTTTCAAGGTTCTATGTTTAACGATGGCTAAACTCAGAATCTGCTCAGATGAGGTGAACTGTGAGGGTCATAGTGCTCTTTAGTTTAATATAGTTCAAGGACTGCACCACAGGAACTCATGACAACAGCTACTCGGTGATATCTCATCAGACAATGCAGTCCTGAGATAAAAGTGGAGAATGATAGACTAGACTTAGACAAAACATTCTGTCAGATACTGCTTACATGCAACATATACAGGGGCCGCAATTGGAAATTAAATGGAGACAGAGGGTAGGAGAGTGGTGAGGGTATGACATGGGTTACCTAGCCATGTTGATGATGCTGAATCATTGGCATTCTTTAAGACCTGACTTGACAAGGTTTTGAGAGTTACCAGCTACTGAGAACCAGGCAATCACTGATAAGCCAAAAGGCCTTCTATAGTTTGCACATGTTTTTATGTTCTTATATTATCAAAAGCAATCAAAAGCATAATACACACTGCATATCTCGACAATTGCCAATTGACACACATTTAAAAAAAGTGCCTTTGTGTTTAATACAATTAAGGAAAAAACAGTATTGCTGCAAAATGTACATGCTCAGTATAATTTACATTCCTGTATTCTTGTTCCAATAGGAATCATTGCTCTGCTCTATCTGTATATTTCTGTCTTCAAAGAACACATTCTTATTGGGGTAAAGCAGGTATGGGGGTGTTAACGTGACAGTCCTCTACTTCTGATTGGCAGAGACCAGTTCTGTCAGAATTTACATTTTTCCAATACAAGTAACACAAAAAACAACTTCCTGGTGACAGGGACTTTATAAATCACACTTTTCCCACTGTTTACAAAGGTGTAAACTTTCACAAAGAAAGAATAATCTAATATCCATATAAATCTGAAAAAAAAAACCGTAGCAGTGTTGCTTTGGCACCTATGCACTTTAAATTCAGCTGTAATTATTCGATTCTAAATCCCTCGGCTGTCTGAGTGAATTTTTCAATAGGGAAGGCGACTGAATCTAATCTAATCTCCATGGTATTTACAATCTCTGTCACTGGGAGCAGCATATTTGACGCTCAGATAAAACTTGGTAACCCCAAACGGCATTGGTCATTCAGACTTAAACAAGCTTCATCCACAGTTGAAAGAGAATTGCTGTTCTATTAGCTGGGGATGCTACTGAAAGGATCAAACAAATCAGATGTTTTTGTTGTGAATCACAGGGCTAAGCAACAGCATGCATCATAAACCATCAATTTTGGAGTAACAATTCAATCGCAAATCGGTGACAGAGGAGAGTTGCAAGGGTTGTAAGATGTTTAGAAATGTTGCAAAGACCCAAATAGTATAGGGCTCCCGAGTGGCGCATCCAGTAAAAACGCTCCGCGTGGAGTGCAGGATGTGCCCTATAGCCTGGAGATCGCAGGCTGGAATCCAGGTTAATGTCACAGCCAACTGTGACCGGTGGTTCCTAGGGGGCGGCACACAATGGGCCGAGCGCCGCCCGGGTCGGGAGGGCTTAGGTCGGCAGGGGAATCCACGGTTCACCGCGCACCAGCGACCCCTTTGGCCGGTAAGGCGCCTGTGGGTCTGGTGGCCTCTCTGTGGATCTGCAGTGCGAAAAATGATGGATTGGCGGGAGCATGTTTCGAAGGACACGTGTTCCAGCCACCGTTTCCCGAGTCGGGGGCTGCCAAGGATATAGATAATAATTGGGCATACAAAACTGGGGAGAAATAAAAATAGGCGACGTCTAAATTTAAGAACAAAAAAGACAAATAGTGGAAGAATCGTAACAGTGTTGTATATTGTTGCTGAATATAATATTGTGCAAAAATCTTTTTAGATTATAGTTTGAAAGACCCTGCCCTTAAACAGATACAGTAGTGGCAGAAATTTGCTTAACCTTTTGACTGCCTCGCAAACAGAACATTTGTGTTCCTGTTGTGGTAAATACTGAACTTTTACATAAATGTTAGAGCATTTTATTAAAACACAGCATCAAGTCAAAGAAAACACTGCAGTGGTAACATACATTAAGGAAATATGTTGCAATTTTGGGAGTTTATATGTCTGTGTGACACTTTCAGTTCCATTTCAGTTTCAGAAATGTATAACAAATGATTTGAATTATTTGAATATACAGTACATATAGGGTGACCAGATTTTCAAATATCAAAACAGGGACAGATTGTTAAATAATTGATAAGACTAATTAAACCATGTAAATGTAGGCTATTTTAATGGTTATTTAAATAGCCATCCTCTCACTCTTAGTACTAAATAAAAACACATGGCATACTGAGGAATAAGCATGTATGTCTGTGCTAATCACTTTATAAAAATGATGTTCTTGATTACCCAGTATCTTGTATTTTACTTTATTTTGTTTTCACTGCAGGTGCCATAAAACTAAAAGCAGTTGTTTATGTTATTTTGACAAAAGTTATTTAGAGTGTTGAGCTACAGGAAGGGGTCTGTGGAATGCATTTGGTATTGCACAGTAAACTGTGCTGTTTGTATAGTTAGTCAGCAGGGTATATTTTAAACGTTTCTGTAGGTTTTTGCAGCCAAATTGTCCATATTTATTTCTTTGACTATGTTACAATTTTGTACAGTTAGAGTTGGATGGAGCTATGAGACTAGTCAAACATGAAATTCGTAACACGAGTACAATCAACTGAAGCATTTTTGGGAAGCCTCCACATGAATGGCGAGAAAACAAAGCTCATTTAGATGCTGCTGATTCTCTGCAGCCTCAGCATCCCACTCAAAGTGAAGCATCCAAGGTTGATGTAGCATGGTGTTTTACAGAACAGCATCAGAGCTCTTGATCTTCCCGGTGACACAGCCACTCATATCTTGAATACTAGTCAGAGCACACTTTTGACAAATTGGATAGATGTCTCTGTTCTGCTATTCTGTAATGGATTTTCTGTTTGTTTGTTGTTTTCGTTTATGTAATAACCCAGTATTTGATGGTTTCATCCGAGATATGTTACTTTCAAAAGCACATACAAAGGTCAGATTTCTTCATCTGTTGGTGTGCTTGTAATAAACACTGACCGCAAGGTCACTAAAATACTTTTGTATCATATTTTCAGTCTACAGTGTTATAAATTGGGTACTGCAAGTAGAAATGCAGTATTTTACTGTCCTTTAACGATCTGTATAAAGTACTCCCTCTTTATTTTGTTATCTGACTTAAACAACAAACAATTCTGTGAGACTGAAAACAATTAATTAGTGAAACAGTAAATTATAGCACATGTACAATTTACAATGAACATGGACTAACTGTGATTTCACTGCTCATCTCCGCACTTCAAATCTGTCTTCAAATCCAATTCCTTACAGGGAGAACAAGAAACCTGCATGCGTAATTAGTTCATCTGATTTACCAATTCTGTACGCATGCAAATTCTGGGAAATCTGGGCCTGGGAGCCTCATAGGTTGGGTGCTTTTACACTGGCAATATACCCGACCCGAACCGACCCATATCTTGAAACTCTCGATAACATATTTGAATCTGGCTCTGGGCCGAAGCAGGCCATGGGCAGGGTTACGGACTTTCGTCATGACGCTAGTGCATCTTGACTGTTGCATCTGTAGCCTTATTTCTCTAGCCTTTATTTTATATGTTTAAGTTTCTTTTGTACTGTATTTTTTTTGTCAATTTCACTAAATGTGAATCTCCATACATTACTAGTTTGTAATTATTTGACGAGCAAGTCAAAGTTTTGATTTAACTTGGGCCCTTCTGTTAAGTATTATTTACTGAAACAATGCTAATTTCTAACCTCTTCTGTCTTCCTTAAAATTATTTCAAGAAAAAATGCTAGGTACAGTAATTGATTCTGGAACACAAACCTGGGACACTTCAAAAAATGAGTATCCTGTAATCCATCATTTAGTAAGCCCTTGCTTTTCCATTTTTAAATGTAAACCATGCTTACCTCGAATTTATACAGTAAGTCTGACACCACAGCACAATGATAAGGTGATGCCTTCTGTACAATGCAGTATGTATGGGCAGCATGGAAGGATACCAAAATAGTCCAAGGCTCTGAGGACTGAACAATGGATCTGAGTTTTTTTACAACCCAATCAGCGAAACGCCATAAAACTAGTGCTTGTCGTAAATAGCACAGTAAATATTTTTTTAAAAAAGAAAAAAAAGTATGGTAAGAGGTTTGTTTGTTTACGTGCAAGTTTTGCACAAATGAAGGCTGACTTAAACTAAAGCATCAGTTTCATAAACAGTAGAATAGTTTTTTTTCTTATTGCCCATGGCCATTACCTGGCGGTATATAGAGGGTTGACTGTACTAGCAACCAGCTGAAAAGGAAGCTACTGTAAATCAAGGTCAGTACATTAGGTCTAGAAACAAAAATGTTATCCCTCTTCCTTAATTATAAGATACGGCACCTTTGTGTTTACAAATTAAATCGTTTCTTCTCCTGAGCACTTTGGGTGGGTACGAGGACTGCAAAGCAATGCTGAGAGGATTTGTCTCCCAACGTGCACAAAGAAATAAACTCTCGACACCTATGGCAAAACAAGGTGTATGGGAATGTCTGCAAAAGCCCAAGAGGAGCTGCTACTGTACTGTAGATCATCACTGGGTGACAAGCTTTCTGAAGCCAGCATAAGCTTGACGTGTGCAGACCTTGTAATTGTAACATCTATGACATCTACAACGGGTTAACCATTAAACTCAGATTACACTTGCATTCTGTTTAAACCAGAATTGATGTGGAAAGGCCTGCCAAGAGAGACCAGGAAAATTTCTAACTCAGCGTAAGTACAGGATCGATATCACTCTGTTTTATACAGATTATCATGACAAGATTTAATATTAGCAATTTCTTATTTGTTGTATGGGTTTTATGTACAACTTCCTGAGATACTGAAAAATAAGTAACCATTTACATTTCATTAATGACAATGTCAATAATTAGTGCTGCTTTTGACACAGTACATCATTCTATTCTGGAAGTGTTCTATCCTGGTTTAGGTTCCAGTAGATTTGTCAGAAGTTACCTGCGGTGTTCCGCAGGGCTCTATTCTAGGCCCCTGTTATTTTCTCTATATATGCTGCCCTTAGGTGATATTGTCCGCAGGCACAGTGATAATTTCCATTGTTACGGAGATGACACCCAGTTATATTTATCCATAAATCCAGACAATCCTTCTACTGAGGTGATATTATATGCTTGCTTTGCTGACATCAAGTGTCATATAACTTCTTAATGTTAAATTCGGATAAAAGAGGTCATGCTTGTGGGCTCACAGCATCAACAAAAAAAATGACAAATTATGTAAGCAGTCTCTTATTGGAATTAAAATTGGAAATTAGAATATTGGTGGTCATCTTTGATTCTAATCTATATTTTGAGAATCATATTAGGACTTAATTAAAATATCATTCTATCATTTGAGAAATATAGCTAAGCTTAGGCCAAGTATTCCTGCATCTGATGCTGAGAAGCTGATGCATGCTTTTGTTTTTTCAAGGACTGACTACTGCAATGCACTTTCCTCTGGTATCGCAAAACATCTGGTATCTCGCTTACAGCTTATTCAGAACACAGCCTCTAGAATTCTGACTAAAACCAAGAAAAGTGACCATATTACCCGTCTTAGCATTTTTACATTGGCTTTCGGTGGAATATAGAATTGATTTTAAGACTTTGCTGCTAACTTCAGGCCCTTAATAGTCTAGCACCTGTTTATCTGCAGGAATTGCTGATCCCATACCATCCTAGCCGCACTCTGAGATCACAGGATGGGGGCTGCTTGTTGTTCCTAGGGTCAACAAAAAACAAAAGTAATACAGGAGGTAGGGCTTTTTCCTGTAGAGCATCAAAATTATGGAATGCTCTGACAGTATCTGACATTACAGTATTTAATTCAGGAATGAAAATTTATTATTATAAATTGGCCTTTTTATCTTAATGGGTTTGTGTGTGTGTGTGTGTGTGTGTGTGTGTTTGTGTGTATGGGTGGCAGAGGGACTGTGCCCTGCTACTGAAGATAATAAAACTTTCGGGTAGGCACACAGGAGGCCCGATTGACCGACATGAGAATGTGGGGAATTTCATTCCCGTGATTGGTTGGTCAATCGGTCAATCATCCACCTGGAGCAGGTACTTCTGTATAAGAAGAGAGTGAACTGAGTTAGAGAGAGGGCAGAGAAGACAGGTGTTGGCTTAAAACCATATCAGGTCCAGATCAGGCTGAAGTAAGTAATATAGAACTCTGTAGTTGAATAGGAAAAGCGATTGACAGGGTTGACGGTGAAAGAAACGAGCCGGCATTTGTTTGTTTTCCTTGTTATTTTGTTTTATTTTTGTCTATGTTTGTATCTATGGAGAGCATCAATGTTGCACTGGATTTTACGAAATTATAAAATAAGCAAAACGTTTGTGTTTTCACCGTACCTTGCAGTGTTTTGCCATCTTTGACTATATACAAAAGAACATTATGAGTTTACTGACCGTGGCCAAGGAGTAGCTGGTCACAATATGTATGTCTATATTGGCACTGTATTTATATGTATTTATTTATTTGACACTATTATTCTACACTGTTATTAATCTGTTTTATGACCTGACAGTGGTAAGTGTATCTGTATTATATTATACTAATGTATCGTTTTATCTAAATGTGTTTTGTACAATGAGTTGAGATACTCCTGTATAAAAGCGCTATAAAAATGTAAATAAACAAATAAATCAGAGATGCATTTATACAAAAGAGACAATAATTAATGATGCATGATGCACATTTTCAGATGAAACACAAATTTATCAAGAATAGCTTTGTCATAAATTGACTTGAACAGGATCGCTACTTTGAACAAATGTATTATTAATGAATGTTTACTTCATATGGAATCAATATGAATAATACAAATAAAATAAAAATGGTAGGAAACCAATATATGAGTTACTTCACATGTAACTAGAGGAACATTGATTTTTTTATGGAAATTATTTTGTTTCTGTTGTGAAGTAGGTTTCTCAAAGAAATAAAAACTGCATGTTAAAGATAAAAGCCCTGACCATTAATACCTTTATTTTATTTTCTGCTTGTCTGTAAATAAAACTACACCAATGCCCTACACATGAACTACACAATCCTTAATTAATAATGGCACAACATGAGAAATCGTACAGCATTCAAATAACAATACAGCTTACTTAGCCCCAGGCGATGGCTTTATACTGTAGCTTGTTTCATTAAGTCAACTTTGAATCCCCACCTTATGTCTACATGACAAATTAGATTTTTACTTTTTTTCTTTAAAATAGAATCCTTATCTTGGTTACTAAACAGCACAAGCAGTTTTTGACAAAGTCAGGTCAAAGGGACCAAAGTTTGGATATATTTTATTATGGCAGCGTTAAAGTGAATTAATATTTTCATGAATCTTATGTACTGTGCACTTCCATTCACTCTAGGTCTCTAATGTTTTGAAAATTTACATATTATATCACAAACAAATATTTACAATTCAAAACATGACATCCTTCCAGGAAACTTGTCACAATTGCCCTTCCTTGGTCATTTCACCTCAGCAGTGTTGTCAGGGTCAAGCGTTTTACTGGCCACACTGCATGTCAGCCATTGCTGGAATCAACTGGTTGGTTGCTCACAAGAAAGGCGGCCATGAAAAGGGGACGTGGACAATTTTACTCTACAGGTGTAATGACCATGAAAGTGCATTTATCCTAGCATAGTTCCAGGTATCCTGTTTTAAAATTGCAGTACATGTTTGCTCAAAATCATTAAGTGTGTGCTGGCAATTGGATCATTCTGGTTTCCATACAGTACTATATTTCTGGATTTACATGACGTTTCATATTCAAATTCAAGGTCATTTTTTTTTTTTTTTTTTTTTTAAGGATTTACTGCCAAACCTTCAAATCTATTTTTTCAATGCTTAGAACCGAGTACAATTACTATGACTTTTTCCATGTTCTTAACCTTGCAGGGCGATGTGAAAGAAGTAATTAATTGTAGTCTTGCTTTCCGCATACAAACACACTCCGTTCTGGCTATTTTTATCCAAACTGTAGGTTCTAGACGGGTGTGCAGGAAATGAATAAGTCGTTAAAGAATAAATGCTTAGGATTCACATCAAACTCCATTTCCTCCCGTCTGTGATCTGTCGTTGCTTGTCCTCTGTGGGAGCTGCATTCACAAATATGATACACTTGAAACCTTGAAGTTTTAAATATACATGACAGATGTTTATTAAATCAAACCCTTCTCCTATACACATGTCTTTATTCCATCAGTGCTGTCTAACTGTGCTCCTACACGATAATCTAATATAAAAGTCTGTTTATTATGGTCGTGCTCTGTCACCATAAAAATGCTAAGTGTTTAGTAGGTGCAGAGCTAAATGCTTTCCCTAAATTCTGGATAAATATCAGTAACCTGTTTTAAACCAGGCCAAACACATAAAGGTATGCCTTGAAGTCATACAAATAACTTTTAGCCTTGATATTTTAGATTGCTTGCTATCAGTGCATTTGAGCTGCAATCATTTGGGTTTGTTTAAATAGTTATTGAACACACTCTGAATGTGCTTGATTTAGTACTTCATTAACAACTTTAGAAATTGTACTGGTTTGGTTGTTGTAGTGGATTAGTAAACCAAGGTCACACATATAATACATACTGCACTGGATACATACATATCCTTTTAAAAAGGGCAGTAAGTGATATTTTCTTAATTATCAGAATAATCGAAGCACTAAATCAGTAGAGTAATCAACAAGACATTTCATGTACCTCTAGGATCATTATACCATATTTAGTAGTTCGGGACAAACACCAATCACAAAATGTTTTAGTACAAATATTTATTGTAGAGAATGCGGAGTATGCGATTTTACAGAAAAGTATGCTGTATACACACATTCATTTGGCATCAAACCTAACTTGGTTTGAGGGTTCGCTGCCTGGCCGACTGGACGAGGCTGAGACCCCCATTGATAAAACATAAAAATTGTTATTAAGAAAGGTGGAGATGGGGAGGTGGTGGGTTACGATGAAATCAAAACGCAACTGAGAGATAAGTGAAGAGGGTATTTATAGTGCTAACAATTTAATTGGCTAATGTGTAAATTGAATGATTCAATTTGGTGATGCGGAGATTGGTGTCTGACCCTCCTCCCGAACTTTAATTATAAATTTCATTTCAGTAGTTCGGGACAAACACCAATCACAAAATGTTTTAGTACAAATATTTATTGTAGAGAATGCGGAGTATGCGATTTTACAGAAAAGTATGCTGTATACACACATTCATTTGGCATCAAACCTAACTTGGTTTGAGGGTTCGCTGCCTGGCCGACTGGACGAGGCTGAGACCCCCAAAAGAACAAGCCGGTCTCAATGCCACAATTAGAAATGAATATAGCCCACTTGAAGGTTTAGCCAACCTTTAACAAATGATCATCAGCACGCAGGAGAGGAAAACAAAACCCATTTTTGGGAAATAAACCTCTGGGAATCCATGGCTGATTCGATTGCCCTTCCTCCAGGCAGGCTACTAACGCTTAAGAGCGCATTTCTGTAAAAGCATTTTTAGGCTCCGTAATATTTGTTATAATGTAAACTTGGTAAGCACTGGAGGATCAACAACCTAACCGTTAAGAGAGTCTGGAACTCCGTGGGAAGAAGCTACTACAATTCTGAAGGAATGACCGAAAACTGCTCAGCTGCGAATCCGCACCTGGAAATAAATCAGGTGAAAAGGTGAAAGAAGAACAAATGCTGGGTGACGATTGTTCAGTTTTCGTTAATAAACAGCGGGCCTGAGGGTGATGCGCCCTGAGAAAGATGGAGATGGATAAGAGAGAAAGGGGTCATATGGGCCAACATGGGAGTTTAAATTTATAAACAAATTGAAAAGCTTTCCCTAATCTTCTTGGTCAGTTTTACTTCTTTTGAGCAGGAAGGAAAGGGTATCAGATGAGGTGATTGCTAGGTCAGAGATTAAGGGTTGAATCTGGGGGTTGAATTTGAGAGCGATGTAGACTCTGAGCACCTATGGGAACCCAAGAAGGCTTAGAGAAAGAGCTTTAAGGTTTTATCTAAAACAGGCAGGAGTAGCTGAAGCAGATGAGAGGCACCAAGAGAGTACGTTGATGGCTTATAGGTAGGCAAGCAGGGGAGAAAGAGATTCTGATAGTTGAAGCCCTTTCAGGATTAGTGAAATTTGTGAGTTGCAGAGTGTAGAGCTGGGACACCGAAATTGAGTTAAGTTTGTAGAAAAACTGGATGCCGGAAATTCAAATCTTATAGCTCTATTCTTAAGGGACATAATATAGGATGACGCCACGGGCACTGAAAATGATGGAAAGGAATGTTGAATGCAAAATGAAATTTGAAAGCAATTCCAGGATGACCAGTACATTTGCAGTGAGCGGGAGTGATGCTGAGAAGAGTTGTTTCTTGAGCCTGCAGAATCAGGGAATGCAGCGGGTGGCTCACATGAATGTCAGGTCTGAAAAGGGAGGAATCTGAGTTGGCAGGAGGTCGTCTTCGGGAGCTAATGCTCTGAATCTCTGCGTTTGGAAATGAGAAAGACAAGCGATTATATTCAGGTGGCCGAGAATGTGTTGAGCTCTGAAAATGAACTGATGAGTAACAGATAAACAGGTAATCCTTCTGAATATTCTCATTATATGGTGGGAGAATGAATGACTTTGTTAAAGATTTAGACCTGTAGGTGAATTATGTGAGCAGAGAAGAATGGATTTTGAGCCCAGGAAGACCCCCCAAAAGGAATGCGGCTACTGCAAATGGACACATTTTGCGCAATGACGAGGAGTGATCGGTTATAGGAATAATGCTGAATTCGTCGGGCCATGGAGCAGAAAACCATTTTCCCTTGTAGTATCCTCCAAAGCCAAGAGAGAGAGCTGCATCTTTGAACGGTTGAATGTCTTTGTGCAGCAGGAGACAGTTGTCGTAAAAGAAAAGTACTGCCATTGCTTTCTTTTAGTAGGAGCTCCCACAGGCGGAGTTCCTTGCGAAAAAAAAAAAAAAGGATCCACGAGTATGACATCGTTGAGGGAATCGACAGAAAGGATCAAAATCGAGAGAAGGTAGGAGATAAAAGCTCTGCCTTGAGGATTTTATCCTCATTGCGTACAAATTGCAAAGCATATGACATGGTTTATTTAAATTTCCAGAAAGCCCCACATAAAAGATTAATTTCTCAAACTGAACGCAGTAGGGATTCGAGGAAACGCATGCACGTGGATTAGGGAGTAGTTAACATGTAGAAAACAGAAGGCCTCCAGAGTATGCAGTATTGCGGCCCTGACTGATATTCAAAGAAATGGGAATGGTTTTGAAAGTGTTTGAATAAACTGCTGATAAGCTGAAAGAAGAAAAGCATCTCACAGAGAAGAGACCACTATGGGGTCCTGCTGGAGACCCATAGCGGCCAGGGACGCCACTGCAGGGGCCTGCTGGATGCCTGCAGTGAGGGGAGGGTAACCTAAAAGGTTACATTTGGAAGACCGCTGGGAAGGGCAGAAGAGTGAATGGAAAAGCAGGGCCCTACTGGGCAACTGTATGAGGTAAGGAATAGAAGGGGCTGTGGGGCCCTGTTGAAGCTCGCAGCTGGTAGAAAACCGTTTGACAGAGAAGGGAGCACTATGGGGCCTGCTGGACGCCCATAGTGGCCAGCGAGGTCACTGCAGGGGCCTGCTGGACACCTGCAGTGAGGAGAGGTAACCTGAAAGGTTATAGTTGGAGGTAAAGGGAGCACTATGGAGGCCTGCTGGACGCCCATAGTGGCCAGAGAGGTCACTGCAGGGGCCTGCTGGACGCCTGCAGTGATGAGGGGTGTAACCAGAAAGGTTACAGTTGCATGTTAGACAACAGTGGCGGGGTCGAAACCCCAGGATGGATCGCAGGAGCAGCCACTCCTAACTGTAAAAACAATCTCTGGATATAAATGCTCAAAACAGAGCAGAAAGAAAAGCATTTCACAGAAAAGGATCACTATGGGGGCCTGCTGGACGCCCATAGTGGTTAGTGAGGTCACTGCAGGGCCTGCTGGACGCCTGCAGTGATGGGGGTGGGGAACGCGGAGCAGCCGCTCCCAACTATAATTACTGATTAGAGGAGACATCAAAATGGAGCGAGGTAACCAGTGGTGTACCACAGGGATCAGTATTAGGTCCTCTGCTATTCATAATCTAAATAATGATTTAGATTCTGGCATAGTAAGCAAACTTGTTAAATTTGCACACGACACAAAAGTAGGTGGAGTGGCAAACACTGTTGCAGCAGCGAAGGTCATTCAAAATGATCTAGACAGCATTCAGAACTGGGCAAGCACATGGCAAATGACATTTAATAGAGAAGTGTAAAGTACTGCACACAGGCAATAAAAATGTGCATTATAAATATCATATGGAAGATACTGAAATTGAAGGAATCTTTGAAAAAGACCTAGGAGTTTATGTTGACTCAGATGTCTTCATCTAGACAATGTGGGGAAGCTGTAAAAGGCCAACAAGAAGCTCAGATATATTGTGAGAAGTTTTGAATTTAAATCAAGGGAAGTAATGTTAAAAATTTACAATGCATTAGTAAGACCTCACCTAGAATTTTGTGTTCAGTTCTGGTCACCTCGTTAAAAAAGGATATTGCTGCTCTAGAAAGAGTGCAAAGAACAGCGACCAGAATTATCCCGGTTTAAAAGGCATGTCGTATGCAGACAGGCTAAAAGAAATGAAGCTATTCAGACTTGAACAAAGAAGACTACGCGGTGATCTGATTCAAGCATTCAAAATCCTAAAAGGTATTGACAAAGTCAACCCAGGAGACTTTTTGAACCAGGACCAGGGGTCACAAATGGAAATTAGATAAAGGGGCATTCAGAACAGAAAATAGGAGGCGCTTTTTACACAGAGAATTGTGAGGGTCTGGAACCAACTTAGTAATGTTGAAGCTGACACCCTGGGATCCTTCAAGAAGCTGCTTGATGAGATTCTGGGATCAATAAGCTACTAACAACCAAACGAGCAAGATGGGCTGAATGGCCTCCTCTTGTTTGCAAATCCTCCCATGCTCCCATGTAGTTTAAATGGCCTAGGAGGGACAGAAGATTGCGTTTAGTAGGAGGGGACCGGACAGAAAAGTGGAAATATAAAAATACAATCCCCTGAGGACAGGCTCAATGGGCATGATTTTAAATGTGTTTGATATATTGGCTTTAGCCAGTCATGCGTTTTCCCAGCAATTTTGATTAAGAATATGGCGTGGTCGATTTGCATATTGCAGGGAGCAATCTTCGTGAGAGACTGTTGATGCTGGGTGTGGTGGAGTTACGGTGAGCGGAAATGAAGGAAGTTACAGGCAGAATAGCACAGGTTCCTTCAATGAAGTTATTACAAATCTGGCAAAACAATCTCTGGATACAAATGCTCAAAACTGCTGATGAGCAGAAAGAAAAGCATTTCACAGAGAAAGAATCACTTTGAGGGCCTGCTGGACGCCCATAGTGGCCAAAGAGGTCACTGCAGGGGCCTGCTGGACGCCTGCAGTGAGGGGAGGTAACCTGAAAGGTTATAGTTGGAGGTGAAGGGAGCACTATGGGGGCCTGCTGGACGCCCATAGTGGCCAAAGAGGTCGCTGCAGGGGCCTGCTGGACGCCTGCAGTGAGGGGAGGTAACCTGAAAGGTTATAGTTGGAGGTGAAGGGAGCACTATGGGGGCCTGCTGGACGCCCATAGTGGCTAAAGAGGTCACTGCAGGGGCCTGCTGGACGCCTGCAGTGAGGGGAGGTAACCTGAAAGGTTATAGTTGGAGGTGAAGGGAGCACTATGGGGGCCTGCTGGACGCCCATAGTGGCCAAAGAGGTCGCTGCAGGGCCTGCTGGACGCCTGCAGTGAGGGGAGGTAACCTGAAAGGTTATAGTTGGAGGTGAAGGGAGCACTATGGGGCCTGCTGGACGCCCATAGTGGCTAAAGAGGTCACTGCAGGGCCTGCTGGACGCCTGTAGTGAGGGGAGGTAACCTGAAAGGTTATAGTTGGAGCCAGCATGCTCAGGAACTCCTGAATGAGCCTTTGATTGACAGGTGCTGTCGTCCCGCCTTCGAGTTTTCCGGATGTAGACGCGCCGTGGAGATGCAGTCGGTCGCGGCGAGGTGATTCAAGTCCGCTTATAATAAGCGGAAATTGGGCTTGTTTCTTGAGAGTCACAGGTTGGAATTTGTAGAAACACCTGTTTTGTCGTGAGACTTGACAACACTGGGTAAAGCAACGATCTGTGATGACGCCATAGCGCCTGCGACGGGAAGGATGAAATAAAGTAAACAAATTCTCCTTACGTGCTGTAGATTTGAATGGGATGTTGTTGCTACGAAGATAAAGCTGGAGCCGGAGATCGTCCAGTCTCTGATGTCAGGAGTTGCGGAGGAACGAGTGGCCAGGCGGGAGCCACGGCAGACAGGAGAAGCAGACATCTGGGCAGAGAAGTTTGGAGTGGTAATACCGCCGACCGAAGTTGTCGTGGAGTTGGCCCGGAAGGGCTGGTTGAACTGGTTGCGTGGATCTCGGCCCGGGAAACAGCAAACAGATCATCATCCGTCGAAACGGAATAATCCAGAATGCAGACCATGATGCGTGCATGTACGATGAAATCAAAACGCAACTGAGAGATAAATGAAGAGGGTATTTATAGTGCTAACAATTTAATTGGCTAATGTGTAAATTGAATGATTCAATTTGGTGATGCGGAGATTGGTGTCTGACCCTCCTCCCGAACTTTAATTATAAATTTCATTTGGTGCCAGCATGCTATCAGTGTTCCAAATTAGATTGCCATTGCTGGGAATGCATCTGCTCAAGTTTCTTTAGGAAAGTTCCCAGATGTCAGCGAGCTACCGGCCGCTGGAGGACAAAGACCAGTCTGCAGGTGTCTGCCTGAGTTCACTCGGCGCCTGGCCAGCAGGGTTTGCTTTTGCACGATGAGGAAAAACAGTCCCTGATGGTTTTGCCTTCCTAACCCTTTGGAACCCCCCAGCAAAGACCGGCAACTTTGAACAGCCAGGAGGTGAGCCTGTGCTCCCCTGACTGTATGACTCACCCTGCACACCATGCAGCTATACTTTTACCAGCGAGCCACTTGCGCACTCCATTTCTGTAAGGATGGAATCTTTGCGCAAGACAAATAACAGGCATATTGAGCAGAAAATGCAATAACACATAGTTGTCCCCCAATGACTCATACTGGGACTCCAGCAATCTTGTTGCCCATTACCTACCAAGACTTTGCGGCAAATGTTTTTTTCCCCCAGTGTGAATTGCCAAGTAACTTTGTAGCCATGACTACCTTATAACATATTTAACAAGCCAAGCGACTATAAAGGTAAGCTTTCAATACTTCAGCTGATCAACCTTGACAGCAATCATTCTCCTGCTTCAGTATGAATCTGCCCAGCATCACTGAGGATGTTCAGAGGCAGTAATATTGGCATCCGCATTTGGTGGCAGTAGAGAAGATTGATGTCTCAAGGATGAGAGGATGAGGAATGGCAGGACCATCAGCTCGCTTATATGTCGACTTCACAAGAACAGTGCGCAGACAGTAACAGAATGCAGTAAAAGATACATCAGAGTTATTGTCAATTATATGATGATTACACAAATAAAAAACCTGAGACATGTTCTCTAGGTCTAGCTATCATAAGGATGAATAATCTAAACATGTACAGGGCTGTGCATCATCTGTTTGTACTATGATGGCATGAATAATATGCTGGATGTTCCTACAGTACTTTAGAAAAGAAAATGGACCTTGCTTTGAAGCTGCACAATTTCAGAATACAATCAGTTTTACAATATAAAACAAGAAGGAAACAGCTTGAACTGCATGCTCTTGCAAGTTTTTACTCTTCTTGTGTTCATCTTGGAAATGGACAAGGGTCTATAAGAAGGGAATTTTGCCTAGTGACTGACAAATGAATATTTACTATGGAAGTAGCTTTAATAGAACTAACATAGGGTATATTTGCAGAACTTGTCTATCAACACATTATTTTATTACATGTAGTGAATCCCATGTATGCCCACTTAGGCAAGTTTGAAAATGTTAAGGTCATTTTATCCTACTTTGAATTTTTTTTTTTTTAAATTGAGCGGCATCTTTAAACAATATAATCGTTAATATGTATCTCATAATGCAAAACAACATACTGAACGGTTGTTTAAAGGTCATGCTCACCTAAAAAAAGTGCCATAATAGGATTTTATATACATGGAGAAAATAAAAATGTGACAATAGACAAGCCCATTTCTGCCAACAAACCCTACAGTAGTTCCATTAAAGGTGAAACAACTTCCATAGCAAATATTTCATTTGAGGCCATTATATACACCCTTATCATTTGCAATACACAATAGAGCCCATAGGTTTTAAAGAATGAACCATATTGTGTGGTAGCTGTATTTCTATGATACAAAATTGCAGGCAGAATCCCTACTGGTCGAGACAGATTTTTTTATGTACGGCGACTGTATGACAGCTTCTAACCTTTTAAGCCTGTGCTTAAAAAGGGTTTCTTCTATTCTGAAAATAAACACATAGCATTGCATTTCATAGTGTGTATTAAAACCAAGCTGAATAGTATACACACAATCCCACCAGAGATAATGCAGGACTGTTCACATACAAATATGGTTTACATGGCCCCCACCATGTGCTAGCTATTAGGATTTTGCATTGTGACCTTTCCTTAAATAACTGCAGGCAACAGTCATGGAAAATAATTATTTTTCCATCAACACTTCTGGGCGGTAGTCACTACTAAGGTTGTTTCAAATTTATTTTTAACATATTTAGTCACACTGGCAGGCAAATGTCTTCTAGTTCTGTATATACACATCCTTACATCATAAATTGATTTATTTCAAAAGCCCCCTGGTTCTATTTGGATTGAACATGAAACAAGTGAAAGTTCACCAAGAGAAAACTCTAATACAAAAAGCATAAATAATCTGATATTGAAGCGCTGAATCTTGGTTTGGAATTGTTTCCAATCCTATTTATTATACCCTGAAAATATATATATATATATATATATATATATATATATATATATATATATATATATATATATATATATATATATATATATATATATATATATATATATATATATATATATATATATATATATATATATATATATATATATATATATATAACGTCTAAATATCCTTGATAATTGTTAGATTGTTTGATACCCATTTCTCTTGGAAATGACTTTTGTATAATACCTTCTGGAGGGCAATCATTAATGATGTTTTTTGACGGTCTAGAAATGTATCGTTTCCCACTGTACTTAGCATCTCCAGAGATGGAAACAAATGCCATTTTTGAATAATTCAGCTTTGTTTTGCTAGTGGATTTATAGAGGGAAGCATATCATTTCCATTTACATAGGCCACCCTCTCTTTATGTGAAATGACATTGCAGGGATTTATCAACACCAATTGATAGCCAGCCATATTCTATAAAAATACTAAATTCCTTCACATGGCCCCTCAATCACTAACTAACGCACCCTGCATGGATGTAGCTATTCCTCAGTGGAATAGGTTTCAAGGTCAGTTTAGTGGAAAAATAAACCAGCTTGAATGTGCACAGGTCGCTAAATTTGGAGGCAAAATCGGCAATCAATTTCCAAATTCAATATCAGACACATAAAATTGTCTTGATGTTTTGAGAGAACTTAATTATTTAAAAGCAAAAACGAATAATAATAAATGTGTAGACACGAAATTGAAAACACGCCTGTGCATTATATTATTAGTTATGTAGTATATGCATTGATGAAACTATTAATTATATTATTCAAATGCAAGATTTTTTTCAATTGATTCTGACATTTCTCATCATATACAACACGGAATTAAAAGCACGTGTTGCTGATTAGCTGCTTGAGACACACAAAATAAAGCAATGGCAATTAATTAACCATTGGATCTCTTTAGTGATGGACAGGACCGGATTGAGTTGGGTTGGGTTGGGTTGGGTTGGGATACCCCACCCCACCCCTTAAAAAGCTGCAGTATTGAAAAGTATATTAAAAACCAGCTTTTGACTAAACAGGTAGAATTCACAATGAAATATTGTGTAAAATTTGTGAAATATTGAAACTGAAAGAAACACATTGTGGAATTGTATCTTACTTTTACAAGTATCTACCCACATTATCCATTCACAATGCTTTGCATTAAAGTGCTTTGAAGTTGTTTAACTGTATGGACAGTAGTTCTATAAATTTAATTGCTGGAATCCATATCAACCACAGAGACATGTCAACGATCGGTTCTGGGCACATTAGTGTACCTCACAAAGAGAGAGAAGCCATTACTGCATCAATTAAGTCAGACAAGCCTTTTAAGTTCCACTTTCTGTAAATACAAGAGTGCATAAAAGGCAGTTCTGAGACCTTTTTTATTTATGTAATTACATATTTAAGTGCTAGCTCAGCTGGACATGTGGGAAAGTGTATGCTGGGTAAAATAAAATTGCAGAGACTAAACACGGGTAAAGGGAGACAACTAAATAATTGACAGTGGTGAACATCCCCAAGCTACACAACAAATAGCTGCGACAGATGGGTTTGGTGGTGTTTTTGCTATACAGTACCTGTCCAACAGAGGATAATGGATACACTTTCTATATGAAAAAAGGACAAAGTTCATCCCAAATGACCATGACATGGATGGAGAAATAGGTTAGGAATAAAGATGGAGAAATGCACCACAATAATATTTGTGGATAAAACCTGAAAATCCTATAGAAAAACAAAAGAAAATGAAAGTTGACTATAAAACCATTGTCAAACAAACAGCAATACAGAGCATGAGAATCATGCAGCAGGTAGAAATAAGGAGCAATGTTACAAAATCCATTTTGGCCTATAGTCTTGAAACATTTTTAGTAAGGACTAAGGCAAGCTGAATGGTCTTTCCTCAGCTGCCACTGCTGAACATCAAGATGTGACGCCTGAAGTAAATAATGTCTTTTTGGCCCATTGAACACAACATTCCTTAAGGTGATGCTGTTGAAATATTCATGTATTCATTGACGTTTACCAGCAGATATCAGATGCAGCACTTTGAGCTCACAGCTGATATATGAATATAGGTTATTATATAACAATCTCTCTGCCTTTCGCTTTCATTGGGATCTCAAATCTCACCCTGTTGCAGAGTCAAAAGTCTGATTCAATTGAAGTCAAACTCAGAAGGAAAGCAGCACTTTAAATTAAACAGCACCAGGACCTTAAAACAAAGAAAGACAACCTCTTGTCATATAATATCTATAAACTACATGGTACATATTGTGTACATGCAAACAACAGTCTTCTAAGTGGATGACATCCTAGACAATGTCTTTGCTCAATACACCCTGTAGTTATTGCTTGTATAACAGTGATGTCACTAGGAGCCTCAAATGTAGTCACAGGTGACTACATTTACTGTGGGGTTCAATATTTTACTTTGGGGTCCTCAAACCGTGCAACCCCACACTAAAAAGACCTCCTGATTAATACCGACATATACTTTACCATATCATCTTCTCTGATTAAAGGGTTAACTGTTACCTCAGCTTTAAAAGTAGAAGCGCAATGTACAGGTAGTGGACAAAAAAATGGAAACACCTGGGTAAATGAGGGACACCAAGTATATTGAAAGCAAGGGCTTCCACACAGGTGTGGCTCAAGCGTTAATTAAGCAAATCACATCCCAGCATGCTTAGGGTCATGTATAAATGCTGGACAGGCCTGGTTGCCTATAATTATGGCTCGCATGGCTGCAAGAGGAGACCTCAGTGACTTTGAAAGAGGAGTGATTGTTGGGGGCGCGTTTGGCAGGAGCTTCAGTGACCAAGACAGCTCAACTTGCTGATGTTTCACGAGCAACGGTGTCTAAGGTGATGTCGGCATCGAACTCCGAGGGAAAGACATCATCAGAAAAGGGCAACAGTGGGCGGAAGCGCATACTCCAGGATCGTGATATCCATGCATTAATTCGAAGTGCAAGGCAAAACCGGCGAGCAACTGCAGATCAATTGACTGCAAATTTCAACCTGGGGCACGAGCAGCCAGTTTCATCAAAAACGGTCCGCCGGGAACTCCACAGAGCGGGATACCATAGTGGCCCAATGCCCTATTAAGTGACTTTACATTGGTGTTTCCAATTTTGTGTCCACTACCTGTATATAGTAATTCATTTAGCACAATCCTGACATAGCTAAGGGGCATATCATTATGCCAATAGAGGATATGTAACTAATGCTGTTTCTAAATGGTTTATCTGCAGCACATTAATAGCTCGAGATGAAAGGTGAAAATCTTTTCATCAGTGGAGAAAACTGGCCATTTTTCTCTCAGCAGGCAATGCCCCCAGTGTGAAGCAACATAAACGCTTGATTTGCTATTGATATGAATTATTTTCATGGATTGCTAAAATGGATACACTATATCATCTACAGTTTAATAATGTTTAATTTCTCACCTCAGTAATATCCTATTACTGTGTGTGTGTGTGCGTGTGTGTGTTCGTGTGCGTGTGCGTGTGCGTGTGATTATTTAGCAAGCCTACTAACCATTCCAGCAACAACTAACCGTTTTAAAAATCTGAATTTCTGAAGAAAGACAATTTGAAAAATGAATGATGAGCAGTAAATTTCTGTGATTTTTTTTTTTTTTTTTTTAAATGTCATGCTCAAGGGGAGGTTGCAGGGGGAATTACTGTTAGGGGACATTTCTTTTTATTGTTTCCCACTCACCCCACAGCACACACAAAAGAAATCCCTCACATTGACAGAAACCAACCTGCACATCACAGACCACTATCCATTATGCAGTGTTTGTTTCATTGCACCCCAATCCATGACCAATACATCAAATTACTGCACTCAAGTAACATGTATTACACAGCTAAAGAGAAAAAAGAAGAGATTCAAATGATAACATATCATTTTACTTGGCAATACTGTTATCACTATAATTTAGTAGTGAAAAATGATATCTCAATATTGGATCAAGAGAACCCAGAACATGATTGCAAATGCCATATAAAATAACATGACATGTATAGGTATTTGCCCTTTAATAACAGTATAAAAAAATGAAAGAGATTATATATTGCTATCCCTGTGCTGTACAAAAAAAAAGACAATACAGATTTCTCCAGATAGACTGCATACATATTACAGGCAACTGCTGTGCATATTTAGCTTCCTTTTGACCCTGTCAAACATTGTTAGCTAGTAATAGAGGGAGAGCTGTGCAAATCAGACTCTAAACTCTCCTCTTGGGCACCTAAGCTCTCTGATGTGGGGAGCATAATTAACTAAATTAGCTCTCTGAGTGCATTTTCCACCAGGGTTTGAAGCGCTGGCTAGAGAAAACATCATCGTTCTTCCTTTTTTTAACCCTCTTTTGTGCCAGTCAATAGATCTTGGTTTAATCTACAGTCTACCAACTGAGCTTTCTCAGTGGGTTCAATTTATCTAAAGAAGGCATTTGTGACTGACACTTCATCAGGAAACATTCTTCATCTTAAAAGCTGTTGGATCTGATTATTTACGGAAGCCTCATTTATGTGGACACACCAGACACGAAAATCAACGTGACCTTTTCATCTGTGCTTTAAGCATACACGCTGTAGAAGGTGTAATTAAATTGAGCAAATGAGCTTAAGTGAGCACTTTAGCAGTCAATATCTACAACTTCCATTGTAAATAATTGACTAAGCATGTCAAAAATAGGAAAAATGATAGATACATCGCATCTTGTTTCAAATACATTGTATTTTCTAGATTCCTTTTTTGGGGGCTGTTAAAAAGGGCTCGTTGTCAATATTGTGCAACTCTGTTTTACAGGGTATGCGTCCGGCAATGCTACCTCATCCATCAATCCTACTGCTGTGCAGACATGAAGATTAGGAGCAAGGCAACCTTAGTGCCTTCTGTTCATGAGGCATAACACAAAACAAGTTGCGGTTTACCCAAGGGACAGATTTGTTTGTGGTATTTCACATTATGAGTCTAACAGTGTTAATTAAGCAGAATTAGATTCAATTACCTTGAACGCAGTAGAATTAAAAACATATACAAGCTGCCAGCTTGTGACCAGGGCTGAAGGCAATGTAAAGAGCATTAGTAACTTCTTCTATTATGAATTAAATGAGGGTAAAAATGCTGACGAAGATGACAGCAACAGTGCATTAACTACAACTGTGGACCCAAATGCAAACAAAGCCACTGACACACAGACACGTACTGTAAAGTAAAGCATTCTCACAAGATGGAGAGAGACACAGGAAATACTTGTATAAATTAGATCAATGCATCACCTATTATATGTGTTACTAGAAGTTCAGTATACAAATACAATGTGACATTGTATAATAATTCTTGTTTAAGAAAATCAATATAAAATCAACATTTTGTGTTTTATTTATTCAATAAACAAAAGGTTGAAACAAACAAACAAATCATTTTACAGAACAGCACCCAAGCACAGCTATCCCTGCCCATAAACTAACCTCTCTTTCAATGCCCACTCTTGAGCCAAGATGGCTGCCAGCCCCCAAAAAAAAAATCTTTTAACTATGCAGGGCCTCTGCCCTGTCACAAAACTTTTTCTGGATGTTATATACTTGTTTCAATTCCCAACACAATGCTGTTGATTAGTTCATTATGTGTCTTCTTACTGAACTTTTTCCACCTTTGAAATTAAACAGAAATAAGTTAACAGTAATATTGATAATGATTCCTGTTCTAAATAACATGACCTCGAGTTAAAGCCAATAAAGATAAGTTAGAAGATGTGTTGCCACAAGTCATCATTTAAAAAATATGTATCCAATGTCAGAAACCATCCATAAAGTCCAAATGAAGAGCTAGAGAATTTCAAATCAGCTTTCCATGTGTTAGCCTTGTGTGAAGTGGCTAGCTCTGTATAACAGAGCTCTATCAGGCAATCTGCCAGGCCCACAATAACCCAAAGCCAGTTTTCTCTTAGCTTTCAAAGCCATGTGTGCTCAAATGCCATACATTCCCTAAAATGCAAAATCTACTTTTCAATAAACAGCTGCAATCTCATGGAAATAATGACTGTGTGAAAACATTTAAGGCTCTAAAGTTAAACTTGAGCAGAATAATATGATTGTATCAAGGTAGAAGACAGACCCCTTGTCTTAATATTTGCATTTAGATGAAGTAATACAATAACTCTCAGAACTATTTAAGTAAATATTTTTGCAGTAATTTGGCTGCCTCGGTTCAGAGACTGTGCTGCGCATAAGCTGCTAATTGAACCAGAAAAATGTTTAGATACAACTGACATTCAATTAGGTTTCGCAAATCAGATTAAGTGCATGTCTTCAAAGCAGGTTTCAAAACAATGTGTTATGAAGATTTTGCAGTAATTTGATGGGATTCGTCGAGCTCATAATGAAATAATGGCTGAAGGAAATTACTATCACATGACCTGTAAGTAATTGGAAGTCCATATTGGAATAACATCTTGAATGACTCATGCATTTCCCCATTTTCATTTGACATCTGCTTCTCCTGGTGAAGTTCGTTGACATTTATATATTTTTTAAATTTCATTTCTCTAGCCAGGATAGACTCTTGAGTTGCAACAACGCGTTTCTATGAGTGTCCCACATATATTAATATGTGATGTGCATCTTTTCCCTTTCCCCCTTTGCATTTGTACTGTAATGGGTTAGAGGCTGTAAGTCTACACGCTGTATTTTGGTACCCCTACTAACTTTCTTTTTAAGTAAGATTTAGACCAAATATTAAAATAAGCTCTTATAGTCAAATACTGTTGATTATTGATCTCCTTATGTATTCACCTACTTTTCAATCATCAATAAATTGTTTATTACAAAAATAATATAAATAAAAACCTGGGGGATTAAGACAGTTTTTTTTGTTTGTATTTGTTTTAGTTTACTTAAAAGAAAGGAAGTCTGGAGTCCAGGTTTCATAGGCACTATTAGACAATTAACTAATTAAGAGCTGGAAGGAGGTTAGATTGGTTCAATTAAGAAATTGTGGATACATTTGGAATAAAGACCAGGAATGGTGCTTCCCTCCTGTAGAATCAGATGATCCAGGGTTGTTTTGGTGGAGGGTCCCATTTGGTTTTGAAAGTATTTTGAGCAAACTAAAAAAAAGTGGGGTTTAACATTCATAACATGCTGAAAATGTCAAGTCGGTAACATTTTACATTGTGTCTCTAATCACTGTGTATTTACATAGTAGTTACATAGTAAATTAGTGCTGGGACGACCACAGGATTTTCATGTTTGGATAGTCGCTCATCATTTAAATATTCGTTCGGATATTCGTTCGTTTTTCAAAAAGTAATAAAAGCCATTATATTGCTCTGAATGCTGGCAGAGACAGCATAGTAGCAGGGTCAGGGGGCATGGCCGTGGCCCCTGTGTGTGTGTCTTTATTTTAAAGCAAGACCTTACAATATGTAACACATTAAAATAGAAAAATATCCCAGGAGTAAAGAATAAGTTGCGTAGGACTTACTTTACCCCAGTGAATTAACTACAAAATAAAGGATGCCAAATAGCAGTTCAAGTTAAATGTTGTTTTGTTTATTCCTGAAATAAATAGTACATACAAGTTGACAACGCATATTTTATTTACTCAATAGTACTCAAAACAGCTGACCCTAATTATCCCTTTAATTGGGTTGAGTTAACTATGGGGGGGGGGGGAGAGGCAATAACTTTTTCACACCTGAAGATTGCATGTTTGATTACCTTGCACACCAAACAAATGAAAGAAGCACCAAACTTTGGTGTCATTTTTTTCTCTCATAGTCCCTCTATATACTACTACAACCCACAAAAAAATCTGATCAAATACAATGTGGAAAATGTGCAAAAATGCAGAAAATCAGACAGGGGGCAAATACTTTTTCATGGCACTGTATATATATATTAATCTCACATATTTCACAGCGCTCTTTTTTATTTTCCATTTTTTGAAACTGTCACACCAATTCTGGTGAGATGGTAAATAAGTGCAAGGTATTTTTGTCATTTGTAGCGAATACGAACATCTGATTTTTGTATCCGAATACATGTCAAAAAATATTAGTTTGAATATTCACATATTTGTCCCGGCACTATAGTAAATACATGTGTACTTACACATACTTACAATGTTATTATGCAGAGTTACAATGTACTTAACGTGTACATCTTGATGAGACTTCTGTAAAATGGCATCAGTACATTTTAATTGGTAGTTTGCTTTCTGACAATGACAATGTTTAAAAAGTGTTATTTATAACCCCCTAATGTTGCAAGAAAGAGTGAAAAAGCAGCAAACAGTTACTGCTTGGAATAAAAGCTTCCACCACAACTAAAAAATAGAAATGTCTCAGTCAACCTTATATTCCGTTGTAATGTTTGACCTTTACTGCTGAAGTTTTTCCCTAAATATTTCAAAGGGTGGCAATGAATTTTTGTCTTGACTTGATTAGCCTGTAGTGAAGCCATACACCGTATATGTACTGTGTGGAGCAGTGTGAATAGGTTGAACTAGATCATGGGTAGAATGCACAATCCATTATGTTTCAGGAAATATTGATTTGAGAAAAGGATCCAAGAGTCCTTCTATTTATCTTTCTTGGGAAACTTGTCAAGTTAAGAAAAACTTAGTGTCTTAGTTGCTGCTGTACTGGCATACATTTGCCAGTAAATTGTAATGCATTTATGAACCCAAAAGCTGTACTTGAACCTTGTACCTGTGAAAGCGTGAGTTCTTCAAGGACTTTTTTCTATTGCAGCTTTAAAGTCTTTATCTGACACTGACATATTTCAAAATCTCTTTCATCTAACCAATCAATGTCATGTGTTCAAGCTTATTGTTCTATATATCTAAAGAACGAAACCTTGGAACAAATGTACATTGTGATAATAAAATAATTTCCTATTCAAAGTGGTGTCAGCAGGTTCACCTAACAGACACGTTAGGTACCATGGAAATATGACCACCTTGTTACAAATATACATCATTGCACTTGAGAAGGTAATGAAAGGGCAACTAGGCTAATCACAGGACTGAATGATGTAAGCAATGAGAATAGTTTAACAGAATTAAATCTCTTCAACCTAGGAAAAAAAGACATGAAATGAGGAATTGAACAGAAGATTATAAAATCCTAAATTGTATAGATAACCCAAGTTACAACTTTAAATTTGGCACAGAGAGAAGGGCATAAGCTGAGTAAAAGTAAGTACAGAACAGATGGTAGGAACCACTTTTTTTACACAATACATGCATGGAATAGCCTACCAGGTGGACATTGTAAATGGTGTGCTAAGAAGGGATGAGCCATGATGGGCTGAATGGCCTCTTCTTGTTCCCAAACTTTTTTTTCTATTTATTTATGCTCTTATCTATACAATTCCCAAAGCAAGTGCCTTAACCAATATACAAGACAAGCAAGCTGTGGTGCTTCAGTTGCAGTTGTCCCTATCTGCGCATCTTTAAAAATAATACAAATACAAAAGAGTACTGCCCAGGTTAAAAGTAAGAGATTATAAGTGCTTTCATGTAATGTAATTTCTCCTAAAACCAGGAGTTATTTTGTAAAAAGGTACCAGATCTTATAACTAAAGAAGAGTGATTGCATTTTTTTATTCTAGACCTTATGTACTAACATTGATTCAGAGTAGCTCCCATATATGCTTCATCTTCTCATCCGCTTGTTGGTTTTGTACTTTATTGTTGGTGTCGGTAGCTGCATGCTGACCTTGGCCATGCCATGACGAACAGGACCGCTAGTTTTTTGGTGTTTCAGCGTTTGGCTTTAAATTTGTTTATTTTATGTTCCCTTACTCAAAGACGTTGCATGATAAAATATATTATTACGGTACACTTTTAACATAAAATTAATGGAACAGGAAAACTTTTTTTATTGTACATGTTATGTATATAGAGCATTTTTTTTGCAATAACAATTATCCCCCATTACGGTTTATCATTTGCAAATTGTAGATCTGTCGCCTGTCAGGCACACATTAACCCCTGCCGAAAGCTATGCGAAAGCTATAAACATCCACTTATACAGTATCCCTGAAATACATTAATTGGGCTTCTAAATGTTCCTTCCCATTAACACATCTGCTTCCTTATTCCTCAACATCTGCTGTTTTGGCCGACAGGGATTCACATAAAAAGAGGATCTTAACAAATCCTAAAATGTCTAATGTACTTGTAGTGCTGTACCCTGCTTTCCACGTATCTAATAAGCATTGAACATTGGAACAGCAGGTTTTGTTTACAGTGAATCAAACCATTCCCCCGAAACACCCCTACAACTCTCTAGCTAAATAGCTTGATAAGGAAAACCGCAAAACACTAGTCTAGTTTACACTAGCTTCTACTTATTTTATGTATTTATTTATTTCTGTATTTATTTATTTAAAGGTGGTTGTAAGCTCTTTAAAAATAGTAAGGGCTGCATTTGTTTGCCTAATTCTTTATTTTTGGAGAACGTAGAATAGGAGGGGCCAGTAGAGTTGAAAGGGTCCCGTAGTCACATGATTTGTGTGGAATTAGGAAGTCTGTTCAGTGCTGGCAGTTAGGATCTCCAGGTAAGTTAAAGGCTAGCACAGAGCTAGGTAAATACAGATGCAGAGAAAAATGAAGGCACAGTAACTCGGTAACCACGGACCACTTAGAATGGTTGCATTCGTTATAATTTTTTTTTTAATGAACTGAATTAAAATGCTATTTGAAGCTACTTACTCTAATATATGTCTATTTATTTCCTCCAAGTGGAAGCAAATATTTGTTTTTGCTACTGCAGTATAAGGCAAAGAGAAGTCTGATTCCTTCGTAGAATTTTTGCGTGTGATGTACTAAACAGTTATTTTTCGCGAACAACTATCGTAATATTACCACAAGTTTTACGGACAGCATAAATTACTGCTCTTTATACAGGAGAGATCAGAATTTGCATCTCATTGTAAATAGATTTAATGCTGAAAGTCAAGATCTAGAACTTCCTTCTGGCAAAGACAAATGAGTGGGATAGTGAACAGGAAGAAGTAGCAGGCAAATATAATATGATCGAGCTGCTCTGGCTTCTGCAGACTCCGACCGTGATGCAATTATGGCACTGGCCAAAAAGAAAAGGAAAACAAATTTCTACAAAGATGACATTTACCTGCTAGTTAGTGAAATGGAAAAAAAAAAATCAGGAAATATTATTTAACACTTTGCAGTGCCAAAAACAAAGAAATGAAACATGGAAAGAAATAACTAACAAAATAAATCCACTGAGACCAGTGCCGGTGCTAGGATTTACTGTGAAGTAAAACAGTATATCCAAACATTTTAATAAATCAATTATGTAACAAGATTAATCAATTTGATTAATAACTCGATTTAGTTAATATTGAACCATATTAATATCTTCAAATTAGTCACAGAACCTATTAATCATAGGCGTCAATAGGATTTTTAAATTAATGTTATCACGTACAAAAGTTAGTATGAAAATGGTTATATATATTAAAAAAAAACACAAGTGCTTCTTAAAACTTAGCCTGCAGTACAAATGCATTCATTGCAACTCATAAGCGATAACATAATTCTATGAACACACTTAAATTAATATCGCAAAAGCATGTTACTTTAAGAATATCGCAGAAAACTCTGTATATAGCAGTCCACAGGAGGTTGATCTAGCTAATAGATTCCAAGCACTGAGCAATGATGACCTAGTGCTGGATGAACACAGGGGTGAGCTATTGTTAGTAGGTGATTCAATTATACGCTATGTTGACAGTGATTTTAGCTGTAAAGGTCCCATAAATATTGTTGTTACTTGCCTCCCTGGAGCAAAAAGGAAAGGATATTGAATATTGCACAGATTTTTAAAACACAAAAAACAGTCTGTGGTCATTGTACATGCCGGTACAAATGACATAAGGAACAGAAAATTTGAGATTCTGAAAGAGGATTTCAAATCATTAACAAGATAGCTGAAAAAGTTAGGATGCAGAATTATTCTCTCAGGTCTACCACCTGTTGTTGGTGGTGGGGATGAAGTATTCAGTAGAATTAGGGCCTTAAATACTTGGCTGAAGAAGGGCTGGGATTTATAAACAACTGGGATTGCTTTTGGAAAAGAAATAGATATTATTGCATCTAAATAGATCAGGGGCAAGCAGGGTAGCTGATAAAATCGAACACCACCTAGCAAGGTATTTAAACTAGGAACTGGGGAGGGGAGGGCATGTCAAATTCAGATTAAAGTATCTTGCCATTTTCGCTACCTGCTGTGTAAACACAGAGGTGTGTGCTACAGTAACCTTCATCAAATTTCTATTAGCAATTTACACTTAGGTTTATTTAATGTCTCGAATAAGGCTCTGTTAATTAGTGATTTTATCCAGGATTACAACATTGATATTTTCTCTTTAACTGAAACTTGGCTTGGACTGAATGACAAAGTTTCCCTGATTGTGGCTTTACCACCTAACTATTCTTTTTTTCAGAAAGCTCACTCTAGTGGGCAGGGAGGTGGACTTTCTGTTGTTTTCCATAGTGGAAATTGCTGAAGGTTATTCATCTTTTGAAGTTTTAAGCTTGACATTAAACAGTCCATTACCTGTTCATATTGTAATTATTTATTGAACACCTAAGTCAAACTCCCTTTTTCTGACTGAATTTGGGGATCTGCTATCTATATTGACAGTCAGATATGATAGGATTCTTTTATTGGGTGATTTTAACCTTCATGTTGAGAGTGATTCTGTTTCTAACTCCTTGAGGCTACTGGATTCCTTAGATTGTATCCTGCATGTCAAAGGTCCTACACATAATCGTGGCCATACTTTAGATCTGGTAATTTCTCGTGGTTTAGCTGTTAAGAACGTCATAACCCAAGATCTTACTATTTCTTATCATCTTGCCATTCTTTTTGAGGTGAATCTGCCAGTATCAACAGACTGTGGACCGTACATTTAAATCCCGGGTAATTAATTCTTCAACTGCTGTTAAGCTTTCTGATGTATTGAACTCATTACCACTCTGAGTCCTTATCAGTAGATGAGCTAGTTAATACCTACAACAACACCTTGACTGGTATTTTAGATACTGTAGCGCCAATCAAAACTGAGAGAGTGACTTTTTAAAAAAAAAACTCACCGTGGTTTAATGATACAACTCGTAAGATGAAATATTAGGGTCGTGAACTAGAATGGAGATGGCGGGAATCTAAACTGCATGTTCATTACATCGCATGGAAGGGCCACCTGGTTAAATATAGAAAGGCTCTGGCATTGGCTAGATCCATCATATTATTATAATTTAATTGAAGCAAATAAAAATAATCCTAGATTTCTTTTTGCTACCCTAGATAAATTAATTAATCCTTCACTTACAAGTCTTACCCTTGACATTGACTTCTTACATTTCTTTAAAAATAAAATACTAGACATCAGAAATGAGATTCCACAGACACATTCTATTAAGGAGGACTCCACCTATTAAGGCTACTATGGGGGCCTTTCTTTGATTACCTTACAGGAACTGACAGAGCTAATTCAACATATGAGAGCTACTACATGCTCTCTTGATCCTATTCCTACTAAACTTGATGTTGTTAATACCCACATTTTAAACATTATAAATGGTTCAATTTCCTCCGGTATAGTTCCCTCAGCACTTAAGGTAGCTGTGGTAATGCCTATGCTTAAGAAACACAATTTGGACCCTAAAATCCTCAATAACTATAGGCCAATCTACAACCTACCATTCTTAGATAAGGTTCTAGAGAGAGTTGTTGCAATTCAATTACAAACATTTCTAACTCTTAATGGTATATTCGAGAAGTTTCAGTCTGGTTTTCATGCTGCACATAGCACAGAGACGGCCCTTGTCAGAGTTGTGAACGATCAGTTTTAATTCTTCTAGATCTAAGTGCTGCCTTTGATACTGTAGACCATTCCATCCTACTGAATCGTATTGAAAGCACAGTGGGACTGTCTGGCCTTGTCCTATCCTGGTTCAAATCTTATTTTTCTGATAGGTTTAAGTTTGTCTCTATTGGGGAGGTAAAATCGGCATTATCAGAAGTTGTCTGTGGTATTCCACAGGGCTCCATTCTGGGTCCCTTGTTGTTTTCATAATATATGCTACCGTTAGGTGACATTATCCGCAGACACGGAGTGAACTTCCGTTGCTGTACTGATGATACCCAGCTATATTTGTCCCTAAAGCCAGGAATGTCTTCTGCCTGGGTGTTATTAGCTACTTGCCTTGCCTTAAGTATTGGATGTCACAGAATGTTCTAATATTGAATTCAGATAAAACAGAGGTTATGCTAGTGGGCTCACAGAACCAACTAAAAGGAAATGTGGTATTACATGAGCTCGACCCTTGCAGTCTCTCAGCAACACTTAAACTGGAAAGTTTGGGGGTCTTTGATCCTGATCTGTCATTTGAGACATATTAGGGTAGTTACTAAAGTATATTTTTACCATTTGAGAAGCACAGCCAAACTTTTTTATTAACCAATTATTTCCATATCTCATGCAGAGAGACTAATGCATGCCTTTGTTTCATCTAGAATTGATTATTATAATGCACTTTTTTCTGGTGTCCCAAAATGTGTGGTATCTCGCTTGCAGCTTGTTCAGAATACTGCCGCTAGAATTCTTAGTAAAACCAGGAAAAGTGAACATATTATCCCTGTTTTGGCCTCTTTATACTAGCTCCCTGTGCGGTTTGAGTTAATTTTAATATTTGGCCCTGAATGGATTAGCACCTATTTATTTGTAGGAGTTATTGACCCTGTATCTTCCAAATCACACTCTGAGATCACAGGATGCAAGGCTGATGTTTATTCCTAGCGTCAATAAAAGCAACAAGAGAGGTAGGGCTTTTTCTTGTAGAGCTCCTAAATTATGGAATGCTCTGCCTTCGTTTGTCATGGAAACTGGGGCCATTACAGTTTTCAAGTCAAGACTAAAAATGCATTTTTATAAAAAGGCTTTCTTATCTTAGTGGGTTTTAATGTAACTTTAAAAGTGCTGCTTTTGTATTATGTGTATACTGTTATTTAAATCAGTTATTTAAATGGTCTGATTGTGGCAGTTGTATGTGTGACATGCTATACAAATATATTGTGGTTTGTTATTTTTTTCTGCTATGTACTGTACAGTGCTTTGTGATACTCTTGTATAAAAAGCGCTATATAAATGCAATAATAATAATAATAATAATGTTGTGTAAAGGAAAAGTACAATACATATAGTAGGCTACGCAAGTAAACACTTTTCTGCGTATTTCAGTTGTCTGTGCACTACATTTAATTAAATAACTGCAATGATTTGTTTACGTGCTTCCCCTTCATTAATAAAGCTCCTTATAAAAAAAACCAAAACAAAATGTATTTATTGCCATTGTTATTTAATATATATATATATATATATATATATATATATATATATATATATATATATATATATATATATATATATATATATTGTGGTTTCTTTTATATTTTAAGGTGCTTTATTTTAGCACCAGGATTTTTTTTGCGGCAACTTAATTTCGCTAATGGCCTTCAAGGTCCATTTTTGCTGCAATAAATGTTTGCGCTTCTTTCTCTTTTAATGTACGGCACATGTATGAGTAATATATTTCACAGCACATAAATTGTGCGTATTTTTAATAAACGCGAAATTAGCAAACATTTCTTGCTCACGAAATGTTCTTGTTTTACAGTCACTAAAAGCCTGGAAACGTTTAAACAGGCAGTTTCACATTGAATCTACGCCAGTGAGAGGCATGCGTAAAATAACAGGCACAAATCAAAGTCGTAAATCATGAAAAAATGATAATACATCAAGGGTAAGACCGAAACTTCTATATTATAATCAGATTTGTACATTTGCATACGAAAGTAGTTTGAAACGAACAGTCGTAGTAACTAAACTACCGCAGCAGGGATGAAACTGAGTTACGGGACTGAAAATTACTTTAGTACATTGCGGGTAGGTCTACCAAGTCATAAAAATCTATGAAAAGGCAAGATACAAAAGAAAAATCAAAGATACAGTACATAGATCCCCTTATGTTCAAAAACACATTCAAAGTAAATGAATGAATAAATAAATAAATAAATAATGAGTAGTGAAATCAGCACCAAAGCCAAAGAAATGGTAGCGGCATTCATTGTAAGAGACAAGCTGTGACGGAAATATAATGAGTTCTGGTTGTAAATCTCCCTCTCGACCTGTGAAAATCTTTTCCTTCGCTTTTGGTTTTGAAATAGACCCGGAAAGACCCATGCACTGTGTATTAAGAGTATTGTGAGTGTTTGTTTTGCTTGTCTTGTCTATAATTGTTACTTGTGTGTTTATAGACAGCTAACACATTCCGGATCTGTCGCTAAGAGCCAGCACTGAACCCGGAACAGCACTGCACTATTTGTAACTCTTTAAACTGTATCACCCACCACGAGCACTACAGCACGCACCCAGGACTTGTGACCGTGGTTGTATATTGTGGGAGAGACACTGTGTTTATTGTTTAGGGCTGCAATCCCTATTCCTGTTCTCCGTGTTTTACGCATCGCTGTGTATAACCGGAGTTTATTATTTGGTCACCAGACCTGGATTATAACAAACAAATAAAACGTATATTTTTCCATACCGGATTACAAATCTCTGTCCGTTTATTCCTGCAGTGCATCACCTCTGCACCTGTACATAATCAGCAACCACTTTGCCACACAAGCACATACTGTTTTAGAAGGTATAACAAAGCAAATTAATTAGCCAGAAACTCAAAGTCCCAGACATGTACTGAACTGTACTGAAAGCATATGCAGTTTCTATATAAATCATTTCCTATCAAGTGTTACCTATGACAAGTGTCGGATTACTGGTACAGAATGGGGTATGTGGCAATCAAAAAACTTGCCATTTACAGACATCTGCACAATCTGTACAACGTATATTTTACTGCCAGAGACTCGACTCTACTTCTGCACTGTACTTAAATAGCAAATCGGAGGCATGTTTTTAGATTGATATTCATGACCAGAAAAACGTCAGAATAAAGATGAGCTGAATTGCCCTGCAATTCAATTGATAGCAACGTGGAAGAAAACGTTATGTGAAATATAAATAATTTAAAAATTCTATGACCTGACAGTTTGCAAACCTAAAATATTTATCAGTATTGGCATATACATCATGCCCCCATTGGATCCTATCGCTATTCCCTTGATTTCTGCTGTATCCAAAATATATTAAATCAAAAGGCAAGTTGTAGATATTTTGGTTAATCAAATTTGGCTTTTTTCTCTTTTTAAAAAAAACACATTTTCTTTACATACAACGTTCTTTTGTAGCAACATGACTTCTAATATCTTTATGCGAGTCGCCAGGAAATCATCCTTTGTACACTTCCCACTCCGCCAAGTCACATTTAATGTGCAGTGGTGCAGACAAGTAGCTTGTACTTTTGTAATACCTGCATTCCTGTCATTTCAGCTACTCTTGCCAGGAGCATACATTGATTTAATGCATACTGTGCCCCAATGTATAATTCATATCGTTTGTCACTGCGGTTTTAGTTCTTTCTACCAGTATTATAACATGAATAATAAAATACTAAAAAATATGTGTCTTTTATACTTAATACATATTACAGAACCCACTTTGGGCTTTTATTTAAAAAATGTAAATAAATACTTCAAGTATTTTTAAGTTAAGGGTTCATTTAAAAATCTTCCACAAACCCACAGGCTTTATAAAACAGTCCACCAAACAGTTTATATTACTGTTTGTGTGAAATGAAGGACACCCAGTATCAGGTTTTGCAAAAGCCAATAAAAAAATTTAAGTGGTGTTACTTGAATCACTCCTAGCACCATATAGATAGAATTCAATATTTTCCCTGCACCCTGGGTCACATTTTTATCAAGTCTAAAAGCAAAGACTGAATAAGCAGATACACTTTATTATTCTTTCATCCAGTTAGGTCCGTCCCTCCGGGCCTGGGCTAGTGAGCCCCGCTATACTGGCAATGCATTAATAATTGTAACAGACACTCTGGAATTCACTGCTACAGGCTTTATTTGATTCACATGCAGATGAATGACTCCACTTTTTAAAATATAGGAAATACATAAATACAAATAAGGAAGATAATCCATCTCTGGATAAATTTTATGAAAGTAATGTAGTTTACTTTAAGACTATACAGAGTAGAAAGCGCATGGCAGAATGCAAGATTCACTGTTGATGAGTAGTTCAGACAAAATACTCTCTTTTTTGCTGGACTGGCATCAAGCTCCCTGGGGAAGGTGTTGCCTGCAGGGTGGACTTGAGGTTAACTGCTAGTGACAGTCAGAGTGGTTCAGTTTCACAAAGTTGTTGCATGTCAATAGGGAAGTGATGATCTTATGCTCTCGGTGTTGCGTGTGAATAAGAAAGCGATGTTCCTAGGCTATCCGTGTTGTACCTGACTGATGACAAAGCTTTAAAGAGTAACTTGGTACAGGTACCTTTACGTCACTTTCTATATCATTTTCAGTTTAAGTAATCTTCTCTCAACAGCTGGTAAACCTGAGTTTTAACATTAACCTGTCCTCCAGCCTCATTCTCATATGAAATAACTCATTTGTTCTAAGTGGCTTTTCTTAGATGTTGCAGAGATTACACTCTGAAGTACCAGCTGGACAGAGATCTTTGATAGCTGTATTGAGGCCAAGGGGTGCTTTTAGTTCACTAGGATGGAAAATGAGTAATGTAAACAGGAATTTGAGACCTAATTAACTACAACCCAGAAACACACCTGCAGTATTGGCAATGGCTTCTGGTACTTTGCAATACAGCACACCTTTAATACTGAATACCACAGTGCACTTATGTTTTCCAGAACAAGTATTACAGTAGTTTATTTTCCCAGGATGTGATGTGGGTTGACAATTACCAGTCATCCATTTGTTAAATGTTTCATTGCTACAAGAAGACAGTGGGGGATGCAGCATCTGTGCTTTTGATAAACATTACAGCTTCAAATAAGAAGAAGAAAAAATAATTTAACTGGCAGCCAAAACTGTATTTTGTGAGAATTAAAAAAAAAAAAATAATAATAAGACTAATGCTGGGGAAATAAGATCAAGGGAAAAAAACTGCTTACTTTCATGTGGACTATATTGATTCTCCAATTTTCTCTAAATTGCTTTCATCCAGCACTAGCCAAAGAGAGAATACAGCATATAATAGATTTCAATCAGATCCCATTATACCTAAACACCTGTTAAGAGACTGAGATCCATCTTCTTGTATGCATGTGATTCAGCATCTAATTTTACTCTACTTGACATGCAGTGCAGTGTTCAGCAGTATATGCCTTCAACTATTATTTCTAAAGAAATCAATTAGAAACCATTATATCTGAAGTTGTCACAAAGGAAGCCGAAAATTGCCACTCACCTCTCTGTCCAGCAGTGCAGGTGACACCACAGTGACGATGTCTCCCTTTTCAGGGTCAATGTAGAACATGTTAGGGGATGGCTTGTCGGGCGTTTGTTTGACGATGTTGTAGCGAAGAACGGCGTTGTCCGTGTTGGGGTCGTCGGCATCGTAAGCCGTCATCCGCATCACAGTGGTTCCTGAAAAAAGGAAGCAGAGAGTGTCACCAGTCAGATGATCGTAGCAGCGATTCTTGCCTCCTGCACTCCCAGAGCCAGCCTGACGTGTAAGCAGTAGTACATGAACTTTATTTTTCTATGTGTGGAACGGGAGTCCAGCTCTGTGTGTTCGATATTCTAAAAACCTGTGTCCACAAAAACAGAATCTCTAAACTAGTCTTGAACCAGCCATACCTTACAGTAGAATACATTGCAAGTGCTGTTATTGAAGGCAATTGAACCAAACCAAACTGGAGCTCAACGAGCCCCCTCAGCTACATGTCATGTGCCGTGTTTTTCACTAGTTTAACCGTTTAAGCCTCAGCCAGGAGATAACATTGTTACAGTGAGCATGTTCTGTGAGGTAATTTGGATGTGTTTGCAAATGCACCAGCATATTGACTGTGATCAATGGCTGATTTCTTGGGCTGACTTATGGTTTACCTTGGGGAATGTTCTGAAATGTTGCCAGTGCTTACTGTAGGCTGAGACACAGAGATTTGTGAACTTCCAACAACAACTGGCTTAGTCAGGTATTTCAGTGAGATGTCTTTGTTATTGAGTCTTTGGATGTGTTCTGAATAACCTACTGTACAGTATTATGTTTTATTTCCTCTTATTAGAACTAGCAATGTTATCACTGTCCTATCTTCCTCCTTTTCTTCTGTTGAAGATCTTTTGGTTCTTTGCTTGTATTTTGTATGTACATTTCAACTATGCAGATATTTAAAATCCAACCCTATAGATGGAGAATTGAAGCTGCTTTCTGGTATGTGTTTCAGTTCACTCTAATGCTCTAGTGGCAATCAGACAATTTGACCTACAACACAGGCACCAGGAAGCAACAGGTCATCATTAGTGTTGCAAGTATTTAAAGAAAACACCCACACACATACAAAGAAAAATAGGGACATCGGTTGTGGGTTTGTACAAGAAATGTTTACAATGCAAACCAATAGCAGCCATTCCTAAGACACACAGTGGGCAACTCATGGTGACATAGGAAAAGCCTGTTGATGAGCTTTATAACACCCACACAGATTAATAGACAATAGAACAAAAATTGCCTACATTTACACAGACATTAGCCTACAGATTGTTTAGGGATATATAAATGCTATAGAGCACTATGCAGCCAGTTGTGTGACCTGGATCGTATAACTATGGAGACCAGATGTGATTTCAGTATTGCTGCTTTGTGCAATTGTTGCTCAGATGTTCCATTAACTATGCATGTCTATGGCCTCATTCTCCTCTCTTCTCTGGCTCTTTTGCTGCATTCAAAGCTACAGTGAGTCCAGCTCACATATGTATTAAAAAGTAAACATTTGTGACCCTGGGCTGACATCTCTGAGGGATCCATATTGATCACATGAATAGCATTTTCTATCAAACCAATTAATTTATTTTACGGAGACATCCATCAATCAGTTGATTGCTCTGCTAGGTATGGCCTCAAAGAGTTGGTTTTCTGCACTCAAGCACTCAAAGTACTATACTCATAATCCTGCATTTCATGCTTCTTTCTCAGTGTGATTCACAATACTCTTGCTTGTCTTTATATAACTTTGGCTAGTGTGCCTTTTAAATCACATGCCCAAAGGTGAACAAGCAAAATTTGTCTAGGCAGAAATCGCAGTAAAAATCTGTCACCAGGGTTATCGTTATAAAGATGAAAATAAGCGTGAGGATTACATACAGTCATCAATAACAGGAATGAATACAAAATAACTACATCGCGACTGACAGCTGTTTTCTACCCAGGTTTTGTTTATCCCATTGCCAAATCAACTGTTTATCACCCCTTCAATGATTTAGCAAATCCACCAGATGCAGTTTACAAAGTTCCTCAGCAAAGGTCACTTTAGCTCTTTACAATTCTTTTTTGCTGGGGTGTTAGTAAGTTCCACCACTCAGTAAGAGAGAATTTTCCTTATTTTTAGAACTAGTCACTGCCAATTAAAGTCAGCTGCAGTGACTGGGGTTGGTAAAGACAGGTTGGTAATGTAACCAGCTCCAATTCAACACAGAAAATTATCAACAGAACATTCACTCAATCAGTGCATTAAAACATGTTTGTTTAATGCAGTTCTCTACGAATTGTGGAAACTGAAAACCAGCATAATGGTAAATCAACTACCTATAGCTACATTTGTGATTTATGGCAGACATGTTTCTGTTAAAATAGATTTTTTCCAGTATGTGCAATTACCCATTTATGGAAGTTCAGTTCTATCTTAATACACAGTCAATATATCCAAGAGTTGCTTTTGTGTCCATTAGACTGCAGTTTTCAACTCATCTTTAATATGTGTTTTGAGTATGCTTCTTAAGACATCTTAAGAAGAGCAACATCTTGCTCCAACAAATATGGAGGAACTAAAACATAGCTATGTTAAAGAGTGATTAGTGGAATAAATTATAACTTATCATTTTCATATGGTTACCTTTCCCTATTGCAATCCTACTGACTGTTTATTAACATGTAACTGAACTTCAATGAATGAGTAATTGCTTATTGATTAAGCCACGCACAAAGAGTTATCATTAATTTAAAGTTGGGACATTGGACAACACCTTCCGAAGAGTGCAAAAACCGACAGCCACAAAGTTTAATAGGATTTCTGGAGTACCAGAATTGGTTTGGATGCAGCTCCTTAGCATACTCGACTGAACGCTGTGTTTCGTCAACTTTTAATTAGTGCCGGTTTTAATCAGAAAAAATAATTAAGAAAAAATTAGTAAAACAGATGTGCACTAGCCATTTAAGAAAACAATGTCACTGCTATATTAAAAAAAAAAAATCATTACAATGTGTTCAGTGGTTGCATTCATGGCATTTTCTGCTTATTATTATGTTGATTAGAAATGTGCAAGTTCATTATCTTTTTATTAGAAGCACAGTCCATTATTAGATGCACAATTCTATTTGCACATAGTGTTGGGATCTTGACAAGTTTACACATTACATGTGAACAATAGCAAAATCATCTTCCTGGTTTTGGATGGTTCAAATAAGTGTGTTAAGGTGCTTTCATCTGATCTGCTCATCAGCTGTAGTTGCCTGCCATAGATACGTGTAACACAGGCTATATCTGCCAAAGTGTCTTTATAAACTGCCAGCAGCAACTAGTGATCTAACACTTTGGGTCAAGATTCCTGTTGTTTAAATGGCAATACACTGCTGAACACAAGAAGGTGCTGGTGCTTATTAATATAAAGGCATTTTTTAAACATACAGTACTGTGCAAAAGTTTTAGGCAGGTGTGAAAAAATGCTGTAAAGTAAGAATGCTTTCAAAAATAGACATGTTAATAGATTATATTTATCAATTAACTAAATGCAAAGTGAGTGAACAGAAGAAAAATCTAAATCAAATCCATATTTGGTGTGACAACCCTTTGCCTTCAAAACAGCATCAATTCTTCTAGGTACACTTGCACAAAGTCAGGGATTTTGTAGGCATTTAGTCAGGTGTATGATTTAACAATTATACCAAACAGGTGCTAATGATCATCAATTCAATATGTAGGTTGAAACACAATCATTAACTGAAACAGAAACAGCTGTGTAGGAGGAATAAAACTGGGTGAGGAACAGCCAAACTCAGCTAACAAGGTGAGGTTGCTGAAGACAGTTTTCTGTCAAAAGTCATACACCATGGCAAGACTGAGCACAGCAACAAGACACAAGGTAGTTATACTGCATCAGCAAGGTCTCCCCAGGCAGAAATTTCAAGGCAGACAGGGGTTTCCAGATGTGCTGTCCAAGCTCTTTTGAAGAAGCACAAAGAAACGGGCAACGTTGAGGACCGTAGACGCAGTGGTCGGCCAAGGAAACTTACTGCAGCAGATGAAAGACACATCATGCTTACTTCCCTTCGCAATTGGAAGATGTTCAGCAGTGCCATCAGCTCAGAACTGGCAGAAAACAGTGGGACCCTGGTACACCCATCTACTGTCCGGAGAAGTCTGGTCAGAAGTGGCCTTCAAGGAAGACTTGCGGCCAAAAAGCCATACCTCCGACGTGGAAACAAGGCCAAGCGACTCAACTATGCACGAAAACACAGGAACTGGGGTGCAGAAAAATGGCAGCAGGTGCTCTGGACTGATGAGTCAAAATTTGAAATATTTGGCTGTAGCAGAAGGCAGTTTGTTCGCGAAGGGCTGGAGAGCGCATACGAATGAGTGTCTGCAGGCAACAGTGAAGCATGGTGGAGGTTCCTTGCAAGTTTGGGGCTGCATTTCTGCAAATGGAGTTGGGGATTTGGTCAGAATTAATGGTCTCCTCAATGCTGAGAAGTACAGGCAGATACTTTTCCATCATGCAATACCATCAGGGAGGCATCTGATTGGCCCCAAATTTATTCTGCAGCATGACAACGACCCCAAACATACAGCGAAAGTCATTAAGAACTATCTTCAGCGTAGAGAAGAACAAGGAGTCATGGAAGTGATGGTATGGCCCCCACAGAGCCCTGATCTCAACATCATCGAGTCTGTCTGGGATTACATGAAGAGAGAGAAGCAACTGAGGCTGCCTAAATCCACAGAAGAACTGTGGTTAGTTCTCCAAGATGTTTGGGCCAACCTACCTGCCGAGTTCCTTCAAAAACTGTGTGCAAGTGTACCTAGAAGAATTGATGCTTGATGCTGTTTCGAAGGCAAAGGGTGGTCACACCAAATATGGATTTGATTTAGATTTTTCTTCTGTTCACTTACTTTGCATTTAGTTAATTGATAAATATAATCTATTAACATGTCTATTTTTGAAAGCATTCTTACTTTACAGCATTTTTTCACACCTGCCTAAAACTTTTGCACAGTACTGTATATCTATGGCCAGCAACTAGAACAGAGGAGCTGGTGAACTGCTTGAAAAAAAAAAAAAAATTCAGTGCATGAACATGCAGAGGGTACTCATAATCACATAGTAAATTGCACAGTACCTGAAAGGTTAAACTATTTCTATAAAATGTAGTTTATCAGATGATTGCCAAAATGTAACCCAAAACATCTAGGAGTGTATGATACAAGTTTGTTGAAGATTGGTACAAAATCTGGACAGGTATTATGTGACAGACAGACCGACAGGCGGACGGGCAGACACGATTGTTTTTGGAACGAGGACACTAAAACCAGAGCATTTGAGTCATTGCGACATAAACCACTAACGCTGTTTGCAAACTTCATTAAAAGGTACAGGGAGAGTGAAAAGAATTAGCACATTACATTTGAATCTATTTACTCTTGGGGTGGTGAGGTTAAAAAAAAAAAAGAATTGAGCTTGTACTGGTAAAATCTAAACAGCAGAGCATGAATGATGAACAGGAAATCAGACCCCCTTTTCTTTTACATTAATAAACACTGGGTAAATTGTATCTGGTAGCATACAGATTTCATTATACTATGTAGCTACGTGGCCTTTGAAACTGACAATACAATGACAACACAAGCCCCTTTATATGATTAATAAGTACATTGTTTTCACAGCTGATAAGCAACTGATATCCCTGGGGAAGGAATCAGTTGTAGATCAAGGAACCTTTTGAGACACTCTTGCAGTCTGTGTCATTAACTGCTCGGGAAAGGAGGGCTAATCAAATGCAGTGCTGCTCTCAGAAGGATTTGGTTTTCCACAAACCTTCAGTGTAAGGGTCTGGGGCACATCCACAAACATTAGCAGCACATTGAGTTTTCAAATGGTCTTTCTTTTGAATATTTGATTTGACCACTGAAGAAAAATACGGCATTCAGAGTTTTCAAAGCTATTTATTCCAACGTGTAAATTAAGGGTTTCTTCGTTTGCCTATTTTGCCTTCCACAACAATATCAGTTTCCCCTTCACTGTGTTACAGACAATATGACCCCTTTGGATCCAACAAAGCTACTTCTGGGTTCTACAAACATGAGTGGGGTCTTAATACATGTAACACAGTTAGTGAACTTGCTTGACTTGGGGTACAGTATTTCCACATATGGCTTGGCTTATCCAGCTGATTTAGAGTCCAATGATGCTATACATACATTGCCCCATAGCTGAAGACCATATGGGCAGATCACATGAATAATTACCTATAAACAGATGTAAAGCTGCACATTATGTTTGAGACTTCAGCTCATTCATCCGGTGTTATATTAACTGTGCGATATAGGCTTTAACAGCACCCCGTATGGGCGTTTATTCTGTATTGCGTCATCGTGTTCTCCATTAAAGCACTCAAACTTATGCAAGCCCTTAATATTGCATATTTTAAATAAATACAGTATTGCTTTATTAATGTGTTAGACAGTTCTTGAACACTTGATTCATTGAGTAGTGATGTTTTCCACTGTGCGAGACTACAAAAAGCAGTGATGCGTGGTGTTTTCACAAAGTAATCCCAAATATGAATTGAGTGTATACGATTTGGTTTGGTGAAGACATCAGGTTTACAAAATTGAAACTGCAAGCCATTTTAAGAGAGGTAATGGGGAGGAAAACACAGTTTGTGAATTCTGAACATTTCCCTTCTGAGAAAAATGCAATGCATGCGTATATCATTACTGTTTTACATCACTAAGCCACTGATGAATGGTGAATTCATGGATGTCGCCAGAAGATGTTACAGACTGTACTTCTGTTTAAATGAAAGCTACAGTGATTTTTATTAAGACTGTATATTTGTATTTCCTTTACCCAAATAACCTAACTTAAAGCTATGCCACCGATTCACTTTTTTAATGCATATTGCAAAAACATGTTTAAAAATGTAATAAATACATAAATAAATGAATAAATATTATATACAGTACACTCTGTTTATAAGAATTCCTGATATAAGAATCAACCACATATAGTGATCAAAACCACTGGGATAAAATCATTCCTATACTAACCATGCTAAAATACTCTGCTTGTAAGAATCAAGCCATCCGCTACAAGAATCATTTTGGGGCAAACTGACTGCATGTAATGCGATACTGTATGAAGTGCGATGATGTGTACAACCAATAAAGCTTTGCATCTCCGCTTAGTGAAAAACTGTGAGATTAGTGAAGAACTGCAAGACACAGATGCTTAAATGCAGTGGTGGTCCTGACAGTAAAATACTGTACTGTAATGTCATTTTAATTCAAAGGCCATTACATGTAACACCACTCGGCAGTTAAACTAGGCTCCCTCACGAGGCGATCGCTTCTCAAGTATACTGTAGTAAAATAGGATTCTTCAGCCTTGAGTAAACATAATCATGATCATATAACAAGTTGCTTACCCATTTGTGGTGATTGAGCACCATTGACATTTGTGTACTGTACTTAAACTGCTGATGCGCGAGGCATGCTTTTGCTATTTGTAATCATATTGGTCCGCTTTTAAGAATCAACCGCTTATAAGAATCTAATCATCCGGGATGGATGTGATTCTTATTAAACGGAGTGCACTATATATATTTTCATAGGCCAAAATGCATTACCTATCTAAAATGCATCAATCCAGGAACAGATGCTGCTGGATTTTATAAGTTGAAGTCTTTGGTGTCAGATTACTCTTTTTATGATGTTTACTATTACTCTGAGCGGCTCTTATTACAATTACTCAAATATTGTGGTTTGTTTTTATATTTTGTTGTTGTTTTTTGTGTTAAGGTGTGTGGTTTTTGGTTTATTTTGTATTATTATTATTATTATTATTATTATTATTATTATTATTATTATTTATTTATTTATTTATTTCTTAGCAGATGCCCTTATCCAGGGTGACAATTGTTACAATTGTTACAAGATATCACATTATTTTTTACATACAATTACCCATTTATACAGTTGGGTTTTTACTGGAGAAATCTAGGTAAAGTACCTTGCTCAAGGGTACAGCAGCAGTGTCCCCCACCTGCGACTGAACCCACGAGTCCTGAGCCCTTACCACTACTCCACACTGCTGTATTAATGTTGTATTATTATTATAATAATAATAATATCTTTATTTTTATATAGCACCTTTCATAATGGACCACCATCACAAAGCGCTTTACAGAGGTAGGCTGTGAACGGTGCATTATATGCAGAGTCACTTACAATAGGACACTGATTTAACATCTCATCTGCAGGATGGAGCACAAGGAGGTTAAGTGACTTGCTCAGGGTCACACAGTGAGTCAGTCAGAGGCAGAGGTGGGATTTGAACCGGTAACCTTCTGGTTACAAGCCCTGTAATTTAACCACTGATTTAAATGTATTGTTTAGTGTGTTTATTGTTTTACAGCATGGATGGGGTTAAAATGCCCCATCCAGCTAAAATCGCGAGACTGCGTGGTGAACAGCGAGTGATTATTGACAGACTGGCTGTCGACCACGCATATGAGAAAGCCAGTGCAGAATGTGGTCAAGAGAGAAACTAGGTAATTGATAACCAGTTAATCCCTCGACCACAATATAAAAACCAGCAGATTTTGCTGATCAGGGTTGGGTGTTCAGGGAGCAAAAACGAGACGTGAGTGAATATACAAAGAAAGATAACTACAGTTGCTACTTGTGCTGAATTTCGACCAGTATGGTACTTGTTTGTTTCGTGTGTCTGTTCTATAAGTGTTTTGTTTCTGTTAAAACTGTTTATCTTCAGTAAATACGCGCAAGGTGCTTTGACTATGAGTTCAGGAGCTTTTGTAGTTGCTTGTCATAAACATTTGGAATGTAGGCTAGATCAGCCAAAGTGTCTTTATAGAAGTATGGGCCAATGCCATCTAGGGACCTGCCACTTTGGATGAAGATTCCCCTAGTATTGCTGGTAATACACACCTGGGGACTACCTGACTGGCTCTAACCTCTATAAAGACACTTTGGCTGATCTAGACTTCATTCCAACTGTCTATGGCAGGCAGCTGCTCCTGAATTCAATGCACCTTATAACACAATAATTGTAATGCAAAAAACAACAGCATTGATTGCAAACATCAGAAGAAGTTAAGACGACAGTTAAAAAAAATGGAACTACTCAATGGAGCCTAGAATGGAGAGTTAGTTACTGAAACAACAAATTTCAATTCTGAAACGGATCACTAATTATCAAATAATTTGGTCACAGAGTTGTATATCAGCCATTAGAGACCATTTACAATTAATATTGGGCATTACAGCAGCTTCATGAGAAACCGTAATAAACACTTACAATGCCAGTCAGACATGTTGAAACATAGCGTTGTCCACTTATCATCATACAAACAGTGCAATGTTTTAGTAATTTATGCTCTAGCTTTAAAAGGACCCTGTGTTGGCTTTGATTTCTTGATTTGTTTGATCTTTTCCCTTTGTAAAGTGCTTTGTGGTGGCCTACAGTAGTCATTAAAAGCACATTGAAAGTATTTTTTTTTATTGTTGTCTTGATCTAGACTCAGTCCTAGGCACGTCTCTGAAGAATGCTACGATAATCTTCCTGGTGAGGCAAACAACTGCTTACAGTCACGCACAGAGGAGTCTGTATTGTGGGGTATGCTTGGCTACACTGATGTAAACTCTTTTGAGAGTACCATATGGAGATTAGGCTAGCAGTGATTTGGTCAGCAGGGATACGATAAAATACAAATTATATTTACTTTGCTTCAAAGAAACAATTCAGGTAGATTCTAATATTGTCTTTTTCCTATTTTTTTCACATAACTCCCCATCCCTCTCCCCTTCTCATTTTTGTTTCCTTCCTGGACATGGAAAATTATTTTCATTTTATGCAATTCTACATTACCCCACAAACCCATAGGTTATACATTTTCTTTATAATAATAATAATAATAATAATAATAATAATAATAATAATAATAATAATAATAATAACTTCAAGCCTGGAGAAAGTAGCCTGACAAACAGTGTGGGTGGCTGATGTTATGGAGTTTAATGAAATTTATGTGTTGTGGGCATTTCTTTTATGTCATTTTCAGTGTAAGGCAAGATTATTAGCATCTATGAAGCAAAGAAATCCACCTGCCTCAGGATTCAATTCACTCTGTAATGCCTTTATGATGAGTAAATCCAAGGGAACATTAAACTAGAAGAAGTCTAACTTAAGGACAATATCAAGTTTATTTTATTTAATTAATATGAGTATTCTACACTGAGGACAGAGACTGTGCAGTCTGACAGCGTTTGTGGCTATAGTGGTTCACAAAAGGAAAACTGCATAAAGTGGACAGAATCGGGGCACGTTAAAACTTTTCAGCCTGGTTTATTAGATTTATTGAGTCAGTTACAGCCCTTGTACTGTAAACCCAAGTCAGGATTTCGCAGTTACCCGCAATACCAGAGTTGTCTCTGCAACTGCAGTGCAGGGACCAAAAAACTCCAGTGAAATGAGGAATCTGACTCAAACATGGTTAGATGAGTCTTGTAAAATAGCTGATAGTGGTATAAATTACTCTGAAAAAAACAGATGCTCAGGAAATGACCCCACAGGAAGGTTTAAAAGCAGCGAACCACACACTTGTCTCATTTAGTTGTTACAATGGGGAATGCAACAATAATGTTCACGTCATTTTGATTTCTGACCTCTCAAAAGGGGACCACTTGTACAATTACTCCAAGCTACTTCAGACTGGAACTCTGAAACTCCTGAGGCATTATGGGAACTGCAAAACAATATCATTAGAGTCCTGCCTCGTTGTACCGCGCTCAATGCTGCTATTGTCCTGTACATCGTCACCCTCTGTGCTACCATATGCCACTGCACCTAGCCAAGAAGATGGACATAAATGGATTGTGTTATACTGTACATAATACACTATTGCAATTGTTGTTACTGCCTTGTAACCTGTTTCTTCTTCACTGGGACTTACGGTCCAGCAAAGGATATTGTCAATGACCCAGCTGGCAGTTTGAACACTATTGAAATTGTGCTACTGTAAATTAGGGCTGACATGTTAAGCTTGCCATTAGCTGGAACAATAAACCAGCTTTCACTACAAGTCAAATACCTTCCCACTAAAAACTGGCAAGGGGTCACACCCTCTATAAAGATGGAGATGATGACACTCATTTCAAACTCTTGGTCTTTTTCAATTAGCTGAAAAATGGGTTCCCATGAGCTTATTTTCTCATTTAAATACCGCTATCTGCTGCACAACATGGAGATGACTACTATATTCATAGAAAAGCCAATGAGGGATGTTTAGTTAACAAGAATGAATTTACAAAATACTTCATAAATATGTTAATACACATACATCCCACCCCATCCTAGCTTTCAATAGAGTTAATCATAAATAGCTTTTTGTAAAGCCTTTGTTCGGTTGAAGAACAACAGCATGCCAAGGTTTCCTCGATATAAGGATGAATAGATGTCCACAATACTTTTGTTTTAGCATTTGCTGGGAATATAATGGATTATCATATAGTAGAACATGGAAGAAAGAATTGTGAAAAGGAAAAGAACACTGGAAGAGGCTGAACACTAACTCCAGACTGAGACTCACACAACATAATTCAAAGTTGGAAAATACATTGTATTCATGGTAAATCGTGGTGCCATCTCTTTAAAATCTATTTAGGGCATAGTATCATATTCAGACTTTACAAGAAAGGGGTTTTGTATTTTTCAATGTACTGTCCATCCATGAGTGGGTGAGGTTGAGGAGGATATACAATAATTAATTACAATTGTTGAACTGTATCATTCAAATAAAGACAGATATTTGGTGCATTGTATTTATCCTCTTTGTGCAGTTTTGAATTAAGCCCATCTGCAACATGAATAGTAGTTCAGAAAAAAAATATATATATAAAAGAAGCTGCCATGCGTTATTACAACTATAGTTGACCATAAAAAGCATGGCACTGGGAACACAGCCAACAAGAGAAAACTCATTAAAAGAAAAAGTCCATTACGAGTAATATGTTTTCTTGATAAATGGCTTAAAGCCCAGAGTTATAATTTTCAAATCATGTTACCCTTTATTTACATAGCATTATGTATTCCTTCTCAACAAAAATGATGTTCCCTTTAAAGGATTGTTAACCAAAGTTTTTCAACTTTCATTGTCTCTCTTTGATTTCTTGATGTTGTAGATCTTTTGTTTTCCTGAAGAAATTTCTCAGGTGAAATAATCTAGGAATTAAAACAGAATACCTGAACGTAAGACACTGAGCTTTTTTCTCTAATCTAGTACCAAAGAGTATGTTTTAAAAACAACATAATAGAGAGGAAAGTAGCCGGGCAGAATATGAGTTTGCTATTTTCTTTCAAAACATAAATAGAGAATTGGAAGATCCTGTAAGATGTATGGAATTGTTTTGTGAGCTATGACCACTTTAAACAGAAATGAAATACATATATTGGTTCTGTTCCCCTAACGTTGACCTTGCACAGTGCAGCAGAGTGTTAAGTAATCACTGAATCAATTAAAAATACAGGTGTTGTAGTGAAGAGAACATGCATCAGCTGTGTACAGAGTACTTGTGTAATTCCATCTTGAGACAATGAGGGTACCAACATGTCCCAGACTTTCATAAAAAAAGAAACTGCAGAATGGTATCCATGAGAAATGAAAAAACAAACAAGCAATGGAATTAGCCTGTCTCCTCTCTCCTTAACAATTTAATCTAATCTAGAGTGCTGCTCAATGGCTCAAATCGAAGCCATAAAAAATGTCAGGACTCAGATCTGATTCAACTTAATAGCAATGCAATTTCCTGTGCAGTTTACCCCATTTCCCTTAGTGGGCAAGCTAGGAACAGAACCCTGTCTGGAGTAGTTGTATGCCACATTTCCATCTGCCACTGGGATTGCCTTGAAATTGATTTGAATTCAGACCTGTTCATTTCTGTCTGCAGCAGATCCAGATCAAATCGATTTTATTTGGGGCTCTGTCAGCCCCCAGTTAGGATTGTGGGGTAGCAAATCTCTGCAATTCAAACTTGCACTGATGGTGGAGCATCTAAACTTTTAAACTATACAAACATGTGATACATGCAAGTTACTGTTTACTTTTGTGTAACATACATTTGCAGATTGGGTTGTGGTCTGCAGATGGAACTGGCTGCAGCCTCAGTGTGATATTGGGGATAATATGATTTTTACAGATGGAAAAGTCTAATTTGTCCCTGGCTACAGCTGCATAACAGATTACAAAACAGTTTGTTACCATGTTTCCAACTAGGAGTTAATTGGAGTTTTAAGATGGAAATGTTTCACTTTGTCACTAGTCGGACCTCACTTTTCTTCTAGTCAGAAACATGATTGGGCAAGTTGCTTGTGCACATTTAAGACCCCTTCTAGATTTGAAAAAGCAAAAAGGTATTATTATGTTGCTCCATTAAATGTACACTTTATAATCTACTGTACATTTTACTGTGCTCTCATTTTGATTTATTACAGTCCAGGAATAGATTTAGCATCTTCTCAATAAAGATGCAAATGTCACTTATAAATAAACTAAATAAGAGAGGGAAGCTTTGACCCCCAAGGTGACTCTTAACAAGGAGTAAGGAAGACAGAACTATTATCCTGAAAATTATCTAATCTAGTCCTCCCTGACAGATATGAGATAAAGCTTCCCAGATCAGCCACACTTGTGGCCATTAGCTGCCCTTCCATTTCCAAGTCCTTCGACAGGTCAATTAAGTGCCAGTAGATACAATCGCCCAAGTCAAGGCAGATTGTATGAGGATTCCCAGAATAGCTCAGAAACTCAATATGAATTTGTCAGCCAGAACTGTGGGCCAGATACACATATTCTTTAAAGACAGTTTAACGTTTGTTTTGCTGGGTTAAATAATATCGGTTTTTCATGAAACTGTTGTGTCATTGATTTAAAGTGGCCCTGCCCGAAATTTAAAAAAAAAAATCAGACTTTATAAACAGTTCGTGACCACTCAAATTGTTGAAAAAAAAGTCAATATATTTATTTAAATTATATTTGAATGCAGGGTTGGTGTCAGCTTTTGTATTCCGATTCCAAAGTGCTTTTCTTTTTTTAAGTGCTCCCAAAGCAAGCAGTAGCCATTGCAACCCATAAATTAAATTCAATGATCGCCTAGCAACCATAGAACAGTGGATTGCTAGCACACATGCACAAGGCTGTGCAAGATAGAGGAGAGTTATGTATTTGTTGTCATTTTCAATCATATGCTCATTCTTATCACAGCCCTTGTGAAATGCAACGGTGAAAATGAATTATTCAACCACATTAGCATTGGAGTGGTTTATTGGAAGTATGATACTTTTGAAATAAATACAAAAACAAATGTGTCCCTTTCAATTTGAAGACGACCACCAACCAATACTTTTGGGATATGCCTGCCACAGGTCAGGTCTTCACTGAGCATTTTATATCAAAGCTGCCGATAGGCCTTTCCGGGGAGTGACGTCCTCGGTCCCGCCTACTGAGGGAATAAGTAGTCACTCCGCGGAGCGATTGTAGTCTGCTTTTACTAACCTAGCAGCTTGCTGCATGTGTTCTATCTTTTCCCCTGCTTTTTACAGTTATTTTAAGGATGAATATTAAAGCAACAGAGACATAATCCTCCAGCGAGACCCAGCTCTGCCATGCCGAGGACGCTGGGCTAGCTCAGCACGCCAATCGCTGCGCGTGGCCTAAGTCTGCCCCATGCAGCTTGTTGTATGCCTATTACTGCCTTTGCAGTTAAAAAAAAACAAAAAAAAACCTGCCCCCAGCTTTGCTGTTGAGTGGCTGTGTGTTACTGCCTTGCAGTTCAAAAACAAAAAAAAAGCCTGGTTCTACCTTGTCCTTCCCACGGGTATTCGACACTCACCTACGGTGTGTTGCTTACAAAAAAAAAAAAGTATTCTTTTTCTCTCTTGTCTCTTTTATGTCTCTCTTTTTCCACATCTGTATGCTGTGCCACCCCGCTGCAAGCTATGCGTTGTGTACCGCACGCAAACCAGATGGCACCATCTGAGGATTGCTCCACTCCGCTGTCAGCTTTGCGCTGCAGTGGTTGTGTGACTGCACGCAGACTAGACTGCAACTGTACGTAGGCTACGCTCCACACCGTTGTAAGCTACGTGCTGTTCCTGGCTGTGTGACTGCAAACAGCCCAGACTAGACACACAGCTCAGTACCCTTGGTGCTTGGTGCTCTCAGTGCTTCGGTGCCCAAGTGTCTTGGCCTAAACAGAGCCTCAGTGCCTCGCTGCTTCGGCATCCTCAGTGCTTCGAGGCCCGACGCCTTTGGTGCTTTATGTTCCATACATCGGTGCTCTTAGTGCCTTTGGTGACTCGGTACCTCGACCACCGTTATGCCTATAATGTCGGGCTTTCACCCTTGCACGTCCTGTAAGGGGAACCTTCCCCTACAGGACCAACACAAACTGTGTGTTCGGTGCTTGGGCAAGCAGCATGCCTCCTCTGCCCTGGAGGATAGGACGTTCTGCCTGATCTGCGCCAACTGCAGGGAGAGAACCCTGTGCAGTGGGTTGGCAGAGTTCACTGGCGAGACCTCCACAGTCAGTTCAGATGAACTGTCTGCGGCCTCGGCAGTCTTGATCTCCCCCCTCCTCCACCTGCCTTCGAGCCCTACGCAGAGCATACCCTACGCACAGGCTCCAGCCCTTCGAGCTCGCAGCAGCTCAAGCTCTCCTCCAACCCTAACCCTAACCATAACCCTAATCCTATCCCTATTGGATGCACCTATCTCCCCAGGCCATAACTTCGGGTCAGAGGTTTAGGAGATACTGCAATGCTCCAAGAGGAAAGGGAAGCGTCTAAGCAGGTGGCTGCAATGCTCCGCTCCGGTGTCCCAGCACGAGACAGGGGGAAGCACTGGCGTCCGGTGGTTATCATGGTAACCCGGATAGTCCCGATCCCCACTGCACCACCCGGGGAAACGCCAGACGTGAGGCCCGAGCGTATCAGCGCTCAGGGAGACAGTTTCATGTGAAGCTGACACATTGGCAGTCATCCACTTAATCGGCCATAAGAGTGCTCAGAAAAAAAAGGTTTATTTTGTTATGGGTAATTGGTATATTGATATTGATACAAGGAGATATTTCCTCATATGTTTCTGCTCTAAGCTTTTGTTAATCATAAGATGCACAATGTGGATGACAAGTTTCACATGTAAACATTTTAAAATTGTATCATATCTGAGATTAGGGGTAGATTCATTTACAAATACAATGCCAGTTGATAGTACCCACATTGGTTCCATCTATTATGGTGCATTTCTTTCAAACAAAATTTAATTACCATTCTAACCATTTTAACATTCGGTGGGCCCAATTTACAAAGCTTTAACACATTATTTGAAGGATGTTGAAAAAATGTTATTAAAAATACAATATTATTATAAGGGAACTGTTTAACAATGTTGTTGGCCTCTGTAAGAACAGTCAGTATTATCACTATTAAACTTTATCCATAGTAACAGTAAATGGTCACAAAAAACAATAATAGAAGATGATATGGTACCAGGTGACAGTTTCTAAGGAATGATAACATTTCTACTTCTTCTGAATGATATCTTACTTTTACAATACTGCTCATAAAGTATAATCAAAACTGTAAAAAGGGAACCCTGAAGCCAAGAACTCCATTCCAAAAATCACATTTGGATTAGATGATAAACCTGCCAATATTATTGCAATTGAATCTAACTGTCAAAACATGTCACAGTATAAGTTATCAGATGACTGCAGCAAAATGATAGATCTTATCAGAATTCCTTACCAACATATGGTTTTCAAATCCTAGCTCAACTCACCTTAACGAGCAACTTGGTACGGGGCTGAAATATCTTCGTCTTGTTAAGAATCACCTTGTATTTGTTTCACTCATCATATCGTGGTAATAGTTTAAAACTCAGAAGGTAAATTCACCCATGTGGCCTCAAACATATTCAGCTTGTAACCCAGAGTGTAGCCAATAACCATATAGAACAAATGTAGTTCTTATATTCACTGCGGGAGAGTTTTGCAGTGCAACAGGTCGATATTACACTCGCCAGCTGAATTGAGAGAAGACGTGTTTGAGAGCCATTGTGAGGCCATTGAGGTGCCTTAAACTTCAAAGAGTTTTCAAAGTCACCAGCACGTGATGACTGAAAATGATACACAAAAAGTATTTCTACTCAAGATGAAGGATACATAGTTTGATTCAGCTCTGCAAACACCATCTTATAGCCAAATCCCACAATGAGCAACAAATGGATCCTTGTTTTTTTTTTTTGTTAAGTATACTTGCTCAGCCAAATACATCAAAGAAATGATGGGTTTTATTTAAAGTGTCCCAACCTTGTTGAATCCGGCTTTGAACTATTTCTAAAAGTATTTAATATCCAATCATCTTGATGGAAACATATGTGACAGATATGATGTACTCGTGTGCCACGATGATTTATATCTATGGATTTAGAGTCACAATTGAAAAGTTGCAGTTTAAATCATGTCAGAGCAGGGAAGCATCGCTAGAGCAGTTCCCACTGAAAATCTGTTAAAAGAAAATCTGATGAAGTTATGCAGAACATTTAACAGCCTGCTTCATGAAGACCTGTGTTTTACTACCCCTCCAGGCTTAGTCTCAATGTTCAAGGTAAGCAGAAAGAGCAGAAAGCATGTTTGGGTTCTATTATTATTCTATTAACAAACAAATTATGCCTTGTGTTAATACCCCCAATAGCATGATTGGAAAGAAATACACATCGGCTGCAGTTAATCATAGCCACCAAAATGTAACTGCGCCTTAATCCTGCATAGATAATACAAGACTTGCACCTCTGTCATTATTCCTCCACTGGATTCATAAACATCCGTTTGCTTTGGTAAATAAACTAAATGTGATGCCTGTGATAGGGCTAACATTGCCTAAGCTGTTAATGGAAGCCTCTTATCTTTCAATAAAATGGGACCAGCAGCCAAAAGCTTACTTACAATACCTTGGCAGTGCACGTCTATACAAACCTAGCACCACAAGGATCTCTGATAGGGGAATCAATGGTAGGTCATTTTTTATTTTTTATTTTTTTAATCAGAGACAAATTAATAGCCTTTCTCAAGATCGCAGCCAACTGATATGACAGAAGTAGAGAGAGACTGAGCATGAATCCCAAATCTAATATTTTAAGCTCTAGAAGTAAGAAACAGACTATTTTATGAGAGCATGGTTGTTTCATAGTGCATTTCATTTATTTTCGAGTAGGATAAAGAAAAAAACATTATCCTACATATTTGTTCCATGTGTATCTAATCATGTTTATGTGCATTTTTTAAAGATAGCGATCAATTAAAAAAAATGGATGCAAAGTAAGAAAAATTAGCAAAATTGCACAATTCAGCCCAAATAGGATTTGATATACATGGGGGAAAAAAGGATGTGACAATAAACAAGTTTATTTCTACAAATATACCCCATGGTTGTTCCATTAAAGGTGAAACAACTTACATACTTAATATTTAATTTTTGGCCCTGACTTGTAGGAAGAATTCCCATATTATAGACCCTTGTCCTTTCTTTTTAGGGTGACATGTCAAAATGTAAAATAGACAATTCTGGTATGCCATTGAACAACACAACTTCACAACACAGACTGTGTTACACCTGAGGTTGTGCTGGTATTAAGTGAAGAACCAGCATAACACAAATAGTTCCTACTGCAGCCCCATGCACACCTGCAGGTTTTATTACAGCACGAAACTGCCCACAATCGCACAATTAGAAGAAATAACCATCCAGTTTTGATTCCTCAGCACTAGCTAATAATGACACATAAAGCAAACATCATAAAGGCACAGGAAACAGAGCAGGGGATTAAAATGCCTGTGAGCTTTTTTAGAGTTGAAAACATTTGAGACAAAGCGATTTCAATACAGTACCGCCCTGGGTATACTTTTATTTTCAGCCATAGCGGTAAATCTTCTCTGTCATTGTAATGAAACTCTTCATAGTGCAGGACTGGTTATAAGGCAGAATGGTCCTGACTAACCGCTACAATACAGGAGGGGGTACAACTCCCTTGAGTTCACAAAAGAATGAAGTTGCTCTTATTGGACTGATCCAGCAAAACTGGTATGCCATGCACATGTATTACCTGTATTTGTATGGTATAAATTGTAGTAATTTGATGATGTGCCCCGTCCCAGCCACCTCCATTTCCTTTTATATGAGGGACAATTTTGGATCGAATCATGGGATCACAACTCATCAGAGACACAACAGTCAGAATGAGAGCACCAAAGGCTACTGGGGGAATAGCAAAGAAGTATAAGGATCTCCAATTCCTATAAAATATTTAATAAAGTGTGGTTATTTCTGACCAAGCATGATGCTTTAGCACAGTACTTAGCATTCAAGGTAAAATAAATGAATGTATTATCTTTTATTCCTTTTGGTAAGTGAAAGCGCAAAAGTAAAAATGTTACCATCATGGGAATGCATTAATAACACATTCATTTCCTTGTTCTATTCCCCCATTCTGTTCCAGTTTACCCCTCACCTTCCCGACATCATCATAAAACTCCCAGTCTGCAATTCAAATGCCTTATCAGCACCTGCTTGCTGTGTGTGCTTCTGTGGATTCACTCACAGACAAATTGTTTATATCCGCTGCACACCGACATGTCAAGCCCTTGGACTCCATATATAACCACCCATGATAATGACAGTATTGCGTACAGGTGATTACAAAGTCAGTCATAGACAGTGTTGAAAAGATTGGACGATTTTTTTTTTTTTGTTGTTCCAGGATTTATTATCTGTATTACTGGAAGCCAATTTGCTACCAGTGTTTCTCAGAAAGCAAGTGCAGCAGAATTGATGAGGAAAAGGATCCTGGAGATAATAATACTCATTACACACAGATGCTGTGATTCTGAGAGCATACATTTTCTATTAGGAGCAGCTATAATGAGGTTTCTTTGCTTGAACATGATAGTATCATCATTTTTAGAATATGACACGCCTGTATATTATGAACCCCAGGTACAATGTGCATGATTGAGCAGTCTAGGGTCCCCTGTATGATTGGGCTCTTGCATTCTACTATAGAAAAACACAAAAAACATTTAATACTATATAGAATACTATAATCAAAGTATTAACCACTTCAGCTCCAGGACGTATGTATGTACGTCAAATGAAAGAGCACTTGCAGTACCATGCCATACCTCCGCATGTCAAAGTTTGCTGTCTATTCTATGTTTTTTTAATCTGATCTCTTTGTATACATGCCTGTCAGGAGGTGAGTGGTGTGGGTGACAAAGTGAATGTCTAACCAGTCTTACCGAAATAGTCTGTTTTTAATTATTAATAATCAATGTACTGTGTTATTATTTTGTAAAACCTTTTTGTTTGGGACTGAAAACCCGCCGATTTAATCCCATAACATTGTTGGTATATGGATAAAATGACAGGCTTTCATCAAAACTAAAAGGTTTCACAAAATAATAACACAGTACAGTAATCCATAAGTGCGTGGGAAAGTGCTCCGGTTGTAGTACCGTGGTGCTCTGTTGTTCTGGGTTGTAGTACAGTGGTGCTCTGTTGTGCTGGGTTGTAGTGCAGTGGTGCTCTGTTGTGCTGGGTTGTAGTTCAGTGGTGCTCTGTTTTGGGTTGTAGTACAGTGGTGCTCTGTTTTGGGTTGTAGTACAGTGGTGCTCTGTTGTGCTGGGTTGTAGTACAGTAATGTACATATTTTACATAAAAACGTGAATATTTCTGTTATGTATATTAAACCCTTTGGTGGAGGATGATTGTAAACCTTCACAAAGACAGATTTGTCAAAAGTCCCTAAAAACCACAAATCGTGGATGTTGTTGAGTGATTTAAAACACGACAATTTGTTTGAAAGTGGTCGGGGGTGCACAGGACTCAAATATGGGTCAAAGGTCAAGTATAATCTTCTAGAGGAATATACCATCATATACACAGGAGGCTGTGTGGTCCAGTGGTTAAAGAAAAGGGCTTGTAACCAGGAGGTCCCCGGTTTAAATCCCACCTCAGCCACTGACTCATTGTGTGACCCTGAGCAAGTCACTTAACCTCCTTGTGCTCCGTCTTTCGGGTGAGACGTAATTGTAAGTGACTCTGCAGCTGCTGCATAGTTCACACACCCTAGTCTCTGTAAGTTGCCTTGGATAAAGGCGTCTGCTAAATAAATAATAAACCATTTTGACGTCACTACTGCAGTATTATGCCTTTTTTTCGAATGGCTCAGGATGCAAATATAGCCTTCATCCATATATATATATATATATATATAAAATGTAAAAAAGATAACAATTTTGTGTCTGTTTTGCTTCATTGAATATGACTAATCTAGTACACAGGAGCCTAAAGGGTTAATAAAAAATATTATAAATGTATTGACTTTTTCCAAATATTATTATTCTATACCAATTGCAGGGGTACCAATTACAATATTTTTTTTGCATCATTGTTTTGCATCCGGAATTGAAGAGGTTAAGACCAAAATAACCTTCATAAGTTCAATGACAAATGTTTCAATGCCTTCAAAGTCATTGACCTTTTTAAGATTTTTCTAAATTAAGCACTAGTGAATTTGTAACGGTTATGGATGATATAATCTGTATATACTCTGCACCTCATATTTAATATGCAACTTACGTTATACGTCTGACCCAAACAGGCTTGCTTCAATTACTACTTGCAATAGTAGGAGTTTATTATAACCCCGGCTCTAATATAGTGCAGGCAAAAAACATGCATTACAAATAAATAGCTGATGTCAGCGGGGCAAATTCCTGTCTATTTCAGAAAAACTTTAGACAAAGAGAAGGAGATGTGATACCATTGGACTAACTAATCAATAATTAATCATAAGCTTTCAAGACCTAAAAGGTCTCTTCTTCAGGTGAAAGTAGGAAAGAGAGATTGATGTTTACATTCAAAGGTGGCATCAGAACTTTAACAAAAGGAACCCATTTTGAATCACTACAATTCTAATACAAGGAAAAAAGCTCTGTTGAAGAAAAAAAAAATGAGAGGCTGCATAATAAACTTTAATAATAATGAAACCTTGTTGCTCTGTAGGTACCTGGCCTATGCTAGTTTCTAACCCTGTAGTGTATATAAATGCGTGCTAAACTTACTGTAAACTGAACTGAAATTACACACTCAGTAGCTTTCTTATATTCTTTATTGTGGTTACTTTTAATTGCTTTCAAAATGTTTAATGGAATGGCTTCAATCGAGAGGAGTCTACAGTTAAAACTACTTTTGTAGAATGTAAATAAACTGGATAATTTTCTGATTAGGTCGAGTACACAGAAGGAATTCTAGTTTAGTTCAAAACATGACTGTAGGACACCTTTAAATAAGGATCTGGTACCATTTCTTATCATTTGTTTTAATTAATTAATTTATTTTTCATATTTTTACTGATTGCTTTAATGCTGCATGATAACAGAGTACAAATATATACCAGCAAACCGCTATTTGTCTTCATTAACTATATAGATTCTTCCAGCCGATTCCCCTCTGTAGTCTTCAGTGAGGTATCGAAGAGACAAAATAAAAGAAGTAGAAACACACTGGACTCAACTGGATTTTGTTTGTATTGGGTACTATGAATGATTGCAGTCTAATGTAGTGTGTGATTAGATATTGGTCCGGTAATAGAGAATTGCTTGGGTTGCACTAAATGAAAAATGCACACTTCATTATCCTCAATGTATACAGCAAAGGGGTCACGACCCTCTGGAGAAAAAACAAATCAGTGCGATTTTGTTTAGATTTCTGGAAGTTTCAAACGAGCCAGCTTTTCAGATAAAATAAATGGCAGGTGTCGGTGCAGCTTGACTAAATCTGTTTAACAATGCATTAATGGAATACATTTCTACTGTGGGGTGGGTTCAGAAGGGTTTGCTGTATATGCCGTGTTTGCAGTTTGAACCACGGCTATCAGGAGCAAAAAGGTTATCTATATACCTAAGGAATACAGCTATTATCATGATATACAACTAGCAAGAAACCATTTAATTTCAAAAGTACTAACACAAATGGTCATACCTCTTATAAGTATTATTAACATCAGGGGTTAATTTGATACATTTCTGTCTGACAGACGGGAATACAGTTTGCAAATGATGAACCATATGAAAATGTTATATATATATATATATATATATATATATATATATATATATATATATATATATATATATATATATATATATATATATATATGTTGGAAAAAATAACTCTATGTGCATAACATGTGCAGTAAAAAAAACAGTGCTGTCTGGAACCAGCTCAGTATACAAACATTATTTATGGGACTTAAAGCCTCAGTGCGGCAAGACCAGAAACTGGAGATGCAAACTGGCAGTACATTATGCCGTCAACGCAACACAGCAAAAGGCTGTCATTATCTGTCTGAATGAAGATAAAAGAATAAACTCCACAAAAGAGACAAATTCATTAATTACGATAGAAACTTTCCGAATTCTATAACACAAGCCAGCTAAATGAAACCGAACAGTCATTAGCCAAGGTAAGTAAGACAAACTCCAGCCAAAGCAGAAATCAATATCTATGACATAAAAGCTTCTTGTAGAAAGAAAGAGAACTTAAATATAAGAATTAAAAAGTCCTAGCCATGTAATCACCACTTGAGATGGAAATCACTTGGAGCCAGCAACAATAGGCTTATCGGCGGCATGCACGAGAAACCAATAATTGGGAATATAATAATACATTACAAAAATGAATGTGCCATCACTCAGCTGTTTCTTTAGAATTAATTTCTCTACCTTCATTACATTTAAGAAATCTCATAATTCATCTAATTTAATTTCCATCTATTGTACCTAAGAGTGCGTTGTACAAAGCAAACATAATTAAAAAGTAATGAAAAGATACAGGCAGGCAGGCAAAATAATAAAATAATTCCAATATGAATTGCACCCTTTCATTTATTTATTTTACACATTGAAACATTGCCATTGTAAAGTTTTCTGATGTAAAAGGAAGATATAGAAGCATGATCAGAACATTAGGAGAACGTTCATTTACAAACGGAACACCCTTTTCCACACCTTAACAGCCAACTGTAGACTAGTGAGTGATGGGGAGGCCTTCATCAATAATCACAATAAACCAAACACTGAATGCTGGTAGAGATCAATAGTATTGATATGAACAGAGTGTAAGGGATTTCACAGGACAGATTATCACCACTGTCTGCAAATGATACGCACACCATCAACAGTGCTTCATGATGCTCACCAGTGTTCCACAGGCACCAATGTGTAATATAATTTTAAACAGGGTTCTCATAATCTCTTAAAAATTGCACAGTAGCTGAAACTTTTAAATATTTTTCTAAAAGGAAAAGTCTGGATCTTAGAAATAGCATTATAGCCAAATATATTTTGAAATTACTAAAATGAGGCACTCCATCACATTCATTACATTTATCGATTGGTTTTATGTAGAAATGTCACGTTGAAAATATATAAGCGGTTCTGCCAAAATAAAATGAATTAAAGAAAAGGAAAGTGGAGGCAAGGAGCTACTCAGCAAAGTGCCTAAACTGTTTTAGCAGTAACTGACACTGCCCCCCCTGCAATAGGGGGACTGTCAAGTTCAGGCTGTACTGTTGAAGATGGCCAACAATCTGAACCAGAACAAGCTGAAGGGGCCCCCCAGCTAGAGATGTCCGAGTCTGAACCGGGGATCCTAATGCACACAATGTTCTTTCACAACCATCTTTATTGAGGAATCCAGCTGAATGGCAGGTAATTGATGAAAACGTTAGAAAGTACTGGATTGACCAGGGCCCTTCCCCTTTCCAGAATCCCAACACAGATTTCAAATAGCATATGACTGCCAGTACAAATGCATGACTAGTCAGTCTTACAGTTGTTATGTGTCCAAATATATTTTCAGTCAAGAGTTAGTCATGGGTGAAACAGTTAAGGGGGAATGGTTATTGTACTCCCCTTCAACTGGTTCTGTTTCTGTTGTGTGTTTAAAGTGACAAAGAATCGGTAAAAAAAGGAAAACATATGTTGTAAACAAATAGTTTTTCTTCACAATCTTTGGTGCTTGAGTGTTTTCTGCTGAGAAAATCGTATCATTTATTATTATTATTATTACTTGGGTGGGGGGTAGCACTGTTACGGTAGTGTACAGAGCCCCCGAAATAGGTTAATCCGACACTGTTCCTATCCATTGTGTTACAACAAGCAACACTGTCAGTGGTGTTCATGTTGGGTGGTATTTGAGGGTGTTGCTTCTTCCCAATAAAGTGACATGGATCTGAACTCATTTCAGTTCACGGATGGATGATTACAAAGCGATCTTGAAGATACCTGACTCAAGATACCTGACTCACTAGTTTCTCTGAAAGGAAAGCACATTCATTCGAAATGAAAAGCAAGAACTGAAATATTTGCTGCTAATTCAATCCACCAGATATATTGTTCACATTAAACTAGATCTTTAAAACACCTATTGTGTAACCCCCCCCCCTCTTCGTTGGTTATACTCAATTGTCTCCTCTTCAATTCCGTCTCTTCCCTTTGACTGGGTTTTACTATATCGTCACATTTTCATTCTCTTTATTAGAACAACACCGCCTTGTACAATAAGATCTGGCATAACACAGTGAGGGAAATTGCAAATTTGCAAGGGCTTACTCTTGTTCAAATCCATCTCTGCTGCCGATAGACGGGAATACAGCTTTTTAGTGAAGGAAAGTCATTATACCAGCAAGTTCAGTGTTCGAAGATCTGTCTGGTACATTTTCCTAATGGATAAGATTGTTCCTAGTGAGTCAATATACAGAGACCATCGCTTGGAACTGTGCAAAACTTCACAGCCAAAGTTAGGCAAAATGGTTTCCATTTTTTCTCCTTGCTTGATTTTTTAATACAGAAAAAATGGTATGGTATATGTCCGTCATTCTCAGAGCATTTCATGTATCCCTGTCCTCTTACATCAACGTATTTGTTTTGCGCCATGTTCTTCATTGAAACATGTTAATTGTGCAACAAGTTTCAGAGTCTTTGCCACTTAAAGTGATGGCAGCTAACAACTCATGTTTCTTATCTACATCACTCCACTAGAGGGTTGGCTACATCTTGGGCCCTCTTCAGAGGGGCCTCACTGTCTGATGCATGTACGGCGGCTAGCTGGCCTACACCACATACATTTTCCAGGTCATCCCAGGAAGGGGCCTATCGGCAGCTCTGGTATAGAGAGCTCAGAAAATACCTACCAATAGGCAGGCATATCCCATACATAATGTTGTTGGTGGTCATCTTCTCTTTCATGAACCAAATATTACTGATCCTGACCCGGTATATCATTCAATGCTCTTATTTATCAGATATAATATACATTACTGCACCTTGTCACAAACTAATTTGCTCAACTTCATTAAAGACCCGTGGGATGGTACTGGAAATAGTAACAAATTGAATGGGAGCATGGTTTCAAAAGCAGGACTGCCAAGCAAGTATATATCAACTAAATGTTTTGGATTTAATTAAAACAAAGTTCTGCTTCATTTCATTTACATAAGCAAAGCATCTGATACATAGGTTACTAACCCAATTTCCTTGACAAATTGAGCATTTCCCAAAAGCTCATCAAGGACTTGTTAGTCTCTTCATCAGCTCTAAAGTGACTGTAGGGCCCCTGCCTTACTGCACACCACACAGGATTTCAAATGACAACAAAATACAGCATCATTAAAGTATAAATGCCCAATGCAGAGATCAAAGATAGATACATTAGCTGTGTCCTGAGCCAAATACGAGGGCACTTTGAGTTATTTACAGGTAATGAGTGCTGCAGTGGTTATTAATTCAATTACAAACCGTGCAAATGTTTTTCTGTGTATGAAGACATTTAAAAAAAAATGCAATCTTCCTGTAGTTCAGACAGAGCGAGACAAACCCCCTACCTACTATGAATGGTTTAGTCCGAGAGTACTTACCTACCTGCATTCTCTCGTTCAATATCATATTACTGTTGCTTTCAATGTGTCAGGACTCAAAAGTTAGCTTTTAGAGAGCATCCACATGTTGGATAATGGCAGCTCTACTGGGAATCTGATTGACTGAGACTATCCGTGAGGTTCTTTATATATTAGTATGTGTCGAGTTATTAAACTGATTTAGCTGATAAGAACTGCATTAACAGACAAACAACTTAACAAACTGTATCCTTGTTAAGTTGGCTGTACACATTTTAGAGATAACCAAAAAAGCACAGAATTGTCATTATTTGTTGGCATACTTTCTTACAGCGCTTTAGATACTGGAACTAATTCAGTTATTTTCTGTTGAGTGTCAAAATTGAGCGTTACTGTCATGATTTACATCACCCAGAAAAATACAGGCGGTTTACTTCAAATAACTGAAACATGTCATACTTTAGCAAACATACAGTACTTTAAAGCTTAGTACAGCTGGTGTAGCCTGGCAGCTGTTAAAAGACAGAAAACTGAAGCAATTTAGAGAGTTCAAACCATTAGATCAGCCAGAAAAACTACAGCTGTTAGGATGTCAAAAAAAAGAGAGAGAGAGAGAGAGAGAGAGAGAGAGAGAGAGAGAGAGAGAGAGAGAGAGAGAGAGAGAGAGAGAGAGAGAGAGAGATCCTAAATTAAATACAGAATTAGTGAGCACTACTTTAGATCAAGACTGGCAAACCCAAGTTGAAGTAGAAGGCCAGAGAGGTCTGATTCTGTAACCAGTGTTACAGTAAAGAGACTGAATCTGAGATGGATTTCATACTACAATGTACAGAACACAGAGAAATACAAGATAAATATTCTCTCAAGCTGGCAGAAAGAGAAGGACGTTTCCTGATGATAGAGGATGAAGAAAGAGGTAGCAAAAATCTATGAACAATATACAATTATATTGCAGCCGGACACTCCTTATATATACACTACCGTTCAAAAGTTTGGGGTCACTTAGAAATTTTCTTGTTTTCGAAAGAAAAGCAAATTTTTTGTCCATTAAAATAACATCAAATTGATCAGAAATACAGTGTAGACATTGTTAATGTTGTAAATGACTATTGTAGCTGGAAACGGCTGATTTGTAATGGAATATCTACATAGGCGTACAGAGGCCCATTATCAGCAACAATCAGTCCTGTGTTCCAATGGCACGTTGTGTTTGCTAATCCAAGTTTATCATTTTAAAAGGCTAATTGATCATTAGAAAACCCTTTGCAATTATGTTAGCACAGCTGAAAACTGTTGTGCTGATTAAAGAAGCAATAAAACTGGCCTTCTTTAGACTAGTTGAGTATCTGGAGCATCAGCAATTGTGGGTTCGATTACAGGCTCAAAATGGCCAGAAACAAAGAACTTTCTTCTGAAACTCGTCAGTCTATTCTTGTTCTGAGAAATGAAGGCTATTCCATGCGAGAAATTGCCAAGAAACTGAAGATCTCGTACAACGCTGTGTACTACTCCCTTCACAGAACAGCGCAAACTGGCTCTAACCAGAATAGAAAGAGGAGTGGGAGGCCCCGTGCACAACTGAGCAAGAGGACAAATACATTAGAGTGTCTAGTTTGAGAAACAGACGCCTCACAGGTCCTCAACTGGCAGCTTCATTAAATAGTACCTGCAAAACACCAGTCTCAACGTCAACAGTGAAGAGGCGACTCCGGGATGCTGGCCTTCTAGGCAGAGTTGCAAAGAAAAGCCATATCTCAGACTGGCCAATAAAAAGAAAAAGATTAAGATGGGCAAAAGGACACAGACACTGGACAGAGGAAGATTGGAAAAAGTGTTATGGACAGACGAATCTAAGTTTGAGGTGTTCGGATCACAAAGATGAACATTCGTGAGACGCAGACCAAATGAAAAGATGCTGGAGGAGTGCTTGACGCCATCTGTTAAGCATGGTGGAGGCAATGTGATGGTCTGGGGGTGCTTTGGTGGTGGTAAAGTGGGAGATTTGTACAGGGTAAAAGGGATCTTGAAGAAGGAAGGCTATCACTCAATTTTGCAACGCCATGCCATACCCTGTGGACGACGCTTGATTGGAGCCTACAACAGGACAATGACCCAAAGCACAGCTCCAAACTATGCAAGAACTATTTAGGGAAGAAGCAGTCAGCTGGTATTCTGTCTATAATGGAGTGGCCAGCACAGTCACCGGATCTCAACCCTATTGAGCTGTTGTGGGAGCAGCTTGACCGTATGGTACGTAAGACGTGCCCATCAAGCCAATCCAACTTGTGGGAGGTGCTTCAGGAAGCATGGGGTGAAATCTTTTCAGATTACCTCAACAAATTGACAACTAGAATGCCAAAGGTCTGCAAGGCTGTAATTGCTGCAAATGGAATTAAAAATCATTATTTCTAACCTTGTCAATGACTATATTTCCTATTCATTTTGCTATATTTCCTATTCAAACTCATTTCATGTATGTTTTCATGGAAAACAAGGAAATTTCTAAGTGACCCCAAACTTTTGAACGGTAGTGTATATGTACATTTAATGCATTAACTTTGGCAATGCTTGTATATGACCATTTACATTTGGATTTGAAGTAGATGTAGATATACAATAGGATCAGAATGGGAAACTCAATAAAAACATTCAAGGACATGACTGAAGCATGATTCTGTACTGCTTTCTTCTTAACTTGCGTTGGCGAAATCCTTAGCAGGTGTGCAGTCACCCTGAAATTGGCAACTGTAGTGGTGCTTCTGTTCCATATGCTTCATTGATAGATGCATAAGCAGGGTATTATGCCCTCCCAATCTGGCTTCAGCAGCATCAAAATATAAATAAGTACAGCCTGGCACCAAGGGATTTCCGTCAACTCATTTCTGTAGTTTTTCAACATTCTTTGCAGACTGGATAACTTTGTTGTGCATTCAAGATTGACTATGAATAATGCGATACGCTTTATTCTATTTATTTATTATTTATTATCAAAATGTCTAAAATCATCCCACCGATGCTCGGCTGGTTCCTTGTAGCTGATTATTCCAAAACCATTGTCAAGTCGTGCCTTAAAGGATCCTAATGATTCAGCATCAACTGTGTATTGACAGCATTACAAAAAAGAAACTTGATGCTTTGTGTCTGTTCACTAGATGGCAGTGGCTCTTACTTTTTTAAAGACTGGCTAGACTGGGTTACATGTCAGGGAACTAAAACTGAAGAGCAGCTCCTAAACTTTGGTCTAAGCATTTTATTATTATTATTATTTGTTTATTTAGCAGACACCTTTATCCAAGGCAACTTACAGAGACTAGGGTGTGTGAACTATGCATCAGCTGCAAAGTCACTTACAATTACATCTCACCCGAAAGACGGAGCACAAGGAGGTTAAGTGACTTGCTTAGGGTCACACAATGAGTCAGTGTCTGAGGTGGTTACATGCCCCTTTCTTTAACCATTGGACCACACAGCCTCCTTAAAAATGTTACTTAGTTGCTGTGGCGATGTGGCCGCGCCCTTGTGCGTAGTTTGTGTTATATGTTGCATGTTGCATGTGTTAATGTTGGTGTATAGCGATTGGTACACGGGATATAAGCGGTCTGTGTTTCACGTGTGTTTAAAAATGTATAATTGTAGTTAGGCACGAGGTTGCACATAATTAATTCACGTGCTGGGATTCAAGTGAATAATTAATTAGTAATTGAATCCCAGCACAACAGTATATATAGATGCACGTTTCACTCACTCGGGGTTGGGTGTTCGTGAGTGGAGAACGGGTGTGGAGAAGGAGGATAAATATAAATAATAAGAAGAATAAGAAGTGTTTTGTACGCACCGTGTTTGTTTGTCTCCGTGCACCGTTTTGTTTAGTGATAGTCCGTTTTGTTTGTCTGTTTATTTTGGCGAATGTGCCGTGTCCTGTTTTGTGTACAAACCTTTTATTTTCTGTTTAATTATTAAATGCTGAGCGCGATCACGCGCTCAGCTTCACCACAACCCCAAGTTTCTGTGTATTACTTCCTGTTTCTGGTCTGACGTCACCCACTGTCAGCCGTCTTTGTGACACGTGGTGTCATCGTGGGATTACCAGCGCCTCCAAGACTCAGACCAGAGCAGGAGTACCGTGTGTTTTTTTGGAGAGAAAAAGGAAAAAAAAAAATGGATTTTTTTTGGAGAAATGGAGGAGGAAAGACGCTAGAGAGGAAGCAACAGCAGCACCCATCCTGCAGGCCAGTGTCAGAGGAGGTGATCGACTGGCTGCTGGATCAGGAGAAGCAAGGGGCCCAGAGTAACATCAGCGCAGCAGTTGCAGGCGGTGTTAAAAGGTGTCCTGCACCGCTACTAACAAGGCTGTTGTCCTCTCTAGCGCCCAAAGGGAGGAGCCCGAGCGTCCCTACGCCTGAGTGGGAGGAGCCCGAACGTCCCACGCCTGAGTGGGAGGAGCCCGAACGTCCTACGCCTGAGTGGGAGGAGCCCAGACGTCCTACGCCTGAGTGGGAGGAGCCCGAACGTCCCTACGCCTGAGTGGGAGGAGCCCGAACGTCCCTACGCCTGAGTGGGAGGAGCCCGAACGTCCTACGCCTGAGTGGGGGAGCCCGAACGTCCTAAGCCCAAGAGGGGAGTCGGTGCGTCCACAGCCCAAAGGGAGGAGTCGGTGCGTCCACAGCCCAAAAGGGAGGAGTCGGTGCGTCCACAGCCCAAAAGGGAGGAGTCGGTGCGTCCACAGCCCAAAAGGGAGGAGTCGGTGCGTCCACAGCCCAAAAGGGAGGAGTCGGGGCGTCCACAGCCCAAAGAGAGGGAAGTCGGGGCTTCCACAGCCCTAGGACCCAAGCTGCCAGCAGAGGGAGAATGCCTGCTGGTTCCACCTCCACCAGCAGAGGAAGAATGCCTGCTGTCCCCATGTCCACCAGCAGAGGAAGAATGCCTGCTGTCCCGTGTCCACCAGCAGAGGGTGAATGCCTGCTGTCCCGTGTCCACCAGCAGAGGGTGAATGCCTGCTGGGTTCCCATCCACCAGCAGAGTGTGAACGTCTGCTGGTATCACTTCCCCACCGTCACCACCCGGAGGAGAGGAACAGGAGCTGCCTCTGCCTCCACCACAGTCCCCTGCAAGAGCGGGAGAGCCGCACCAGTCCCCTGCAAGAGGCGGAGCCGCACCAGTCCCCTGCAACAGTAGGAGACCACACGCTGCTCGCACCTCCATCGCCAGGAGACTACACGCTGCTCGCACCTCCATCGCCAGGAGACTACACGCTGCTCCCACCTCCACCACTTCCTCCACTAGGAGCAGAGGAGCAGGAGCTGCCTCTGCCTCCACCACCTCAACCGCTTCCACCAGGAGCAGAGCAGCAGGAGCTGCCTCTGCCTCCTCCACCAGCAGAGGGTGAGTACCTGCTGGTTCCGCCTTCTTTGTCGTGGGAGGACTGCTTGCCCTCCCACCTCCACCAGCAGAGGGTGAATACCTGCTGGTTCCGACACCACTAGGAGCAGAGCAGCAGGAGCTGCCTCTGCCTCCACCACCTCAATTGCTTCTACCAGGAGCAGAGCAGCAGGAGCTGCCTCTGCCTCCTCCACCAGCAGAGGGTGAGTACCTGCTGGTTCCGCCTTCTTTGTCGTGGGAGGACTGCTTGCCCCTCCCACCTCCACCAACAGAGGGTGAATACCTGCTGGTTCCGCCACTGCCCGGAGCAGAGGAGCAGGAGCTGTCTCCGCTTCCGCACCTCCACCACAGGGAGTGCGGTGGCAGGAGCCCCAGAAAGGGGAGCTACCGGCTACAAAGACAGGGGAGAGGTCAGGAGACCACTTTCCCCAGCAGCAGTTTCGCTGCAGGAGTTCTTGTGGCCGGAGCCCCACAGGAGGGAGCTACCGCTACGAAGAAAGGGGAGAGGTCAGGAGACCAGCATCCCCAGCAGCAGTTTCGCTGCAGGAGTGGACCAGCATGCTGTCAGCCGTGCCACTACCGGCAGGGGTGCTGACAGCATTGCCAGCCATGGGCCCACTGAAGCCTCCCTTCCCAGCCCGAGACTTTGTCCTGGACTGCTGGGTTTTAAGGGGAGGTGGCCGTTGAGGCCATGTGCTGCGCACAAGGGGGTATATGTAGCGATGTGGCGCGCCCTTGTGCGTAGTTTGTGTTATATGTTGCATGTTGCATGTGTTAATGTTGGTGTATAGCGATTGGTACACGGGATATAAGCGGGTCTGTGTTTCACGTGTGTTTAAAAATGTATAATTGTAGTTAGGCACGAGGTTGCACATAATTAATTCACGTGCTGGGATTCAAGTGAATAATTAATTAGTAATTGAATCCCAGCACAACAGTATATATAGATGCACGTTTCACTCACTCGGGGTTGGGTGTTCGTGAGTGGAGAACGGGTGTGGAGAAGGAGGATAAATATAAATAATAAGAAGAATAAGAAGTGTTTTGTACGCACCGTGTTTGTTTGTCTCCGTGCACCGTTTTGTTTAGTGATAGTCCGTTTTGTTTGTCTGTTTATTTTGGCGAATGTGCCGTGTCCTGTTTTGTGTACAAACCTTTTATTTTCTGTTTAATTATTAAATGCTGAACGCGATCATGCGCTCAGCTTCACCACAACCCCAAGTTTCTGTGTATTACTTCCTGTTTCTGGTCTGACGTCACCCACTGTCAGCCGTCTTTGTGACAGTTGCTTATTCCAATTACCTAACTGGACTCATATGCCTCTTGCATCTTCAAAGTGGTGAATAACTCATTTTCCTTCAGCTAATTTAATGGTATTATAAGTACTTTTTTTCATTAGTCCACAAGTAAGTGTTCAATGTTCAATTCACTGATCAAACATCAGATCTCGATTGATTCTCCCTATTCCTAAATGTTATGAATCATTTTAATTTCCTGCAGCTTAGTGGATGTGTAGCACTGAAGATATTGATATTGGCAGGTTTAGGTAAATCGTCACAAAGTCCAAATACCTTCTTCTATATCTAGTTAATTTAGGATTGAAGAGATTTTCTTTAAATATTTATAGTAAAGTCAGCAGTATTGGAAACTGGTCCCTGTCCATGGTGCTGAAGGAGCCAATCCATCTAGCTTGACTGGACTTTCTGTAACCCATGCCAAACAGCCTTGACAAGATAAGAGGTATGGGACCATTTAAGGGAAGCATGTCTAATTCTCCTGCCGCAGGTGGAGAGTTTGTTTCATTAGTGAAAAGTGAATTAGGGTTGAATAATGTATGAAAAACGTATACATTAATGTGATTTTAATGACTCCAAACATGTTTCAATAAATCTTGGATACAGCAAAGCAAACCTTATTCATTCATTATGTTTAGTAAGGGGAAATGCTCTTCTAATTCAGGATCGGGAAAAGACAATCAAATGTGCTAACATATAGTGTGACTTTATTGGGCCGCCATTACAATACCTGAATAATCTGTAGGGAAAGGACAATGAAACTATGCATTTTAGCTAGTAAAAAAGTATGTAGGCACACTTGTTTTATTTTCCACATACAAAATGGACCAGAATACATTTCGGTGTCAAGGCCTTGATAAATCCGACCCGTCATTGGCAGAACGGACTAAGGAAACCATAAGATCTACTTGGAAGGAAGACTAACAGATGTAAAGGGCAGAGATATTGTGATGTTAGATCAATATTGACCCCATATTTGCACAGCTAATAATACAACTCAAGAAAAAAATCATGTTGCATTGTGACAGTGTGCCCCGCCCATGTTTGTGTTATGGCGTTACATGTTGCGTGTGGTGTGTTAATGTTGGTGTATAGGCATTGGTGCATGGGATATAAACGGGTTTGTGTAACACGAGTGATTTAAAATATATAGTTGTATTTAGGCACAGGGATTACTTCACGTGCAGATAAAGTAGGTAATAGCATGTGAGCACGGGATTGCACAAATTAGTTCACGTTTCGAGATTCAAGTGAATAATTTAATAGTAATTGAATCTCGGCACCGCTGTATATATAGAGGCACGAAGCACTCACTCAGGGCTGCGTGTTCAGGGAGAAAAGGGAGTGAGAAGAAGAAAATAAAAAAAAGAAAAGCAATTGCTACGGTGTGCTGGAGGACCAGCACGGTGCTTGTTTGTTTCGTATGTTCGTCCTTTGTTGATGGTTGTGTTACGAAACCAGGAAGGACCCCTATCGTATTGTATCGTGAGTGTTTTGTTTGTTTTGTCGCGTCTAACTGTTTGCTTGTTGTCATTGTTAGACGGCTAACACGATCCAGAGCTGTCGCCAGGAGCCAGCACAAAACCGGACAACACTGCACTGTGTATCACGATTAATTGGATTTGCACCACGAGCACTACAGCATGCACTATTGGATTGGTGACTGTGTTTGTACATTGTGGGTGTTTTATAGCGTGTTATTATCTGCAGGACTGCAACCCTTTATAACTACTGTGCAATACACATTGCTGTGTATTGCCAGATCATTCTTTTCTGCCTGGTCATCAGACCATCTGGATTACAAATTAATAAACAAACCATTTCACCCGTACTTTGTTGTCTGTTTGTTTCAATTGTATTACTGCACCGGTTCTTCACCTGCAGATCACTTACCACTTTGCCACACATGGTGTCAGAACTGGGACGACAGCGCCTCCAAGTATCACCCGTAGTTGCTGTGTGTTTTCCTGGCCTGACGTCACCCGTACAGCCAGCCTTTTCACATGCATACATACCTAAAAGTAAAATCCCTAGCTTGAAAATACCTTTTTGTTAGACATATTTCTGTAAACACTGCATAGGTGCCAAGATTTTTACTGAAGGAGAAGACCTGATATTTTTTTCATGAAATCTCTGCTTACTGGGAGCAAGGCAATTAAAAAAAGAAAAATCACATATTCTGGGCCATATCCCCTCAGGAAGATTTACAATCTGTGGTGCTGGGGACAGATGTTACCGTGGTTTAGATAAGGTCTGCAGCTATTCTGTCCAGCACTGGCAAACTTCATCATAGCCAGTCAACTGGAACAGCCAGTTACCTCTGGTGCAAAATGAGGGGATTTTGCTACTTACTATCTGAGCTTGAATATAATTGTGATTACTCGTTTAAATCGCTTTCCTTTATGGTATTAATCTGAATTCTTTCAATTCACTTTGTTGAAGGGCTTTGTGGGTCACTGGATTGTTAACAGATACAAAGCCTTTAACCTTTGGGACTTCAGTTCCATTTCTAACCAGGCTACTATTGACACAAAGCATCCCATGGCTATAAGACGTTTCTACTGAAAATGTATGATACCCTATTTACAGTCCCCTTTTACACTCAAATGAAAATAAAATCCTATTTGTTTTTTTGTAATTTACACAGATGAAGGCAGTAGTCAAAACATGACTTACGTTTGGTTATACAACCTACTTACACACTACGAATCGTTACTTTGCTTTGCGTTAAATAATTAGAAAATACTTTTTTTGTGCTCGAAATTAACAAACATTACCAAGATAATTGCTTGTCTAAAAACTGGAATACAATGTGATTGTTTTACCAAATGCAAGTAAATACTTTCAAACACTAATTCTTTGGTAAAACTAAATCCCATTTCGGTTAATACCTTAAATCGGTTATAACACAAACAGAAAAAGGGTTTTTAGAAAGTTCTCGGTCTGTTATACTTGTACTTCCAGGTTAATTTCACCTGGAAGGTTATAATTTTCTCCATCCCTTCAGCCCTTAAGTAAAGCAAGTAAACTGAGAGACAATTTATCAAGTAAAAAATACCTGTTGCACCAAGTGCTTCTTTCTGAACTGAATGGATTTAAGAACCAATTTCAGAAACTATACATAAGTTATAAACTATACATAAGTTATATTATATGTATTTTTTGTTTGTTAGATTCACTTTCTACTTTTTACTGCTTCAGGCCATCATATCTTTAACTTTTATTTTTTGTAATTCAGATGTTTAAAGCACCCCAGTCAACTCAAGAGCTCTCTTAACACTAGAACTACCGAAGCGGCCTTTTTGGTGCATCACGGTTTTTAAATGCATTTTTCTCCACTGATTTGGCAGCTAGGCACCTGTGCTTTTTTGACTTTTCCTAAATATATATATTAAACATCTCAAACCATCAGTAGACCCAGGGTTGCAGAAACTTATGGAGATATAATATTTTATACCTTAAACTACCACAGCTGTCATTTTGACTGTCATAGTAAAAATAGTGGGTTAGTGCTGCTGAACTTGAGAGCTTCGCATTTGTTTTGAATAGTACAGGAGACATTTTCAGACGTGATTTATCTATCAACAAAATACTTATTTTCTAGTTAAAATGAATAGACCAATACAACGCAGGACTGCACAGCAAGTCTTAGGCGTGATTATATTGAAAAACAAACAAAAGTTACTGAATAATAGTGTACCAAACCAGCTATTGCAAGACTGGAGATGGAAATTAACATTGAATAGCTAATAGAGTCAAACTCAGGCACAAAATAAAAGGGTAAACAGAAAACACTTGTATAAAATAGTCAAACAGACAAATCTCAGGTCCTATTCTCTATTGTTCCACAGAGTGTCGTAATCTCCTGCTGTATCACAGACAATATCCTGAAGGAAAACAAACAATAACATCAAAACGCAACATTTTTTGCAAACCAAAGTTTTTACGCTCCAAATATCACAGGCAAGAAGGAGGAATGTCTGATTTACAAAGAAATTATGGGAAAATACAAATGAGGAAATCGGAATTAAAAGTAAGCACTATGTTTGGTATGATAAAATAAACACACTGTTTTGACTACATTTAACACAGAACAGTTTCGTAGCATGCAACGCTGCAGTAGTTTTATTTGCATTTTAATATAACGTTAAAAAAGTTCTAGGTATGTATTTACGTCTGGTATTTCTAGTGTTAATCATGTCTAAACTCTAGGTACACCAGAGTATAACCATTACCCTGTCCTCCTGCAATACTATTTGAATAAATACTGTATCATATTTGCTCTAAGACCATTATTTCTGTACTGACAATGATTTTGAGAGCTCTGCATGACATGATTTTGAGAGCTAACATAGAAAATGATACAAAGTGAATCGATGCAAGATGAACACACTAATGAACTCTGATAGACATACCCTTGTCAATTTGAGCTTTAATGTCTTCATAATACATTTATTTTTGGGTGGTGGTGGGGTTGTAGAGTTTCTAGGTTGCTAGCGAGGCCACAGATTGCAGCGTGCTAATCGTCTCTGTGGATCGAGAACTTCAGTGCATTCAACTAACTGCTTCCACAAGCTTTCTCCCCAGCATAATTTATTTTTAAAAACCTGGACAAAAATATGTTTTACCTTGGAGAGATATTTTTGTGTTACAGACAACAATATAGGACGTCAATCACTTGGAGTCCCACCTGTCAGTCATGCCTGTAAAATAGGAGCTATCCTTGAGTCCTGTCTGTAATAAAGGCATCATTTATCATACTAAATGAAAACTAACTACGACCAAGCACCACCAGTCTCTAGACAACTATCAGAAGATTGCATCTGTGCCTGAATATCTGCATGGGGTTGTGCAGAAGACCAAGTGCAGGGGACATAAAGTAAATACATATGAATCATGAAAGAAAATGAATAAGCCTTCACATTTCTGTATGTTTCCCTGGAGGTCACATTCAAGTGATGCACTGTTTGACAGCAGCAAAGCCAGTGTGAAAAAAGCCATTTAAACCACTATTTTTATGTAATTCTTTTAAGATTTATTCAATAGCTCTTCCTGAAATCTCCAGTTAACCAGTTCCATTTGTTTTCCTCACTGGAAACTTCTTTACGCAATTGGTTTTGAACCTTTGAATGTTTTTTTTCTGTTTTGAGCTTGAGTGGCTATCCTTACTAGCACCTGCACCTATTTAAAATACTTTGCAGTAATTCATAGAAATGACAGCAGTACCTGTAGTCAATCACAGGACAACACAAAACAGATCAAGCAGTAGACCAACAAGTTTTTACAAAATACACGTTCACAACTGCACCTTCAAAACCATGCAGATCTTCTCTCGTTCCAATATCAAACTGCAGTATACAACCCTACCTGCAACCAGGCGTTACAGATTACTGGACAAAGATCACACATGTGTAAAATTGTTTGATATAGATGTGGTCCTCATTGGCTTATTTCTGGTGACTGCTGGTGTTTTTCAGTTCAACCTTTTTTACATTTACATACCTATATATATATATATATATATATATATATATATATATATATATATATATATATATATATATATAGACGGTGGCAAACGGGTTACAGGGAGATATACCCAACATTTTGCCATAGCTCAGAGTGTTTTTCAAAGGTTTTAGGGGGACGCCAAGACCTGACTAGCAAATACAATTTTCTGACTTCCTGCCGATTTGAAAGTGTAGCAGTGGCAGGTCTTAATATCAGATACATTTTGTTCACAAATAAGATGAAATAAAAATCTAGATTTAGATACAGCTTCAGTTTATAAATAGGGAAGGGGGCTTAGCTTTTAGTTTAATTTACTTGATTTGTTGCATGCAGAATGTAGAAAACGAGCAAACGAGGGTGCAACATTATATTAAACAAAGCTTTAATAAAATCTTTAATAAAGTTATAATAAAAAAATAACCTGGACAAATAATAATAATAATAGTAAAATCTGTTTTCATTTAAATGGGCTTTTACATCCTCCATGTCCTTACTCCATGCCTTTAAAAGTGGAATGAAGAAGGAGAAAACGACAGCGCGACATTTAAGTCACTCGTTTTTTGTATTTGTGTTAACACAATCACAAATAGTGATTGTAATAAGGTGTATCCATCTTAAATATATTTTATAATTGTATTTTACTGTTTATTAGAAGGGAGGGGGCAGCAAAAAAATATCTCTGAAGGAGGAGCAGCAAAAAAAAGTTTGGTAACCACTGGCTCAGAAGGAAGAAAAAAAAGACAGCTTGCAAGATTTTCTCTTTGGGGCTTTCCTTTCATGGCAGTACTATGAGTTTATCTTATCATCGTAAGTTGATTTTTCTTTTAAACAATGTATTCTATTAGTTGAAGTCTGCACCATGGCAGTACATTTACAACTATAGCTTAAATCTGTCTTAATTATGGCATATTCAGCAAACCAAATTAAACTAAAATAAAACAGCACTCAATTCAATAAATTACCTGTTAGTTTAAAGTTTATACGAAAAACAACCCAACATATTCAACACAGTATTGGTTGTAGTATCGCTGCTAATTTCCAGTAATGCATGGCACAGTATTTTATGTATTATATAAAAAGACTTGGTTTGGCTAACTTCAGATTACATGCAAGTAAACATTTTCATTTATTGTCAAATTGTTAAATTAAAGTTGCCTGTAAAACATTAGAGGTCATTAGTAAATGCTTGCAAAAAATTGCATTAATACCAAGTTTTACTTTTAGTTGTCTTTCACAACAAACGGGTGTGATTTATCCACTAATTAATCATCCAGATGGGGTGATTAAAAGAAAATGTCAAGATTATATATATATATATATATATATATATATATATATATATATATATATATATATATATATATATACAGTACTGTGCAAAAGTTTTAGGCAGGTGTGAAAAATGCTGTAAAGTAAGAATGCTTTCAAAAATAGACATGTTAATAGATTATATTGATCAATTAACTAAATGCAAAGTGAGTGAACAGAAGAAAAATCTAAATCAAATCCATATTTGGTGTGACAACCCTTTGCCTTCAAAACAGCATCAATTCTTCTAGGTACACTTGCACAAAGTCAGGGATTTTGTAGGCATATAGTCAGGTGTATGATTAAACAATTATACCAAACAGGTGCTAATGATCATCAATTCAATATGTAGGTTGAAACACAATCATTAACTGAAACAGAAACAGCTGTGTAGGAGGAATAAAACTGGGTGAGGAACAGCCAAACTCAGCTAACAAGGTGAGGTTGCTGAAGACAGTTTACTGTCAAAAGTCATACACCATGGCAAGACTGAGCACAGCAACAAGACACAAGGTAGTTATACTGCATCAGCAAGGTCTCTCCCAGGCAGAAATTTCAAGGCAGACAGGGGTTTCCAGATGTGCTGTCCAAGCTCTTTTGAAGAAGCACAAAGAAACGGGCAACGTTGAGGACCGTAGACGCAGTGGTCGGCCAAGGAAACTTACTGCAGCAGATGAAAGACACATCTTGCTTACTTCTCTTCGCAATCGGAAGATGTCCAGCAGTGCCATCAGCTCAGAACTGGCAGAAAGCAGTGGGACCCTGGTACCCCCATCTACTGTCCGGAGAAGTCTGGTCAGAAGTGGCCTTCATGGAAGACTTGCGGCCAAAAAGCCATACCTCCGACGTGGAAACAAGGCCAAGCAACTCAACTATGCACGAAAACACAGGAACTGGGGTGCAGAAAAATGGCAGCAGGTGCTCTGGACTGATGAGTCAAAATTTGAAATATTTGGCTGTAGCAGAAGGCAGTTTGTTCGCCGAAGGGCTGGAGAGCGTACACAAATGAGTGTCTGCAGGCAACAGTGAAGCATGGTGGAGGTTCCTTGCAAGTTTGGGGCTGAATTTCTGCAATTGGAGTTGGGGATTTGGTCAGAATTAATGGTCTCCTCAATGCTGAGAAGTACAGGCAGATACTTATCCATCATGCAATACCATCAGGGAGGCATCTGATTGGCCCCAAATTTATTCTGCAGCATGACAACGACCCCAAACATACAGCGAAAGTCATTAAGAACTATCTTCAGCGTAAAGAAGAACAAGGAGTCCTGGAAGTGATGGTATGGCCCCCACAGAGCCCTGATCTCAATATCATCGAGTCTGTCTGGGATTACATGAAGAGAGAGAAGCAACTGAGGCTGCCTAAATCCACAGAAGAACTGTGGTTAGTTCTCCAAGATGTTTGGGCCAACCTACCTGCCGAGTTCCTTCAAAGACTGTGTGCAAGTGTACCTAGAAGAATTGATGCTTGATGCTGTTTTGAAGGCAAAGGGTGGTCACCCCAAATATGGATTTGATTTAGATTTTTCTTCTGTTCACTCACTTTGCATTTAGTTAATTGATCAATATAATCTATTAACATGTCTATTTTTGAAAGCATTCTTACTTTACAGCATTTTTTCACACCTGCCTAAAACTTTTGCACAGTACTGTATATATATATATATATATATATATATATATATATATATATATATATATATATATATATATATATATATATATATATAAAACACTGAAACTCAAAATCAATTATTGTAAGGTGACATTGATTTTATGTTGGGAAATATTTTTAAGAAAAATAAAAAACTGAAATATCTTGCTTGCATAAGTATTCAACCCCTGTGCTGTGGAAGCTCCCAGTTTACACCGATGAAAGAAATTGCCCTAACGAGGACACAATTACCTTACCATTGGCCTCCACCTGTGAACTATTAAAGTTGCTGTCACATTTTCTGGATAAAAACCCCACTGTTGAAGGATCATTGGTCAGGCTGTGAATCTGAAGGAAAATGAAGACCAAAGAGCATTCTACAGAAGTTAGAGATAAAGTAATACAAATGCATAGATTAGGGAAAGGGTACAAAATAATATCCAAGTGTTTGGATATCCTAGTGAGCACAGTTGGATCAATAATCAGGAAGTGGAAGCTGCATCACACCACCCAGGCACTGCCAAGAAAAGGCCGTCCCTCAAAACTCAGCTCAAACAAGAAGGAGACTTGTGAGAGAAGCCACAGAGAGGCCAACAATCACTTTGAAGGAGCTACAGAGTTCAGTGGCTGGGAGTGGAATAATGGTGCACCAGTCAACCATATCAAGAGCTCTGCATAACACTGGCCTGTATGGGAGGGTGGCAAGAAAGAAGCCGTTACTCAAAAAGTACCATCTGAAAGCACGTCTGGAGTTTGCCAGAAAGCATGAGAGTGACCCAGCTGCGATGTGGGAAAAGGTTTTGTGGTCAGATGAGACCAAGATAGAGCTTTTTGGCCAAAACTCAAAGCGCTATGTGTGGCGCAAACTGGCGCTAATTGGTTATTTTCCTCATCTTGGTTTGACAAGTTTTCAAACTGCCTGGAAATGAGTAGCCATCACACTGAAAAATCAGTGAAATGTGCGGGGTCTGGGATTTGTAGTTTTTAGTGTGTGATTAACAGTGGGCAGTGGACACCAATAAACTACATTCCCAGAGTACATTACGATTTAGCTATGAGAGTTTAGTTTTGTTTTGGTTTTTGTTTTTTTTATGTTTTATATTTTCAGCTAAAAAAAAATCACGTTTATTTTTTATAGTCAACCCTTTAGGAATTTCTAGTGGCACACCTGTGCCTACATTATTTATTTATTTTTTTAAATAAAACTTTAGGTTTGCACAAACGAATTTCTAATCACATATGCGACCAAATTAATTAGAACAAGGCGTGCTGATCCAGACCACAGGGCAATGTATTGTCGAAGGTTAGTGGAGAAATAAGCCGTTGACCAACATCTGCCAGCATTTTCTAGCAGCTTCCAGTTGTCCTGGGCAAGGCTTGGTTTTATCACCTTTCATTGGTGGTTGCTTTCCTGGACGGTGGAATATTGTCTTTTGTGTGTAATGCTTTGATGGAACTGGTGGCAACTTATTGGTCATGTTACGCTTGTCTTCCAATGCTAAGGCCAAACATTGCAGCACCTGGTCATGGCGCCAAGTAAACCGCCCTTGGCTAAGACCCACTTTACATCCTGTCAAAATGTGCCTTAAGGTTGCACATGATGAAGACAAAGGACATATGGGATCCTCACCCACCCAGATGTTTAGGTTCTGTGGTGATGGGAGACCATCATATGTTGATCTGATGAGGAAACTGATCCTGGTCTTTTCCATTGTCCATAGGTCTTGCCAGCCGATCTTGCGTTGTTCCACCCTCTCCCATCTCATCCATTCTCCCTGCTTGGCCTGAGAAACGGCTTTTACACACCTCATCCTCTCCTCCAGCTTTTGCATCTCGTTGACTACCAGCTTCCTCCGTTGAGCTGGGTTTGCCTTGTGCCATGTAGGAGGAGCTGAACTGAGACCAAGACCCCCTCTTCCATGCTGAACTTGCCCCAAGTATATTGGCCCAGCAAAATAAACACAATTCACAATGACAAATTGTTCTTTTGAAAGACATACAGTACATTTACAGATAATATCTCTATATCTTAAATATCCTTAATGGTTCCTATAGTGTTCTCTTAATGTATATAGTATTGTGTAGTATTCTGGTGTAGGACTCCAACACTAAAGCTACGAATGCAACAGTCAAAATAACCAGAAAGGTAGTTAATTAGCTGGGCAACAATTACCATTAATTACCACTGTTGTCAAGATATCACCAGGTAATTTCACATTCATTTTACAAGCCTCAACCCTAACATCATCATTCTTAATGGTAATTACTGTGTAATTACAGGTAATTACCTCTTTCATTAAACTGTAATTAGTGGTAATTGTTGCCCAGTTGCTGTAAAGACAAGAAGTCTTTAGGGAACATTTCTTACTTAATTTCACATTACAATTAAATGTAGGTTTTATAGCTTTACTATATTAAAAAAGTCCTACATTAGAGAATGCAACATGGATCTTGTAAGATATTTTGTAAGGGCCTGCTACATGAAAAGGCTGAATTGTCTAACTGAACAGTAAAGATTGGGGTTAACTCTGGAAGAAATATATTGATTCCTGTCTCCTGATAAAGACGAGCGCATGTGATGCATTAGAATGATCTTTATCACAATGCCCTTACATGCCCTTGTTTCTAAAACAAAACAGTGACCCATTTAGTCACAGTGTTTGCCTTGATTCACGATGCAAGAGCTTGTGTTTGTTTCAATAGGATGCAATATGAGTCTGCTGTGAATACAGTCTATTGGTGACTCAAATTGCCAATCTGAAACGCACAGCCAGATAGCTCCACAGTGAGTATGCTCTGGGAAAAGATGTTGTAGAGAAATTAAAACAGACCAGGGAGAAGATGGTTGGTCGTAGCAGACCCGGAAGTGCTTAATGTGGCCCCAACAATGCTCCTGTTGGCCCCTATAGTGGTCAACAATACCAGTCTATTCACCATGGTATACTATGACAACCCATAAAATATCAACGCTCTATGACAACTTCAGTATAAGTCCGTGACTATTCAAATCAGATGTCCCCTATACTCGTTTTTTTTTTACTTCAGTGTGTTATTGACAGTTACAACACTGGTCTATTACCCGCTGCACTGTTGTTTTCTGACATCACTAGGCACAGCTCATGTCAATACAGTTTACTGGAGTCATCACTCCAAGCCTGGAAAAATAGATGGTTTCAGCTCTGTGTTAACAACTCATACAAACGATACAGGCTACCAAGATGTTGGTGTCGAATTCTGATGAACAGATTGATTTACCAAAGTGGGGCATCAGTCAAGCCAACCATGCCCAAGCATTCCTCAGAACTTGGAATAGGAAGCAGCAAGGACTGAAAGAGAAGTAGGTAGGGCAGAGAAGAGGGAGAAGAGGTGGAAGGGTGGACAAGAGGACAGAGGTAGAAGTAGGGAAGAAGAGATGGAGGAGGCAAGACAGGAGAACGTGATAGTGGATAACAGGAGGCAGAGAAGGAAAAAGAGGGGAGAGATGAGGAGAGGGGAGAAGAGGAGGGAATGAGTGGGAGGAGGGGGTAGAAAGAGATGGGAAAGAGAGCGAGGAAGATAAAAAAGGGGGAGGGAGGATCGAAGAGATAGATAGTGCGTGGGGTGCTGCTTCCTCGTCTTCAGCACTTCTTTGATCACCACACAGAGTAATGTCAGAGTACTGTGACAGCTTGGGGATCTGAGGGCTGGGGGAGTCGAGATTTAATATTTACTGAGTTGTTCATCACTCAGCACTTTGCCCTTTATCCGCAGCTTTTCTAGGAGAAAAGGCTACCGCACAATAAATAATACAAGTACGTGTGTGTGTGTGTGTGTCTCAGTGTGTTTGTGTGTGCGTGTGTGTGGCAGGGTGAAGGTCCCCCTCAAGTAACCAGGTTGGGACCAGCTAGGGGGAGCAATCCTCCATTGCATTAAACATAGATGTGTGTGTGTGTGTGTGTGTGTGTGTGTGTGTGTGTGTGTGTGTGTGTGTGTACCTGAGAGAGGGTGATACCTTAAAAGTTTTCCCCTGTTGTAGTTCTGCTACTGCACGTGGAATGATTAATTACAAGTGTATTTAAAAGTAACTGCTAAACCTACCCCTGACATATTTTGAGAGACTGGATCACTTGGATAAAATCTTATGGGTGTAGGAACCAGTCGTGCGTGGGACTGTGTTAAAGAGACAGCTACAGGAATGTGCTAAATGAGAAATGGCAGAGGGGCAGAGAGACACTGAGGAACAGCAGAGACACTGAGATACCTGCATTCTAATCTTCCGTAACTGGTACAAGGGCAGTCGATATCTATATTTCTGATTACCCTTAAATCAAAGAATAACTGAAAATACAGATTTTAATGTTTCTCCGACTCTTGAACAAGAGGCCAGTTTAAACCTGTGATTAATGCTTGTGTGAGGTCCCGATTGGTACTTTATCTCTGATTACCTTGGTGAGAGAGAGAGAGAGAGAGAGAGAGAGAGAGAGAGAGAGAGAGAGAGAGACTGAAACCTTGATTCTAATCTACCTCGATCTAGAGCACTGAACCTAAATAATTAGTCCGCTTTGTTCTCACCTAGCAGGAGAGATAACTAGACTATAGCCATTTCCATAGTAAGATTGTGTCTGTTGATTTACTAAATCTATTTTTTTATTTAGTGTATCCTATTTTTTTTTAACCCATTTTTCTCCCCAATTTAGAACGATATTCCCTCAATGCAGCGTCACCACAACAGCTCAGGAGAGCTGAAGGTAAATGTCCTCCAATCCCACGGCCAAGCCAACTGCCTCTTTAAAAGGTTCTGCACTTATATGGAATAACTCCAGTGTATAGGGTTCTATAGAACAGTGTACTATGTTGTTATGTGGGCAAGAAATATGGAATAGAAGACTTCACTAACTGCAATTTCATGTCTGATGCCCTGCAGGCATGAATAAATTAACTAATATTGTTGTTTATTTCTTCCTAATACCACATGACAATCAGATAATTAGCATTGAAGGTGATGCCGGATTACACAAACGAATGGGTGCTTAGAGGCAAGGTATGATCAAGAAGTATACAATGATATATTCCTGCCTAGGGGTTTAGTTTATTTTCATACGCGTATAAAAAAAACTAAAAAAGAATACTGGCCTTGCCAATTTGTCACATCATATTGAACAACCATTTGTGATTCAATTAGAATTAATGGTATGAGCAATGAAGACAAGTTTATACAATTCAAATTCATTTATTTGTCGTCTTATTTATTCTCCAGCTGCCTTTCATCCATGTTCTGTGTAAGAAACGGTGTTGCTGTTATTTCAGAGCAGTAAAAAGAGAAGTCAGACAAGGTTATCAATAATATACACTCTAGCGCATGTCTTCTCCTCTCTTGCTTTTTACTTTTTTTTCTGTGTGGAACATTTTTCCATGGTATTGTTCTTGATTCCATTCCTCTACCACTTGAAACTGCCTGTTACTTGCAGATATTATTGATTAAGTCTTCCCTCTGCCCTTTGGCTACCAGCTCTTGATACTGCTGCTGACAGTCAATTCTCTTTTCTTTTTTTCTTTTTTTTTAAGAAGATGTTGATGAGCACTTTACAACAGAAAATACCAATTTGGAATGAGATCTCAAAAACCTGGAACAGCTCAAGAGGCTAGCACTGTGTGGGTGTCATCAATTTCAAAAACTGTCAAATCTAAATTACAAATGCATGGATAACAAACGACATTGCACGAAAGATGTACCTTTATATAAGGGTGATATTCTGAAGCCATTTGGTATTTTAACTCTACCTCTGTTTAACTCTGCAGCATTTCACAACTGGACTGAACGGGGACCCATGTGACGAGAAAAAGGCAGTTCAATTGATCTAAACAGTGGCAGATCTATACATATACTGTATATTTGGTCAATTAAACAATTTACTTAAAAATACAAAACACACAAGAGAGACTCAGACACACCATTAGACATTTTCTCAAAGTTCTCTCATTTCAATGATTTAACCAATGGTGGTATTTTAGTGCCTGTTTTAAGAGACCACAATTATTTTTTAAAGATAATGTTATTTTACAGATGCACATTAATAAAATAACTCAAATAGATGTATATCAATAATAGCATAGTATACATCATGTTTTAACTACATACATATTTTGTATTGAACATTATCTGCTTTTTGTTTTACATTTTGACAGATCTCGAACAGAAAAAATAATTTAGTTAGCATAATTTCTCATTAACGACAGTAATGGTAACGTACAGTCCCCCACTCTTTTTAATTAACTGCATATTTACAGTAAATACTGCCCATGCCTTCTATAAAAATAAAATAAGGTAAAATTATATATATATATACAGATAGATATAGATATAGATAGATATATACATATAGATATATATATATATATATATATATATATATATATATATATATATATATATATATATATATATATATATATATATATATATATACACACACACACACTGTATACTGCACATCCAGCAATCTACTCATTAAAAATCCCATTGCACTGAAGCAGCATAGAGCAAGTTTTTTATTTATTTATTTATTTATTTATTGATTGATTTATTTTTTAAATTTAATAGTTTTCTCCCCAATTTAATAGTGTCCAATTATTTTTGTTTAGCTCAGCTCACCACTAACACCCCCACGCATGACTCTTGAGCGGTGACGACGAGCACACGCTGTCCTCCGAAGCGTGTGCCGTCAGCCGACCGCTTTTTTTCACAGTGCAGACTCACCATGCAGCCACCCAGAGCTACAGTGTCGCAGCTCTGGGCAGCTTACTGGCAAGCCCGCAGGCGCCCGGCCAGACTACAGGGGTTGCTGGTGAGCCGAGAACACCCTGGCCGACCTAACCGAGCTTGCGTCCTCGGTCGGCAAAGGAATAGCCTGGACTAGAACCGATGACGTCCAGACTATAGGGCCTCCACATCTGTATGGTAGCAGCCTTAGCTCTGTTGACTCTGGCTGAAGACATCTCCAGAAAAATATTCTGTGTCGCATTCCAGTGTCGCACGGAGAGCTGATGAGAGCTGATGAGCTGAACAATCATTTTCTTTGCAGCAGTCATGCCAGCCAACCACAGTCTACGTTCCTTCTCGGAAAGAGGACATTTAGAGACATCACCCAGAAGAAGGAGGGCAGGGTCCTGTGGGAAGCGCCGCACGATAATGACAGAAATGGTGTTGGATTATAGAACAAGCTTGGGTATTTAAACACTAAGCAAAGCAGATTCATTCATTCAAAATCAAAACAGCATTTGCTCCAGTGCAAAGTTTGCACCACTTAAAATAAAAGAAAGAATTAGCATACTAATACAAAATACAAGCAAACAAGCCATATTTTCCCCCAAAAGGAATAAACAGCTAATGCTTAACGACGATATCTTTCTACTCCCATTCCAGCCGACAGTTGCAAAATCTGCATATCATTATTTTGTCACTTTCAGCTGTATGCATCCCCTCATGCTCAAATTCTTTGCAGCGTTGTTTAATTGTTATGCACGATTTAGGCATTTTAGAAACAAACATCTCTTCTCTTCCATCACGCTCCAAATTATACAGTGCTAGTCAGAGCTTCCGTTACCCTTCAGACCGTGTCTATGGTAACGGCTGAGCCTAGACAACTATGATTGCAAGTATTTTTTAGTATAAACCTCCCAATTTAAAAATGTCATTCTATGTTTGCTTTTTAATGATTTTTTATTTTATTTCGTTTTATATTTCCATTCATTTTATTTCTTTTTATATAAACATAGGGCTCTAAACACAGTTAAAAGGATTCTTCTTTATGATTGTCTTACTGTGTTAGTCATTTGAAATGAGTTCCACGGGAAGTTATTGAAAGGTCTGAAATAACCTTCAAGTTCTACTGATTAAAAGTCACACTGTAAATCCGAGTTTCACTCATACCCCCGAAGCCGAGACCTACACAGGGGATGACAGTGCACTGGGGGGTGATTGATGGAATTGTTGTATTAGCTTTGTGAACTTTCATTACAGGAGTTTTCTCTGAGGTAACACAAAGAAAGCAAGCGAGAGGGCCTGTAGCAGACATGGAGCTTTGATTACTGAAAACCATGTCTCTCACTCACAGCAGTTTATTTCCACAGCTCCTGAAAAAACAACAGCACTCCGCTTTGAAAAACTGTAATACCAAACTGAAAAAACGATATACATTTTATACATAAAATGTATAGAAGTAAAAAAAAGCACTGAGCCTCTTTTTGACCATTTCACCAACTGAGACTCGTACAGTGATTACAAAGTGTTGCACTGTGGGAAGAAAACACATTCCTACCAGATTTTTAACCCTGACAATGGAGACAAATGGAGCAGTTACTGCAGTAACAGCTACAATAGCAGTGAATACAGAATTTTTGTTAAAGATTCAGATACACTACAGAGACCTGCCAAGTTTCATAGCTCTTTCATAGTGAATGTAATCTAAATGTTCCTGCCAAGATGTTGCTGGCTTATCAGGTCAACAGGTGTCCCGATACCATCTGTTTCCAATTACAATTTGAGAAAACCAGCTGGCCTAATAACTATGTGGTGGTGTGACAGGGTACACCCCACCCCTGTGTGTATTATTTTGAATTTGTTGTATTATTATTTCACATGTATTGTATAATTTGTATAAAACACTGTGTTTTGTTATTATTGTTTACAGCCTGGATGGATCCAGATAAATGAGAATATGAGAATATGATCAAATCCGTGCCGAATGTGGTTGAGGGGTAAATTAGGTAATTGATAGCCAGTTGACCCCTCTGCCATAATATAAAAGACCTGCAGCTTTGGCTGAATGGTGTGGGTTGTCCAGGGGAGGAAAAAGACAAGTAAGAACAGATATCGAAAGTAAACAATTTAAACCAGCCCAATACCTGTTTGGTTTAGTGCTCCCTTTGTTTTGTGTTTTGTCTGTTTCGTTTGGACAACGAACTGTTTTGTTTTGTATAGTGTTTTGTTTTTTTTGTTTTTAAATATTTTATTTAATAAAGAAACAAGCACATTTGCATCTCGCACCGTAGTGCTTGCCTTTTGTGTATTCCATTCATTTCCTGGCCTGAAGTCCGCACAAAGCCAGCCTGTTCACAGGTGGGTACTACGTGCAAAGTTCATTGTACTAAACTGCTTTGACTTTGGAAAATCTCAATTTCTTAGATTACCTTAGCTAACATGGCAAAGCAAACAAACAAATTCATGACTAGTCTATCATTCTGGTATGATCCTCAACAACACTGTGAGAACAACTGAATGTTCGCCTGGTGAAAAATGCTCGAGAGCATCCACAGCTACAGGTGTACCAACAGTGCTTCTACACAAAAACGGATTACATCACCTCAGCCCCAATAATATGAGACACCACAAGCCAAAGGCAAAGATTGATGTATAGATGCAAGCAATACCCAAAACCAAAAAAGAATTGCATAATAATAATAATAATAATAATAATAATAATAATAATAATAATAATAATAATAATAATAATAATGATGTAGGTGGCTATATTTTTAAAGCATTTACTCCAGTCTTTAATTAACTTCGTTTTTAAAAGAGGTAACGCACCAGTTAATTTGACAAAACTAGAACCAAACAACTAAGCTATATATTTAAAGTCCTCTTAAAGCCCTCTCAATTATGTGTTCTGTCACATTTTCATGATTATTAAAAAGGGTTAATGAAAGAATGGAGGAAACGCTTTGAAAATAAGGTCTGGTGTGTTTGTACCTGTGGGGGATCCCTCCAGGATCTCTCCCACGTGGGGTCCTCCCTTGAAGATGGGTCTGTTATCATTCTGATCGATGATGGCCACCTCCACATCCACCGGCCCTTCCAGTGTCTTCCCGCTCAGATCTGTAGTCTCCACCTGCATCTGCTCACAGAGAGAGAGAGTGAAACAGGTTAGATTAACGACTGCAGCACAGCCGTAGAAGAGGAATCCCTCATTCATAATGAGAGCAACCTTGTAGCCATATATATATATATATATATATATATACACACACACACACACACACACACACACACACACACACACACACACACATCTACATTTTATGATGTTCTCAATCATTCGTTCTGGTTCTAACAGTTTTTAATGTGTCAAAGTGCTTTTACCTGACATGTGTAAGATTGACTAGATCAGCCAAATTGTGAAGTGATCAGCTGTTTTGGATATTTCTGTACTGCTGACAATACACAGCTGTGCACTAGACGGTGCTGGCACATGTACATTTAAAGACTATTTGGCTAGTCTAGCCTACGTTACATATGTCTATGGCAGGCAACAAGAACAGAGGTGCTGTTCCAGAATCTAGGTTAAAGCACCTCAACACAGATTATATAACAGTAATTGCAATAAGAATTGCAAACATCATATAAAAAGGTATGTGTTTTCTAAATATTGTGTAAATCTGATGGGCCAAATTATTATTATTAGCTAAACAAGGTTATTAAAACCCTATTAAACAGCTTCAGCATATATAGTGAAAAAATAACTTATTCAACACATTGGTATGTCATCTAATGAACAGTAATAGCGACCACAGAACCACAACAATGTCTTGACCCTAGCCAAATGTAAGATTATTTTATAATAAGTATAAACTGCACAATAAAGGGTTTATATAAAAACCCTCAGGTGTAGGATTTTTGTATCAATTTCTGTCTTTTCTTATTTCTGTGTGACAGGGGTAGGTGCAGTTTCGACAATCTATATTCTGAGCTTACTGTCAGGGGCATAAGATAATCAGAGAGAGAATTCCACACAATCTCACAGAAACCCATAACACCGGCGAAAACTTATCGTGCAAAGATGAAAACAACTAGAGCCATGCCGTCCTGTCTTCCATTCTCATGGTATATTATTTGTTTCTTATCTGATTAATAATAACATTTTTCTGAGAGCTACACATGTAGAAATTAATTAAACTACTTATTAACAAAAATATATGGAAACTGTTTGTATTTGAAATGCTGTACATGTCTTGTGCTTGAGGGAATGAAACTCTCTTATGTATAAAGGATGACGCAACCCAGTGTCCAATACTCAGGTGTCCATCCTACTGAGACTGGAGTTCACTGCTCTTTGTATTCTACTGCTACAATAAACTAGACCTTATTTGTACAACCTTTACATGCTAGTGGTGCATGCTTTTCTTCCACACATGTGCAAGAGAGCTTGGGGAGGGTGTCTTGTCTTTTTTATTTTATCTATGATTTAGAATTCACTGACATCCTGCTTTATTTAATAACATCCATGCAGTCATACAGCACAGTTGAATTCCTGGAGGTAGGACCCTATCTTGACAGGTTACTATATCAAGACATATTGTATAACAAGCTCGGGGGTTTAGTGGCATTTCCTGCTCCGGGGCAAGATAAAATGATGAGTCCCCATGAGCTTGTAAGAGCGAGGGTACTAACTTCCTCACCCATAAGACTGTTGACTTACTGGGCTCCCCGTGGCATCTTTTATCAAGCACAGGTCAGCTAAAAATACAAAAGAGTACACAATGTAGATAAACATTGTGATATAGTAGATCCTGATATTAACCTGATACAGCCACCTGAAATGTCTTTGTATCAGAATGTTTGTATCAGATGGCTTAATGAGATGGAAATGATGTCACATTAAGATGACCTACACTGTTAAATTATTTGTATTTAACTATAAGTTATATTAAACAAAGTACAAGCTGCTGTTCAAGACATAAGCTGATATATATACTTTTGGCCATAGCTGTGTGTCTATAGAGTCCAAAGAGTAACTGACAGTTTACTCAATTACAATGCTGATTGATCACAGCGTACTGTGCTTTACTGCATTGCAATGAACCAGCAAGGACAGATGCTGGGAGAGTTGAAGCTCTGTTGTCTTGTTTTTTTTTATTTTTATGAGTCAGCACCCCTGTCCCCAGCCTCTTTTTTCTAACACTGAATGCTTTGCAAACAAATCGACACTGACAATCCCAGCTGCCTTATTGAGAATGATAAAAACAACAGAAAATAAGAATAAAAAATGTAGGAGGTTGAACAAGGGAAGCGACTCTGGGACGTCGTCTCTGGTGTTGAGGCTCTCTGTCTCCTCTACACACAGTTGGGGAGATGGTTGAATTTATTATTTTTGGGCACACGTGAACACAATGATTAACACTTCAGAGATAGATTCAAACACGTGTCCCTCAAATCACAGACTGATTTGTTTATGGAATTCTGAAAAAGCGTAAATGGTTTCTGACTATAAGACAATAAGACTGCGCATTCCCCCTGTAGTTCATAAACACAAACGTCCTCAACCACTTCGACTCAGAACATCTGTACAATGCAACCATCAAAATCAGCTACTCAAAATGTATTAAAATTCAACAGTGATATACAAATTAAATAAATAAAAAAAAAGCTTTTTTCTTTTTTTTTTTGCAGTAGTAAGCAAAACGATCTGTATCAGAGCATGTAGATGCAGAGAAACAGTGTTTGTGTGTGTGTGTGTGTGTGTCTTTAAACACACAACAGCCCTTCACTTTACATTACACAATTCCAAAAAACTGTACAAAGTGAAGCTATAAAATCCAAATGTAAACATACAGGAGATTGGCATTGCCCAACATTTATCCCACTTCTGCAGACAGATGGCAAGGCACTGTGTGATGGACGATGGCACTGTGTATGCCCTGCAGTACCCAGTTTGTTGTATCAGTGCCACCTAGTTTCCCTGGGCCTCCCTGCAAATAACATCTTCACCTCAGGCGGATTTGGCATGGAGGAATTATTTTAAAGTGCATAAAGCCAGCAAAATAATCACAGTAAATATTACCTGATACAAATATACTGTACAGGGTCGACTAACATACAGCAAAAAGGTATGGTTACTTCAAAACACTTTTAAAACTTCATAAGATCCAGAGCAATCCTTTCTTTTCAACAACTGATCAGAGCTATCAAGTTTCATAAAGCAGTTTGATCTGTTCAAATTCCTCTTCTATCAGGCAGTGGCGCTTCCTTTATTAGCTCATCAAGCCAGAAATCTTGAGGACCACTAAATTTGAGATTACAAGTGGAAAACTAGAGGAAAGAAACTGACCAAAGGTCATCTCTTCCATGTTCTTAACACCCATAGTCTGCTCGGTCTATGATTTTGTTTACTGTGATTCTGTCTGTGTTTAGAAGTGCTGCAAACTCTGGCCATCGGGATACATTCCAGTCCAGAGCTTCACAACTTAGTTAACTGACCTTGAGCAGATTCAATTGACTACTTTATACAATGTGGTTGGGATAAAGACCTGTACTGGAAAGGAGCGTCAGTGCTGTACAGTGACTATATATCATCCAGTTTGTATACAACACATGGCCGGTTTACCATAAACCATCAGGGTTGTAGCCCTTTCATAACTATGGTTTGTCCCAGGTTAATATCCACTGAAACAGAAATGAATCTATAGTACCCAGAACCAAGTAGTAATGGGGGTACGTCTCTGTGTGCCAAGATGCAGGTCTGTCTCTCCCTGCCAATGCTCTTCAAGGCTTCTAACTCTGCTGGTTCATTAAAAGTTAGATCGACTTCACCTTGTCATTTCAGGGCCTTGCAAGTCTGAGTCCTTGACATCAGGTGATCAGAACAATCTTACTAATGGCCATCAAATCCCACGGATGATGCAAAGTAAGACTGAAGAGATCTTACTCAGACAGCCCAGGAGCAGAAACAAGGTTTTTAACCTTTATAGTTCCAATAATTCTTTCATTGCAGACGGGTGGCTAGATATCAGAGGGGCAGGGAGAGGAAGGGAGGGGGTTCTGCTCCCTGGAATGTAATCATGAAACAACAACCCATTCAATCACCTCTGCTGTGTTTCTTTAGACCTAACCAAAGAAAACACTTAGGGGTAGATGTACTAAGATGGGCCAGTTGCAGCGCGATCATGCCGCAATATGCATGCTCGTTACAACAATTTGCAAAGTATACATTTTGTCATATGTACTAAGATAAAATATGTTAATGTAAGACTGAAATATATACGCTTATGTATCAGTTTGGATTCGGAGGACTGCACTTTTAAGACTATTGTTTTAGACTATTGTGTTTGCCATACAGTAACTGGATGTGATAAAAAAGAAAAACGAGATAAAGAGGAGCAGTAGAAAACTATACTCTTACCTATACATTTGTGTTGTGTTAAGAAAATAAATAAATAAATAAAACCTTCATTATTGGAACCCTTGCATCACCCCGAGTCATTACAAATACTACATTACATTAATGAAGAGAGACGCAGTATACCAAGTTAAATATTTGTTGCGTCATCTTAATAATGAAAGGCAGTTTAATCCCATCAGATTCTATAGTGGGGCCCCCACCTTCACCCCCAAATACAAAATGTGTTTCTATCAGAAAGCTTTTCATAATCATACATAGCCACTCACTAAACATGTTTGTCCGACATAAGGAGGTTTCAGGTTTTAAAAAAAGACCATAAAAAAATCGCACACACATACATTTATAGTGCTCAGTGCATTTTAAACGTGTACATCATTTGCGCTAAAATAACACTAATGTGTTTTGGGTAGGCTACACATTACATTATGGAAAAATATAAATTTGTACAGTAGACCTATACAGTATACAGTGCAACAGTAAAATCAACTTCAGCACACTTTTTTTTTTACTTTAGCCTGTAGGGTACCGGTAACACAAATTAAATCATGCTGCTGCATTGTACACATTTAAAATGGAAGCAAAATGATTTTAGTGTTTTCTTTTTTTTTTTTTTAATTAGTCTTATTTTTTACTTGGCCTACTTAGTAGCCTAGACAATACACAAAACAGATCATGGTGCCGCATTGACAAGTTATAGTATACGAAATACCCTTTCTCTTCTCATCCTACAGATCACTCGTTCTTGCTGAAGACAATGTCTCCTTCTTGCTGCAATCACAGCGGCCATGGTTAGAGGATAATGTTTTTCATACTGCCTTGCTAATTTCTTGATTTATGCAATTGTAAGTGTTGAAATTGCTAGCAGGTTTAGTACATCTCATTATAATATTTGAGAACCCTCATTTGCACTATCACCACACCATTTTTGCGAATGTACAGTACTGTGCAAAAGTTTTAGGCAGGTGTGAAAAAATGCTGTAAAGTAAGAATGCTTTCAAAAATAGACATGTTAATAGATTATATTTATCAATTAACTAAATGCAAAGTGAATGAACAGAAGAAAAATCTAAATCAAATCCATATTTGGTGTGACCACCCTTTGCCTTCAAAACAGCATCAAGCATCAATTCTTCTAGGTACACTTGCACACAGTTTTTGAAGGAACTCGGCAGGTAGGTTGGCCCAAACATCTTGCAGAACTAACCACAGTTCTTCTGTGGATTTAGGCAGCCTCAGTTGCTTCTCTCTCTTCATGTAATCCCAGACAGACTCGATGATATTGAGATCAGGGCTCTGTGGGGCCATACCATCACTTCCAGGACTCCTTGTTCTTCTTTACGCTGAAGATAGTTCTTAATGACTTTCGCTGTATGTTTGGGGTCGTTGTCATGCTGCAGAATAAATTTGGGGCCAATCAGATGCCTCCCTGATGGTATTGGATGATGGAAAAGTATCTGCCTGTACTTCTCAGCATTGAGGAGACCATTAATTCTGACCAAATCCCCAACTCCATTTGCAGAAATGCAGCCCCAAACTTGCAAGGAACCTCCACCATGCTTCACTGTTGCCTGCAGACACTCATTCGTACGCTCTCCAGCCCTTCGGTGAACAAACTGCCTTCTGCTACAGCCAAATATTTCAAATTTTGACTCATCAGTCCAAAGCACCTGCTGCCATTTTTCTGCACCCCAGTTCCTGTGTTTTCGTGCAGAGTTGAGTCGCTTGGCCTTGTTTCCACGTCGGAAATATGGCTTTTGGCCGCAAGTCTTCCATGAAGGCCACTTCTGACCAGACTTCTCGGACAGTAGATGGGTGTACCAGGGTCCCACTGTTTTCTGCCAGTTCTGAGCTGGTGGCACTGCTGGACATCTTCCGATTGCGATGGGAAGTAAGCATGATGTGTCTTTCATCTGCTGCAGTAAGTTTCCTTGGCCGACCACTCCGTCACGGTCCTCAACGTTGCCCGTTTCTTTGTGCTTCTTCAAAAGAGCTTGGACAGCACATCTGGAAACCCCTGTCTGCCTTGAAATTTCTGCCTGGGAGAGACCTTGCTGATGCAGTATAACTACCTTGAGTCTTGTTGCTGTGCTCAGTCTTGCCATGGTGTATGACTTTTGACAGTAAACTGTCTTCAGCAACCTCACCTTGTTAGCTGAGTTTGGCTGTTCCTCACCCAGTTTTATTCCTCCAACACAGCTGTTTCTGTTTCAGTTAATGATTGTGTTTCAACCTACATATTGAATTGATAATCATTAGCACCTGTTTGGTATAATTGTTTAATCATACACCTGACTATATGCCTACAAAATCCCTGACTTTGTGCAAGTGTACCTAGAAGAATTGATGCTGTTTTGAAGGCAAAGGGTTGTCACACCAAATATGGATTTGATTTAGATTTTTCTTCTGTTCATTCACTTTGCATTTAGTTAATTGATAAATATAATCTATTAACATGTCTATTTTTGAAAGCATTCTTACTTTACAGCATTTTTTCACACCTGCCTAAAACTTTTGCACAGTACTGTATGCAGGAACGCCCATAATTACATATTCAACTAAGGCTGAACCGCAAAGAAAAACTGCTGCCGCAAAGCATTCCCTAAAAAGTGATTAACAGCATTGCGCTTGTTGAGTACATTTCACCCCAGACTTCCAACTCATTTGCAGCTATTGGGACAGATGCAAAATTCAAAGGAGAATTGGCTTAAGAACATAAGAACATAAGAAAGTTTACAAACGAGAGGAGGCCATTCAGCCTTGCTCGTTTGGTTGTTAGCAGCTTATTGATCCCAGAATCTCATCAAGCAGCTTCTTGAAGGATCCCAGGGTGTCAGCTTCAACAACATTACTGGGGAGTTGGTTCCAGACCCTCACAATTCTCTGTGTAAAAAAGTGCTTCCTATTTTCTGTTCTGAATGCCCCTTTATCTAATCTCCATTTGTGACCCATGGTCCTTGTTTCTTTTTTCAGGTCAAAGAAATCCCCTCGGTTGACATTGTCTATACCTTTTAGGATTTTGTATGTTTGAATCAGATCACCGCGTAGTCTTCTTTGTTCAAGACTGAATAGATACAATTCTTTCAGCCTGTCTGCATACGACATGCTTTTTAAACCCGGGATAATTCTAGTTGGTCTTCTTTGCACTCTTTCTAGAGCAGCAATATCCTTTTTGTAACGAGGTGAGCAGAACTGAACACAATATTCTAGGTGAGGTCTTACTAATGCATTGTAAAGTTTTAACATTACTTCCCTTGATTTAAATTCAACACTCCTCACAATATATCTGAGCATCTTGTTGGCCTTTTTATAGCTTCCTCACATTGTCTAGATGAAGACATTTCTGAGTCAACATAAACTCCTCGGTCTTTTTTCCCTTCTTCAATTTCAGTATCTCCCATATGATATTTATAATATACATTTTTATTGCCTGCATGCAATACTTTACACTTTTCTCTATTAAATTTCATTTGACATGTGTCTGCCCAGTTCTGAATGCTGTCTAGATCATTTTGAATGACCTTTACTTCTGCAACAGTGTTTGTCACTCCTCCTATTTTTGTGTCGTCTGCAAATTTAACAAGTTTGCTTACTATACCAGAATCTAAATCATTAATGTAGATTAGGAATAGCAGAGGACCTAATACTGATCCCTGTGGTACACCACTGGTTACCTCGCTCCATTTTGAGGTTTCTCCTCTAATCAGTACTTTCTGTTTTCTACATGTTAACCACTCCCTAATCCATGTGCATGCATTTCCTTGAATCCCTACTGCGTTCAGTTTGAGAATTAATCTTTTATGCGGGACTTTGTCAAATGCTTTCTGGAAATCTAAATAAACCATGTTGTATGCTTTGCAATTATCCATTTTCAATGTTGCATCCTCAAAAAAGTCAAGTAGGTTAGTTAGACACGATCTCCCTTTCCTAAAACCATGCTGACTGTCTCCCAGGATATTATTACCATACAGGTAATTTTCCATTTTGGATCTTATTATAGTTTCCATAAGTTTACATATAATAGAAGTCAGGATTATTGGTCTGTAGTTACCTGGTTCGGTTTTGTCTCCCTTTTTATGGATCGGTATTACGTTTGCTATTTTCCAGTCTGTCGGTACAACCCCTGTGTCAAGAGACTGTTGCATGATCTTGGTTAGTGGTTTGTAAATAAGGAGGCTGTGTGGTCCAGTGGTTAAAGAAAAGGGCTTGTAACGGTTCAAATCCCACCTCAGCCACTGACTCATTGTGTGACCCTGAGCAAGTCACTTCACCTCCTTGTGCTCCGTCTCTTGGGTGAGATGTAATTGTAAGTGACTCTGCAGCTGATGCATAGTTCACACACCCTAGTCTCTGTAAGTCGCCTTGGATAAAGGTGTCTGCTAAATAAACAAATAATAATAATAATAACTTATTTCATTTCTTTGAGTACTATTGGGAGGATTTCATCCGGCCCAGGGGATTTGTTTATTTTAAGAGCTCCTAGTCCCTTTAACACTTCTGCCTCTGTTATGCTAAAGTTATTTAAAATTGGATAGAAACAGGTCGACATGTGGGGCATGTTGTCCGTGTCCTCCTTTGTAAAAACCTGTGATAATCATTTAATATATTTGCTATTTTTTTTTCTTCATCTATGATTTTGCAATTTGTGACTCTTAGACATTTAACCTCCTCTTTGAATGTTCTCTTGCTGTTATAATATTGGAAAAACATTTTGGAATTGGTTTTAGCCCCCTTAGCACTATTGATTTCTATCTCTCTCTTGGCCTTTCTAACTTCCTTTTTGACTTGTGTTTGCAGTTCCAAGTACTCTTTCTGTGTACTTTGTTTTTGGTCCCTTTTAAACACTCTGTAAAGTGCCTTTTTTGCTAATTTTTTTTTTATTGATCTATTAAACCATTTTGGCCATTTTGTTTTAGTTTTAGATTTGTCTACTTTTGGGATGTAATTGTTTTGCGCCTCTAGTACTACATTTTTAAAAAACAGCCATCCCTAAATTAGCAGTTTGACATCTCATGCTGTTTTTGCTTGTTGTCTTGACCTATTGTAAACCTGACTGTCACATCTGTGGGGTCTTTCCCCCATCTGATCCATCATTTGTGGTTTGTCTCATTTAAGAAATACCAGGTTCTGTGGGTAGCGATACAGGTTGAACATCAGGGTCATGTTCTCTTTATATCACTTGATTCTGTTGCAGCTATACAATCTATGGAATTCCTGAAACATTAAGAGTAACTGTATAACCTTTGATAGTGTGCAACACATATTTCTTTGAAAATAAAGACCTTAAATTGGACAATAGTTTTCTGCTCATTTCAAAGTCAGAGTTGTTTAGTGGTTTATATTGTAGTAGCAACCAGACCTACAGTACATCCATTATTTTAAAATAAATAAACAAAAATATGTTTTAAAGTGATGGATGAAGGTCTGGCTGGCACTACAATATGGTCGGTCCACAGTTGTGGAACGACCTTCCTACGGTTGTCAAGACTGCCCAGTCCCTGACCACCTTCCGACGCCTCCTCAAGACAAACCTCTTCAGACAACACCTGTAAAGCTCTTTCTTTCTGGACAATATAGCACTCTGCCTTTAGTGCACTTTAACTTGCACTTATCTGCTCCCTATTTTACTGTATTTAATCCTGCACTTAACCCAATCTGTAGTATTTTGTATTTCACCAGTATCTAACCCTGATGTAACAATCAACACTGTTATCTGCTCTTGAACTACCCCGATATCAAATCATACCGTTTTGTATTTGCTCTTATTAAGACTGAAGTCATTGCATTTTGTATCTTGCTCTTAATTGTACTATAATTCTTGATATTTATTTTTTGTATACAACTGTAAGTCGCCCTGGGTAAGGGCGTCTGCTAAGAAATAAATAATAAATAATAATAATAATAATAATAATAATAATAATAATAATAATAATAATATATTGAGAATTACCCAAGACTGGAAGATCAATCACTCAGTATTTATGTCTTGCGTTCAACATATTACAAAAGTATCCAGCACTGGTAAAATGTATCATTTAGTATTTTTGTTTATTTATTTTAAAATGATGGATGTAGGTCTGGTTGCCAAGTCCAGAATGGTTGCAAGCCAATTTCATGCTAGCTGACACATACTTTAAATAAATTTATAAGACAGAATACAGCGGTCAAACATTTTTTGCTAAAAGAGCAATACTGAGTGGTCAAACAAAAAATATATCAGTGAAAAAAAAGTTGAGTTTACTAAAAGCTGAATATGTTGTTGACGAATGCAGTATATATGTTAAAACACTTTACACAGACCCATTTATATCCCCTGCACTAATACATATACACCAACATTAACACACCACACGCAACAAATAACACAAAATACACACAGGGGCGAGGCACACTGCCACGTTCTGTCAGATTTCTGGTCTGGGAACGTCACTCAGCCGTCCTATTGCACTTCAATAGAGCCATATATCGGACCTGTATACTGTATATAGCTCAAGAGACATCTGTGGGTCAGGTCCGATGTAGAACAAGACAGTAAGCATAAAGAGCACACTATATTTCCCCTTTTTATCGATTTACAGTATGTGTTACAACTCCCAAGTTTTGATATTGTTCTCTAAAAAACTTCATAGAAACAGAACTAACACAAATATGGTAAATGCATTTTCCACTTTCCCACTAATTAAATGTAGTTTGTAACTGTTGTGGGTGGTTCCACATTTCCCCTCATTCCACGTTATGTTTGTCCACTACTGAGTTTTCCCTATAGCTGGATTTTAGTTCAATTCCCATGATCACTGTGGAATGCTTGCTGCCAGCCCATTGAAGTTATTTGTGAGAAGTTTGTAAATTAACTTAAAGTGAAGGACAGTAGAGGTGTCTAATTTCAATGTCAGTGTTGTAGCAGACTCTCCTTCACCCTGACTATCTACCTGGGCGTTAATGAGCTGGGAAAACAATTAATTTAAACAACAAAAAGAAATTCAAGATAAAGCACGGTTTTGTTCCATTTTAATGGATTTCTAATTTCCTTACCTTCTGGGTATTTGAAATAGGCCATTTATAGATTGCTGGGTAACCTATTCCAGTCATATGGTTATTAAATGACCCTTGCTAATAGCAATTTAAGAATCTTATTAATCATCATTGTCACCATCAATATGTATGAAATGTATTAAATAATTTATCTTTGCTAAAACAGCCTTGTAACTGTAATGGTGTTCTTCACCTTAATTAATATGCATGTCTTTTATTTTTTATGTATAAAAATGAAGATCTTCAGAAAATTTTTATGCAACACTTCACTTCAGAAGCTGTAAGCTTAGCCGCTCTTAAGATGAGTAAAAAGGCAGAACGTATGCAAAGCTGTTTTTCTTTTTGCATTATTATTTTCTTTATAGTTAAATATATTCACAGAAATGAATGCCAGCAGAATTAGATCAACCCTGCCATAAACTGAGCAGTAATGAGACTGGAGTGTGGAAATTATAATTGTAAAGCTTTAAGGCATATGCTATAGCAGCCTAGACAATTATTTGCTATGTATACTAACGCTAAAGTATGTCTCTTTTTTTTTTTTACTATGCCTGCATTTTTGAAGTACAGGTGATTTTAAGTGTGCAACTATAATTTCTGTCCCCTGTACAACTGTGGCGACTCAGAGTTAGAAAATAAAGAACCTCTTTATAGAATCACAGATAACAGAGGGGGCACGAATTACAGCTGCACACCCTGAGTGGTACCTTTTAGTTTATTCCCCAAAGTCAATTCCTGTTCTTCAATTCCAATAACATGTCCAATTCCTTTTTAAAATCAATTCTCAATTCTAATTCCAATTCCCAATCTCTTTTAATTAAGTCAGACACATCATTGATCAAAATTGCAATTAGCAGTATTCTGTCTGTTAAAATGAGCTTCTCACAGTGGCAACAAAATACTTAAAATTGAAGTCACTGTTAATCAATGAAATTGGTTTTAAATGAAAGCAGCTGAACAATCATTATGTCTCTAAAATATCTATTAAATTCCTTTGAAGATATTAGAATTGGAACTGGAATTGATTTTAAAAAGGAATTGGAAATGGAATTTGAATTGAAAAAGAGAATTGATCCCAACCCTGGCCACAGTTTTTGGCAGGGCAGATATTACAGCTGCACACCTGTAGAGGTCATTTCTATAAAACACCCCACTTCAGAACATGAAGCTTTTAGGAGGATTTTCAGAATCACTGTCATGGTAAATAATGATCAAAGCAGAAACAGTAATAGAGGATGATAGAGAACACGTATAATAGGATCTGAAACAGGTAAGAAATTAAATATTCGGACAATTTACTGTATATGGTATAAAGTAGCATTTTAAGAGATCATAAAAATATACATAGACATATGTTCATTATTATTTTCACATATACTTTTTTTTCTCCAGGAATAAGAAATAGACTGTTTAACAGTAAGGAACATTAGGTAGTCCAAGATTAGTGCTAATCACAGTTTGTCAAAACCAGCACAGTAGTAGATCAGATTATCAATTATAGCATTGCAGAGAATATAACCATTAATACCCTGCAGCAGTTACACAGGACACTCAGTCACTACCCAGGGTCTGCAAAGCACAGAAACAATATTATTGTGACATGGGTGGCTGAGTCGGTGACGTCACGGCAGAAGCAGGAAGGTGAAGCACTGACACCAGGCACTGCAGTTTTTAAAGAAATACGCGGCTGGCCGCCGTTTTATTTACAAATAACAAAAATAAATAAAAGGTTTAAACAAAAACAAGCTGTGCTCACAGAGCAAAAATAAAAGGTTTAAACAAAACAAATCACGAACACAAACTATATAAAACACAGGTCAGGCTGGGCAGATTGCCTTCACTGTTCCTATGTCTTTTAAATAAAGTTTCGTTTTTTTCTCTCGCTCCACTCGCTCTCTCCTCTCTAACACCCACCCGGAACTGAGAGTATGCAGGCTTTTTATATCATGGCCGAGGGGTTTAACTAGTTAGTAATTATCCTATTACCCCTCGGCCACAATCTGCACGAGTTTTCTAACTACTGTGTGGATGGGGCTTCCCATCCACGCTACTTACTACAAAAACAAACACTTGGCTACGCCGTCATCTATAAATACAATAATAAACAATAACAAAACCCGCGGCGCTTCGCCGTCTTCTATACATAATAAATAAATAAATCATAATAATAATAATAATACAAAACAAAAGCAAAATACAGGGGCGGAGGGGATCCCGTTCTAAAATAAAATAAACAAATCAATGTACAGGGCACCTCGCCCTGTTACAATTATACTGTACAACAGAACTTTATATCACAGTTGCTCAATAATAATCACTTTCTATCTATCAGATGTCTATAGATTAACTCTTTTTGTCATTTAGATGTGATTGGGAGTGCAGGAAATCAATCACCATTACAGTGCAGCTGTTTCCTACTCGTCAGCACCTGCCAGTGCTTTCCAGCTTCCATCAATCATCCTACAAGAGTTAGCAGAGGATTCGATTTGACTCATTATAATACATGCAATTCAGGTATGATGTAATTGAAATTTGACCTCCAAGCAGTACCATTTCAATTTCCCCATGGTATAGAGTGGTTGGCATAGCAAATGCATAACAAAACCACCATACACTGAACAGGATGTTTAGTAAACTCCCAAACAGACAGATAATTAAGATGTGGAACAAAAAACAAAACAAAACAAAAAAAAACACCACTTATCTGAGAAAAAAAGAACATACATTTAATTTGAAATACAAAAGCAAAATAGATGTATATGGTAGGTTTGAAAATAACCCCCACATACGTATTGTTTGGCCTTTCTGCAAACTAAATACGTTACAAGTCAAAGGATTCTATGTGCTTTCCATAGTAGAGCCCCCTTTTAAGCCATGTCCGTTTGATCCTTGACTTCTCTTAATAGACAGGTGACTATCAACCTGCACACAGGCTATTTTCATCCTGTATCGAACCTGATGTTTTTAACACAGAGAGAGCAGCCTTTTTAATGTTAAGATTTTTGGGCAATACATTCACTTGCAGATGGCAGAACATCATATCACTGCCAGCAGAGACTGTATGATACCCAGTCTACTAGAAAGAGGGAAGCTCTGGCTTTAATTCTCACACTGGGAATGTAAAACACTGCGCTTTTAAGAACAGCAAAGTATTTTGCGTTCAAGCAGAAAACAGCGGTTTATTTGGATACTCAACCACTTGCTTTTGCCCATTGTATGCACAGAAAAGCACAGGGAAGTGGGTGCCTGCCTATTCCTCATTACATTAACACAGCAGTGAGTCTGGATTGGGTGCTGTAAATTATTCCATTACTCAAGTCAACCACTTGGGTGGCTGTTTGTTCAAGATTTCATGATTAGTGCGCACACACAAATCCACTACACTTTCTTACTTTATTAACTGTTAACAAACGTTGTTCATTTTGAGCTAAGGGTTATACATTAAGACATTTATAAACTAATGTAATGGGCAGTGTTGTGTGATGCACTGCCAGATTCTGTTCCCTGTCGCTGAGATTAGGTTAAAAGCTCTAAAACCATGAATGCAGACAAGCCTGGCTCTTTTGCATTGTGGTTAAGACGCCCGCTAATAAAAATCTTAATTAGCTAAACATTACTATAGTAACGATTTGAACTGATTTCAAATATATGATTGACTGGGAATTGATAATCCACAGGGCTCTGATGTTTGCAGTTTTAGCTGGCCTATTATATATTAACTAAAAGTTAACAGAAAAATAAGTTAAATATATTCACATGTTTATGAGCTGGTCGTTAAATGATAATAGGCAGCCCTTAAAATAAAACTTGAAAAGTAATGTGAAAAAAAATCCTTTACAAAAGACTAGGTTCTATATGTAAGCTGTTTACAATATTTTAAGGGCTGACATTGTGAAACTGATCTTAAAGAGCCTTTAGTATGGGTAGTATACATCAGAGTTATCTTTACTAATATATTCTTCTTGTATAGATTCACTTTGGTTTTTTCCGTTTCAGAAATCACAACCTGATTACTTAAGACCACTTTAATATTTCACATCCTACCAAGTTTCTCTGGGGGGGAAAGAAAGCTGTTTCTTTTCTATTTTTTTTATTACTTTCTGCTTCTAATTGAGCTCTTTATATCACTTTTAGGCAAATACATTAGTTTTTGCTTGAAACAGTGCTGTCGCCATTATCAAATTTACCAAGTAGGCACATTTCATTTAATGCCCCCTTGACAGAAACTTAAAGAAGGTGTCAGAGTTTTGGGGATCTAAATTAACTACATAAATTTAATTTCAGGCAACATAAGGCAGGAGTTTTAAAATACTTATTAAAACTCTGCAGTTCGACTGCTGTCAACATTGAAACCATTTCATTTCAACACAGAGCTAAAGCAGTACCATTTGAGACACCTTAAATCTTTGTATTCTTTGTATTTTCCTTATTACAAATGTTTTTGCCTTTTTCTTCCTCTATTTTTGTCACATTGTCTTAACAACAAAGGGGAGAATTTGTCATCCTTAACTTTGAACTGCTGTGCTGTTGACAGTGCAGCAGTATAATAGGCTATTGCCTTGACTTATTACGACAGTACTTTTTGTGGGGGATTCCACATTTAATACATCATTGAAAGTGTTTTTATATATATATATATATATATATATATATATATATATATATATATATATATATATATATAGCTGGTAGTGTCATGTGAGCTGTTGAGTGTGTTGATATGTAAATATATCCTGTTTGCCTGCAGGGCATATCAACTTCAACCTCCGTCTTGATCTACTGCCTGTCACTCAGCAGCGAATGCACGCACCCACATGGCAGACGCCTACCCTGTCACAAGCATTAATATCCTGTTTCTTTCTAACCAAGGGATTTAGGGGAGATTCCCTAATAAAAGCTGAATCTCAAAACAATAATTGTGTGAACATACTAATTGTTACATGTGTATAATGGTATTTAAAACAGGATTCATTCATACGATTTTTTAAATATCCGTCCTTACTCTGATCCCACTGCAGTCGGATATGCAAAGGATTACTGTAATTTTAAATAGTTAGAGAAAAGGAACACAGCCCTAAATGGTAAAATGCATGAGACTTTTTAGAAGTTGTGTATGTTCAATTAAAACACAGAGTGGTCTAACATTTTCACACACAAGTGCCTATCGTTTCTATATCACTGATTACTCTGAAAAATGAAATTCTCACCCAGAGGTTTTCATGCAGGTTAGTATATAAAGGATAGAAATGACACATCTGGAGGTGTTCTAATAAATTGGCACACTACTGTATATATTAATGAAGCATTTTTAAAATGCTGAAACCCGCATTTCTCCTTTCAAGACCATTGCTACAGAGGCGTTTCTATGTCGGTCACCAGCCTGACATCTATCACTTGTGGTTCTTCTGGTACAGCACAGTCCCATTTCATACAATTCCTTTAAACACGGAGTCTCATCTAAAGTAAAGGCAGCTACACACCAGATACAATCCATCATTTATCATCCGTTATCTGTAATGTCATCTGTAAAATTTATTGCACACTACTGTAGATGACCGAATGTCTGTAGAGTGAAAATGTACTGGTAATCATAGAAAAGAAAATGTGTTGGTAATGTTAAATCAGTTTGCTGGAGGTGACATTGGCATAAGTAGAGTTGCTAAGGCAACTCCACTTAGCCTTTGTATGTTTAGAATGATTGAATGATAAGGCATGTGCTCAAAAGTTAGGGAAAGGAGAAACATGGTAAACAATTAACCATAGTACCTCCAAATCATTGGAGCCATCAGTGTAGCGTCAGAGGGCTCTATCCAGGGGTTGAGGTAATCTCATCAATTACCTATCTCTGTTAATACTAGCGGCACATATTGTATCTAAACAATACCATTCAATGTAGAATGTAATGATTGGCATTTTAAAGTAATAAATGGTAAACATTCTTAAGATTTGAAACATGGTCTGGGTTCATCCTTGTAGCGTAACAAAGTATTTAATTCAATGTTTACTTTAATTTTTAAACCTTACAGGTCCTCAAGCATTCAAAATAAAGATAACAAGATACCTCTTGTTATTATCACCTATGCTGCACAAGATCCATGTACTGTGTTTGTATATGTTCATATTGGTTCATAATGTATTGTTATACATAGCCATTCATTCAATGGCCTACCATTTTTCTTTTTGTCCTTCTCTGATTTACAGTATTATTCTTCATGCTACAGCCAATGCTATATGAGTTTTATTTGCAGCTTAGATTACTCCACAAACACATTACATCACATTACAGACACAATGCATGCGAAATTGGAACCAATTGAAATTATTGCTTTCATACGACAATACAGACTCAGTGTGCAACCTACAATAGGACATGAACAATTTGTTTTTTTACATTCATTTTGTACGTTCTAATCGGTTGAAGAAGTGATGGCCTTAAGAGATGTAAGCAGCAACTGGGGGCCCCTGAAAACTGTCTGTGATAGGCTCCAGCCTGATTTGGGAAACTTCCTTTTAATTCAAGTACTCTCAAATTCCCCAACCTAAAAACCTGTCAGTCATTTCCTATTAGTTTTCAACTAATGTCCTTATCAATGTGTCACCTCCCCGATTCATATTCCAAGTATCAATACGTATCCACCACCAGGGGGATTCAAAGTGGCTTGAAAAACTATGGATGACTGCTTTGTGAATCCCTAAGTTAAAAGCATTTAAATATGATATTGGTAATTAAGTTAACTCACTGGCTAACAGACATTTTCAAAACTGGTGTCAGATGCTGAGAATAAATGTTAGCAGGCAACAATATCAAACCCTTTGCAGGCAGTAAAATCAGTAAACATTTAGGCATTTTTCATGTAAATACACAGCAGAAGGCATCAAAGCTCTGTATTTTAACCTACTGGAAATGTACTGTAAGAATATTTTTTTCTGTTCTGGGATTTCGTGAAAGAGAATCTTTATTTGTGAATCAAGCATGGTTGAATAATTCACTTTTCTCTACTTTACCAATTTGAAATACCCTTAGCTTCAAACAATCTGTATTCTAACGGTGGTAGCCTGTCACAGATGTTGGTGTATGCATATTTTAACAGGAGGCCCCACATTTAAGTGGCAGACCATCCCCTCAGGTTGCCATCTGTCTTCTCTGCCTTTTGGTACATTTAGGAAGCCGTTTTAATACAGAGCAGAGTATCAATCACATGTTGTATTCTTCAGAAACTATACCCAGGGAAATGTATATCATGAAACAGCTATGGAATTCAGTGCACTAATATGTGTATATTTTATGTTTTATCTGAATAAAACATTTAAACCAATTCAAAGCTTCAAAAGGGAATTTGTGCTAGGTCAGGATATTACCAAATTGATGCATTTTCCTCACTATTGTTTACATAAATGAAAAACATTTTTGTGTTTTAAATCATTACTATTTAATTAGGTCTAATTTCTGTGCAATTAAACATAATTACAAAATAATGTTTGACATCACAGTCAGCGGAATGCAAATATTAAGACCGGAGCTACTAAGAACTCATAATGTTGATACAGACATGGTTTGGTGTAAAGGCTAGGGACAGAGCCTTAAGAGTGCTTTAGACATAATGAATGCACACTGTACAGCCTGGATCCAATGATCAGTACACAATTAAAACAAGTATGTTAGTAACACACATCCATGGCTGTTAATTAAAAAATAGAGCTGGTGTCAATATAGGTTTGGACAACGATAAAGATAATCTATCATTTAACACGTTTTACACAATTGTGACTTTTTCCCCGACATTCTCCACAAGTTATAGCAAACATGTTTTTCATTTTTAAAACAGAACATATGGAACTACACTACTAAAAAAGAAAGTTTTAATTTGCTTCCCTTCCTCACAGGAAGTCTGTTACTGCTAAGCTTTCCAGACCATTTCATTTCAGCTCAAAGCATCTTACTGGCTGCAGAGCATGTCAGACATTTGGTTTGTTACTGACAGGAATAAAGGCCTGTAACAGGGCCAGGAGCCCTGTACATGAAAAGGGGGCGGGGCAAAGCCCTGCCATAAATGTATTATTTATTTATAGAACGGGGTACCCCTCCGCCCCTGTGAAGTTTATTGTTTTGTATTTGTTTTGTTGTAGTTGTTATTATTATTATTATTATTATTATTATTATTATTATTATTATTATTATTATTATTGCTATTGATATGGTTTATTTATAAATGACAGTGGAGCCATGTTTTGTTATTATTTTGTATTGTTTAGCAGCGTGGATGGGAAGCCCCATCCACATTAATAACCTTGTGCAGAAGGTGACCATCTCCCGAGTTAATTAATTGTTGCTAATCGGGAGATGGTCACCTGTATATAAGCCTGCAGTTCTCCCAGCTCTAGGTGGGTGTTTGAGAGGAGGAACGGGAGTGAAAGAGGAGTTTAAAAGTACAATTAAATATACAAGATCAGTGACAGCATTTGCCCAGCCTGACCTGTATTAGCTGCTTTTGTGTTTGTGATTTGTTTTGTTTATCTTTTTTATTTCGCTCTGTTAGCAAGTGTCTTTTCTGCTTCTGGCCTGACGTCAACACTTGTCATCCTGTCACTAGGCCCAACAGGGGTGTGGACAATTTCACTCGCCAGATGAAATGACCCAAAAAGTGTAGGATAACACTAGATTTCATTTAAAAAAACTACATATTTGAAATCTATATAATGAATGGATAAGCACGACAGGGAAACTTGATGGAACCAACTTGTTAGCTACACTCATTTTAAAATGTGATCCTGATTTGATCCATCTACCCACTCAGCATGCTGGTCCTTTAAAGATATATTGTCCCATTTAATATGACAGCAATCATATGCAATTTATTCTAGCTTCAGGTTTCGCTAATTCTTCATTTCGGTAATTTTCTATTTTATTTTGCAGCTTTGAAATCCTTTAAATCTCCACGGAAGAGAGAAGTGAGTGCTGCTGAGCATGGATAAGCAAGTTCCTAAACCCCCTCAAGGAAATCCAAAGGTGAGCCCGCAGCACACAATCCCCTCTAGCTCGGAGCTAAATAACCTGCCAACTAAAACCAAATGAAAAGAGCACAGTTGAAATACCTATATTGCTGTAAAGGTATTAGCACATGAGGTAGCATGGCAATCCAATGCATTGGTGATTTTGTGCAGTCAGGTCCAGTTTTTAGAGAGAATACTCTGCGAATGTCCATGGAGTGCTGTAGTTATCCCTTAGGGGACTCAACATTTATTCAGCTCATGTATGCTCCTTGAGTATTCTCTTTATATAACACACATAGTATGTAAAAGAAACCTAAACTTAAGAGGTGCATTTGGGGAATGTCTTTCCTTAAATCAGTCACTGCATCGGCTTAGCAATGCGTCGTAATTTGAGACCATTCATTGTTGTTGGATTGGAATGAATGCTAGGATGGATTCCAAAATGAGAAGTGTTAAAAAAAAAAAAAATAAATAAATAAATAAACATTGTTCACTGTACTGTTAATACAAAAAAAGCTATTTAACGCTGCACCTTTCAAAGAATTACAACATGGGTTTACTTAGCGTGATGGCTTGCAGCCCAGCTATACAGTTATGGCCAAACATTTTGCAACACTCTATAGAATTAACAAATTTGGTTTCATAAAGTCGAATGCAACCTGCTGAACAATGTTACGTTAACATATTAAATTACAAACTGCTTTGTAGTTTTCCATATACTCAACGAAAAATTTGACGTTGAGAAATGTAACATGAAATACTGGTACTGTGCTACTATATTGGCTTCTGGTAAACTTTTGGAACATCAAAACACGATGTTAAATAAAAGACCTAAATTATGATCGTATAGTTTTTTTTTTTTTAAATTATGTATTTATCCTAAAATTGTTGGTGATGCAAAACGTTTGTCCATAGCTTTAGACCTTGATGTAAAAGGTTGAGAAGGAAAACTCCATTTCCATTTGGGATTTACAAATGACAATTTATTCATTCATTATGCCAAGGCTGGTTCTCCAATACTTGGTTTCAACAAGTCTAAACAATCGGCATAACTACAGTCAAGAGATTTGGGAAGTTTCCAAACAAATAGGGTTGAGGGTATGGTAAACTTGCAAGAGAAAGCTGGATAGCGGCGAGTGTTTCTATAAGTATGTCCAATAGTACTCATTCCTGAGCTCTTCAAATTGAGCTGATCCTAGAGAAACAGGATTCTGTGCTAGGAGCTAATGATCTAAGCAAGGCTGGTTACAGAAAAATAGAAAAAAGCAGATGCTGCATAGCTATGTTTTTTTTTTGGATTTGTACATGTTTTGATTTTTAATCTAATGCAAATGCCTCTTGACTTGTGAACACCAATTATAATAAATACAACCCTCTGACTGGATCTTTATTATGAAGGAGTGAGAAATCTGTTTATCACAATGTGAGGCTCGCTGTCTGTGGGGTTCGTGATACTGGATGAAAAGCTGCGGTTTTCTATGAAGTATTGCGTACTGTATTAGCGCTTGTCTGGGCACAGACTTACATCTCTATAGCCGTATGAGTATAAATTGACTTATCATTGAATTCAGTGTTTTTATTTCTATTTCATGTTATTTATATCCTTTGAAAAACACAAGGCTTTAGCAATTTACTGTACTACTTAACAACCAACTAGTTCTAAAAAGAGTTGGAATCTCTCTGGAATCACTCTGGGATCATGCTTGGGTGTCTGTATCCTGTAAGCCTAAGGAATGTAATGTTTACAAGGACATGTTGTTAAGCATTTTAACAGGGTCTCCACAAAAATTTAACATTTAAATGACACTGCACAACAATAATAATAATAACAATAATAATAATAATAATAATAATAATAATAATAATAATAATAATAATAAATCAATGGCATTTGCCGTAGGCTTATATATTAGATTATGCATAAAGGTAAGCCTGACTTTCCTCTTCATTTTCTAAAGAGAATGTCTTTACCACTCTATCTTTTAATTGCCCCATCATATTCCTATCAGTCCATTGGTGTATTATACACTCCAACATGCTCAGGAGCAGGATTTTAAATTAATTTGAACTATTGTGGAATCCTGTTGTCTATTATTACCTTATAACATGCCACAGCAATGCCATAATGATCATTATACTACAACTTGATCGTCTGTGTGAGGTGTTTCATCAGTAAGCAGTGGTTTTAGAACAGGTGTCAATCATTTTGTCACCTGAGCTGTGATTTATTTGACATTCCATTATTGAGAAATGACTGAATCTCCAAAGAAAACAACTAGAGAGCAGTTTCAGGATTAGTTAAATAGTATAAGAAAAAAACAATGCAGTTACCTTTCAGCTGCTATACCTGCCACTGGAACCATCTCTCACAAATGCCCACAAAACTCTAAACCAGAAAATAATTGCAGTGGCAAGATTTTAGAATTCCTAACAAGAAACCTCCTGAGTATTGTTTAAATCTAAGACGGTCCGTCTCACAATCAGTCTATTATTCGGTGAGATGGGATTGTATTTCATGGTTGTGTTGTCCTAATGTACCGGTACATTTCAGACTAGCCAGTAAACAATTTGAAATTACTTTGACAGCACAACAGTGTGCTGACTTTGCTAATGCAGCAGCCTTCAGACAGGCAACGTCCTCCGAGCTTAATTTAGTTTTATTACTTTTTTGCGGTCCTCTGTTTTTAGTCTTCACTGATGTGTTGGATAATGTGCAGCTGGAAAATTGATAATGATGTTCCCTCCAGGTAAGATACAATAAGCCCAGTAATGATGTAGGACTTTCTTTTCCTGGAAATATATACAACTGTAACAGCTTTTACATTCAGCCATTTAAAATGATTCAACACCACAAGGCTTAAGAAAGTGCATGTGGTATAAGACTACACAATATCCGACAGCCCTACTGGAAATTTCAGCAACTGCTGATAAACAGTTCTATGTGGAATTAGGAGCCCACTTTTACTAGTTTCCTGTGGGTTAAACCATCTAAAAGCAGACAATGTCACTGTTAACAACAGTGAATGGAATCTACCTAAAATGACGAGGGCTTCATAAAACAGATAGATAAAGTTAGATACTGTGAAAACCAATATGACCAGCTTTGAAACCCAGTTCAAAACGGCAGAATTTCAGGGTAGATGTATAGTGCAGCATTTAACATCATGTTAACCACCAGGCATGTTTTCATATGGGGATACATCTGCAATCCATTTCTAACACTCTGCATCCATCAGGCCAATCCCCTTTCCTGTGGATTACTGGTTGTTTGCAGTCTCATATTCATGGACAGTGGAGAAGGAATAATACTGGGAAGCACTGGCTGTGTAATTTAGCTGACTTTTTTGGACCATCTGCAAACTTGTGGATGTCCATTAAGATAAAGCCTTAAAGTGTTAGTAGTCAGCAATCTGAATTTCCACCTCCAGTATGATGCATACCCTTTTCACCGAACTAAGACACATGCAGTGAGCATATCTGTTTACTGAAATGTACAGAGTGAACGGAGAGCTTAAGCAGGGGAAGTAGTGTAGATGTAGTAGAGCAATGTGGAAAATGTGAACGTAATGCCCATTTTCAATTACATTTTTACCCATTTAAAATGTCCTATTGTGTGATTATCTTTTGCTTTGATCATTGCAACACTATTCTAGCAAAAAGTGCTTCCCAAAACAAAGTAAAGTGGGGAAGCATATTAGTGTTGCCCAATGCACTGAAGCCCACAGATGTGCTTCAGTGCATGGTGTCCAACACCAATATGCTTCCCCTACAGAACATCCAAACTAAACAGGTAAGGAATGAAATATTATCACAATGCAGCTTCAAGCATGCTTTTGACTGCACAATGTAAGTACAATACACATCCAGCCGGCCTCACATCCCTTCTCTTGATGTCAATATAGAGGAAGTACTCACGTGATAGAAGGCGATTCTCTCGCGGTCAAGGGATCTGCTGACCAGCACCTCCCCAGTTTTCTTGTTGATGTAGAAGATGCCTTTGGGCTCCTGATCGGCTCCTTTTCCTGTGAGTTTGAACAGAGCGCTGTCCGGCATCTCGCTGGATATTACCTGAGGGGGGGTGGGATAAAAAGATCAAACACAGGGAGTGGGGGGTGTTTACACATATCTTTTGAGCTGTATTTATTTATTTATGTATTGTATTTATTTAAGCAGGTTTAACCAGGGTTTAACCAGGATATTACTTACATGAGACTAGAAAATGTCATTTTCAGAGAGGTTCCGCCAGTGGCAGCAATTCAAAATGTAAAAGACACAATTCAGCAGTATAGACATAAACATATCAAAAGTTAGCAAGTAACCACCCAATGAATACAATACAGAGTAATGGATTTGAATTCATTCTTTTCATTTTCCTTTATTTATTATTTTTGTATGATTCCAAGTGTTTCTGTAGCTCCAATATTGAGTAGTAATAATTTTTTTCTATATATGTCTTTAACTCTTTCTGAACTTGCCTAGACAATCCTAAGTGTCTGGTGCTGAAAAAAAAACAAAAAAACATCCTCTTTCCATTCAAATCATGTGACAACGGGATCCTTCCACTTTGCTGGACCTCTCTCACTATATATGTGGAGCAAGTTGGGTCAGCTGAGTTCAAAGGTTAATTGTCACATTTCTTGACTTCAGTGCCAGCAGCAAGGATTTACAGGTAAGCTCAAAGCAAGCTCGGAGCCAGGCAAAGACTGACATGGAGAAAAATTATGATAATACTGGAGCAACATAACCGAGAATCACTTCACCAAATAAAATAAAAAATAATCCAAAAAGGGAAAAAAAAGAATACATTAAATACATGTGAAGCTACTTTAAAATTAATTACAGTTTTGGATGCATAAAATCTTTGTATATGGTTGTTAAAGAAACCAACAATGGTGAAGAACAGTTTCTTGAATATCAAATTTTATTTAATCAATCACAAACAAAACAGTATTTTTAAAACTTAGGGACCCTTCTGTAAAATCAGTTTTTGGTGTTGCTATTATTCAAAGACCCTGCGGTATGGTACATTCCACATCAAGGGCCTGGAAGCATGCTGTGTAGGGTAATGAGAATAAAATGAATACAAACGCTTTTAAAGTAGGATCAACAGATGAGTGTTGTAGAAGTGGGGACCAGTTTAATTTATCTTACACAACTTAATGAAGCAAATCCACTTTGCACTTGATGACATGGAAAATTGAGTCTTGGGGCTAGGATAGTGCAGCAGGCTAATTCACTAGACTCTTGTGCTCTTCACCTCTTAGGTTTAAGAGCCCTGGATATAGCAAGATTTCCAGTAAAGCAACAGAACATTCCTCAGATAGTGGTTTTGTATAGCTGGGAGACACTGGAATTTGCATGTTGCTTAATAGCTGAAGAGTTTGGTCTTTTTTGGCCTTGAAACTTTTCTTTTTGAGATCCAGAGGATTTCACATTTCCCAAGCACTTCTCTGACTTTGATCAGATATTATAGCCTGTAGTAACTTCTTGTCACTCAAATGAGAGAAGCGCCAATTCCTGTGAGAATGTAGTTTTGAAGAGCATGGAGCCCCCTACTCTTTTCTTTACCCAAATCGCAGTTCCACTTCCATTCTAACTGTGAGTTATGCCTAGTAATGTGATTTTTTCAGGCTTTGCAATTGTTTATATTGCCCCTCTGGGATTCTAATGGGACAAGATCTGAATTTTTTCCATTGTTATTCAAAGGCCATCTGGGGCCTTTCCCTTGCCTGGTCTCTTAAAGTAAACTATACTATTCCATAATTCTACAGAATGCATATGTTGTTGAACTGGTACAAGATCTGTATTGAAGCAAACTTCTTGGTATACTTTTGCACTGTCCGCTGACTTCACCTTCCACTTTGCTACCAAGCTGCACTTTCCTACACTAGTATGGAGAAACATATCTTGTTTTCAAATGACTATCCATATTTAAAATGATGCAATTCCTGTTCCATTTGAGGAATATTTTCCTAGACCTTCAGTGGATGAAAACTGCATTTGAATAGCCTTGACAGTGAAGACTATGGATGTTTCAATTTGATAGACCTAAGCAATTTTAAGCACCTGTTTGGACTCAATGTCATTATATATCCCTAACATCCAGTCAGTGACTGTAAAAGAACACAGGGAGAGAGGAAGGAAGGACATTAAGATAAGGTTATTGTTAATTTTAACACATAATTGTACGATTAAACACACTCTTTGCTGCCATCTTCAAGACTTGGTTGTGAATGAAATGTAGATAAATTGTAAATAAATCAACCACTGACGAAACATCCAGGAAGTCTATGGGAGGTCTGCACACATCATTCAAGATAATTAGTGAAATCCTCATTTCTGATGAGAATTTGAACCACGGCGACCCTTCTAGGGGTTAATGACACATTTACTGAGGCTACCCTTCTCTCCCACAAGGTCGGATTTAATTGAGAGGTGCATGTTGTCAGTCAGGGTTCTGAAAAAAGCCTTTTTTCTACCTTGTCCTTTTTAAATCTGGATGTAAAAACAAGTTTCTATAACTTTATGGACTTGGTTGCTAAAGACATGGTTATTTTTGGTATGTTTATCCTGCCAAACAATCTTATTCAATGTCAACTTAAGGGGTGCGGGAACAATTTTAGTTCAGACTTTCTTTTTGACTCACTGTTACAGAGCCAAGTTGCCTAATGAGTATTAAAAACACTGCAGATTCTGAAACTACTGAATCCACTAACTGCACATCCTGAACTCAGCTTATACAACTCTTCACTCTGTCACCCCTACTAGATTCCACTCTCAATTGGCCATTGTCCAATCCTCATCTCCAAGGTGCAAAGTGGTCAATTGAAGGTGGCGATTATTCAAAACACAGGGAAGGCATAGCTGGCTGGAGTTGGGGTGGTTTGGTTTGGGCAGCAGAGAGGCACTGAGCTGTTCAAGTAATCCACAGCTTCACAATGGCCCTCCTACAGTAGCTGGAAAGCAGCCGGGTGGGCGTAGGTCTTCCAGTGGATCAAATCTTGGTGCACCACTGTAAGTACAAACCGAAAGGCCAAGGGTCATCTGCAGTATATTAATACCCCATGTCTCTAATACAGTGACAACCTCTTAACACAATCATAATTGTACTCCTTCATTTTGATATGTGTTAATATGTTGAGTGCAGATTGTCTCATTGTAAAAGAGATGTCATCTTAAACAGTTTGAAATTCTAAGCGAAGCCGAGCTGTTCAAATTGCAAAATAACGTCTCATACTAAGAAAACAATTATAATTATATGTCATATATTTTAGTGATGCAAGTCGAACATTCGCCCCTTCCTCACTGACTACTCCACATAGCTACTAGTTCTGGCTCTGGTACTTTCCCGTCTTGACTACTGCAATTCCCTCCTGGCCGGCCTCCCTGCCTCTGCCATCTGTCAGCTCCAGCTCATCCAAAACTGCTGCTCACCTTGTCTTTTCCCTTCCTCGTTTCTCCCACACTACACCACTGCTCTGCTCTCTGCACTGCTCCCTATCGCTGCTCGCATCCAATTCAAAACTCTTGTACTCGCCTATCATTGTCTTGACCTTTCTGCTCCCTCCTATCTCCAGACTTTCTCCATACACCCCTTCTCGCCCCTGCCTCTCCTCCACCATCAGCAGATTAGCTGCGCCCCCCCTCCACTCCCCATGTTCCAGAGCCCGCTCCTTCACCCTTGCCCCTCACTGGTGGAACAACCTACCCACGGATATCAGGACTGCTCAGTCCCTGACCACCTTCCGGCGCCTCCTCAAGACAGCATCTGTAAACCTCAAACAACATTCAACTATAATGGACTGTATGGCACCCAATTGTACCAGTACTTGCATCAATTTGTACTTGCAATGAACTGCTCCATACCGTATTGCAGTATTCTACGACTGCTCTTTACTAGAACTACTTGGCCTGTAATCTTGTTTTTGATTTTACTCTTATAGGTATCCGTATTCACGTTTTTGTTTTTTTTGTAATTGCTCTTATTTGAAATCATTCTCTTCCATTTATCATACTTACTACTCGCTCTTAAATTATTTACTGCATTCCTTATTTGCACTTATATGAATTTGATCTTGTTTGCTACTGATTTTATTGTATTTTATAACTGCTCTTATCTGTAGTGTGATTTTTTGTAATGTGATATTTTGTAACAATTGTAAATCGTCCTGGATAAGGGTGTCTGCTAAGAAATAAATTAATAATAATAATAATAAATAAATACTACTACTACTACTACTACTACTACTACTACTAATAATAATAATAATAATAATAAACAATGTTTATTAATAAACATAGTTCATTACACAATTAGCAGCTGTGAAAATGAATGATTAAGCAGACATTGCAAAATCAATTCTGCTTATAAAAGGGGGACAAGATTGCATCGAAAAGCATTGACTAAACAATCTATGGCAAAAAGGGCTTGTAAGTGCTTATAATTGATTAATTAGCATGTGGATGATTAATTGATTAATCACAAGTCCTATATGATATGGAATAGTAGCTAAACAGTGGAGTAAAATGCAAACTTTATATTGTAATAGTTCAAATCATTTCAGTAACTGTGTTAATAGTTTTCAAAGTGATTCATGGTGTTCAATAAAAGTGATGACTTCGTTTTTGTATTCATTGAATTTTGTATTGTATTTTATTATATTTAATGTAAAGTTTTGATTAACTACAGAACAGATGTGCAAATGATTCATAGGATTCATCTTTAAAATCAATTATTTGCCCTACCGCAAATATATTAACAATTATTCCAAGAGGCAGCTTTTTTACAACAGATGTTTGCAGGCAATATATAGATTAAAGAAAATGTGTTTTTAAGGAGGCCAGCAGGGAACCATTCTCATTACAATGATGCCAATATTGCAGCGGTGGCAGAGTGGTACATGTAAAAAAGGGAGTCTAATTGATTTTCTTCTGTATTATTATTATTATTATTATTATTATTATTATTATTATTATTATTATAAGTATTATTATTATTATTATCATTATTATAAGTATTATTATTATTTATTTATTTATTTATTTTGCAGACACCTTCACCCAAGGCCGTAATACCGATCCACAAAAAGGAAGACAAAACCGAACCAGGTAACTACAGACCAATAAGCCTGACTTCTATTATATGTAAACTTATGGAAACTATAATAAGATCCAAAATGGAAAATTACCTGTATGGTAACAATATCCTGGGAGACAGTCAGCATGGTTTTAGGAAAGGGAGATCGTGTCTAACTAAACTACTTGACTTTTTTGAGGATGCAACATTGAAAATGGATAATTGCAAAGCATACGACATGGTTTATTTAGATTTCCAGAAAGCTTTTTGACAAAGTCCCATAAAAGATTAATTCTCAAACTGAACGCAGTAGGGATTCAAGGAAATGCATGCACATGGATTAGGGAGTGGTTAACATGTAGAAAACAGAAAGTACTGATTAGAGGAGAAACCTCAAAATGGAGCGAGGTAACCAGTGGTGTACCACAGGGATCAGTATTAGGTGCTCTGCTATTCCTAATCTACATTAATGATTTAGATTCTGGTATAGTAAGCAAACTTGTTAAATTTGCAGACGACACAAAAATAGGAGGAGTGACAAACACTGTTGCAGAAGTAAAGGTCATTCAAAATGATCTAGACAGCATTCAGAACTGGGCAGACACATGTCAAATGAAATTTAATAGAGAAAAGTGTAAAGTATTGCATGCAGGCAATAAAAATGTGCATTATAAATATCATATGGGAGATACTGAAATTGAAGAAGGGAAAAAAGACCGAGGAGTTTATGTTGACTCAGAAATGTCTTCATCTAGACAATGTGAGGAAGCTATAAAAAGGCCAACAAGATGCTCAGATATATTGTGAGAAGTGTTGAATTTAAATCAAGGGAAGTAATGTTAAAACTTTACAATGCATTAGTAAGACCTCACCTAGAATATTGTGTTCAGTTCTGCTCACCTCGTTACAAAAAGGATATTGCTGCTCTAGAAAGAGTGCAAAGAAGATCAACCAGAATTATCCCGGGTTTAAAAGGCATGTCGTATGCAGACAGGCTGAAAGAATTGTATCTATTCAGTCTTGAACAAAGAAGACTACGCGGTGATCTGATTCAAACATTCAAAATCCTAAAAGGTATAGACAATGTCAACCGAGGGGATTTCTTTGACCTGAAAAAAGAAACAAGGACCATGGGTCATAAATGGAGATTAGATAAAGGGGCATTCAGAACAGAAAATAGGAGGCACTTTTTTACACAGAGAATTGTGAGGGTCTGGAACCAACTCCCCAGTAATGTTGTTGAAGCTGACACCCTGGGATCCTTCAAGAAGCTGCTTGATGAGATTCTGGGATCAATAAGCTACTAACAACCAAATGAGCAAGATAGGCTGAATGGCCTCCTCTCGTTTGTAAACTTTCTTATGTTCTTATGTAAGGCAACTTACAGGTGTATAACGGTAAGGCTTCAGATAGCTGACTATAAAGATGCATCTAGTCAATCTGAGATCTCTACTCTTTACCTACACTTTTGAGAAATCCTAGACTTCAGAAATCTTCAAGGACAGCATGTCGGAAATGAGAACAACAAAGCAACTTTTTGTAAGATCTGTTTACATATGCATGTGTGTACTTCTAGGTGTTGTGCCTATCCATCATTCATTACAATATAATGAACAGCTATTCAGATGGGACAGCATCACCTACTTATATCGGATTGCATTATAGGTTTGAGCACAATGAAGGGAAAGGAGCTCCTTTCACATAAAATAATCTGATTTTACAATATGCACTGTATTCTGAAGACAGAGCTTTGTAAGTATGCTGTTTGGCAGGTACTCGCTTTATCTCACAAAGGGATTTCATTTTATTTATTTAAACATACACTTTGGTTTTCCTTTTACACAAAGCATACACCTAGCCTTGTCATCTTGGATTCCCTAGAGTGGCTCAGTTGGTGACTTACATTATTTGTTTCTGGGTGAGAAAAAGCCTTGATGTTTTCTTTGAACATTTCAACCTCCCAGGACACTAACGTGCTGTGTGGCTTGCATTTACTACTTCTGTTTCATTGTTAAAATAAAACCACAATCACACTGATCTGTGTGGCCAATGTTTAGGAATGTCCTGGGATTGGACACCAAAATGAGAAACACCCATGGATATGTAGCAAAGCTTTTGCGTAAACAGGCTGTCATGTTTAAATGAATAATTAACCTCATATATGAGATTGCTTTTAGCTGTAGTGTCGATTCATTGTTGACTGAATCTGTGCCTGCTAAGTTACTGCAGAGTTTTATGATTTATGTTTTATGTGTGTGTATTAGGATTAATTATGTGTATGTGGTGGGACCAGAGTAATGGTGGATATGTAAAAAGTCAGATGAATGAATCCTGTTTTAAATACCATTATACACAGCTGTAACAATTACTATATTTCCACAATTATGGTTTTGAGATTCAGCTTTTATTAGGGAGCTGCCCTAAATCCCTTATTTAGAATACAGGGTATTAATGCTTGTGACAGGGTAGCTGCCATGTGGATGCGTGCATTCGCTGCCGAGTGACAGGCAGGAGATCGAGATGGAGGTTGAAGCTGATACACAGAGCGGGATACCATAGTGGCCCAACACTCTATTAAGTGACTTTACATTGGTGTTTCCATTTTTTGTCCACTACCTGTATGTAATCTGTAATATACAGTATAAAAACTGTTGCAACCAAGTGAGAAAGCCAGAATACATATAGGCTTAAAGTATTTGTAACTAAACATATTTGTCCATAACCCTATCATTACATCAATCACACATCAAAAAACAGTCCAATTTTGAAGACAGTGAATTAGTACTATATTTTCGTTTAAAAACCTGCCACTGAACTAGGTTACTTGCCTTACTTTTATAAAGTCTGTTACAGGTTCTACAGGAGTGCCTTTGGTGTCAATGCATGTCATTGGGTGCAAATCATGTCAGTCAAAATGTGATTCTTGCTTGCAAAAACAGATTTATTTAACCTAGTTTGTAATAGCTGCACATTTGAGACCTAAATAGCGGATGTTAAGTCAGGGCTGTCCTGGCTGCACATGGTCACCCTACACCCTACTGACTGTGCCAGGATAGGTGTCTCTCTTGTCCAACCTCTGTGTACCTCTGAATGAGAAGCCTGTCACTGCTTTCTACTGGCAAATATCAATTTATTTTAAAAAGCCCTCATTCCTGGTAGTTGTAGATCATCCAGATTTGGACAGCTTTGATGACAGCCAAGTGCCTAAGATAATGAACATTTCCTTTGCATTGCATCAGGAAATGAACTTGCGCAAAAGCATTTCCCCAAGCGTTTTCCCTCAATTTCACCAGGATTCTCATGGGTGCAGTGCATTTATAAAGAATGAGTCAGTACTTGATGGGTTTCCTTTCGCTACCTTCAGATGCAGATGTGTGGAGTTCAATAATACTGAAAATATGAAATATACAAGAGCCTACAAACTTCAACTTGGTACTTATCACTACCACCATATAGATCTGTTTATAATCGCAGAAAAATGAATGCCAATGTTAAGAGTATGGCGGGATTCATCAGATACATGCACACTTTGTATTCTCATTATTTTATAGTTTTACAGTATCTCATGATCAGCTACCACAGTATCTCATGATCAGCTACTTTGGATGACGTTCCCTTTTGTATTGCTGGCAATACACTGATGTTCACTAGGTGGCACTGGTTTTTACGTTTATAAAGACGCTTTGGCTAACCTGGTGTAGGATACATATGTCTATGGCAGAAAACTAGTAACTGAAGAGAAACTCAGGAAAAAGCTCCTCAGCACAATAATAACCACGATGGAAAGGTAAGGGAACAGTAAAAACAAGCTACTTTAAGCTAAATGAAACAATATACTGCATTATGTGTCTCATAGAATGTAATGTGTTCATTGAATACACCTTATATAATTAATTCATTTTGCTTCATATAGCCGAATTAAACCTGCTGAATAATGTTACTTTAACATATTGAATTACATACCGATTTGTAGTTTTCTATATACTTCATGGAACAAATGACAAAAAAAAAAAAAAAGAAATCAACATTTCAAAATCTAACATTAAATACAATACTACTATTGTGGCTTCCAGTAGAATTTTGCGATATCATTTTTTAGTTTCTTTGATTACATGGTATTAAAAAAAAGATTGAAATTATGTTCATTTAGGCTTTTTTTTTTTTTTTTTAATGATGTCGCAATCCTAAAATTCTAGGTGATGCAAAACTTTTGGCCATAGTTGTACTTCCTAATCTCGGAGTATAATAACTTATGTTAAGAACTAATAGAAATTGATCGATTAATAAATAGGGGCAAGTAAAATGTGGAGCCCCTAAGTGACAAAATCCTAGCTATTGCTTAAATAATTCCAAAGACTGTATACTGTACCTTCAAATACAAGGTTACAGTTCCCGTACTGCAATGTTGGCCCTATTTTACACAGTTATCTGAGTTGATCTACCCTAATAAAACTCAACTTGCACTAACAAACAAGACATAGTGGCCTTGAATCTTCCCGCCATGCTGTCTTGTAATTTTAATTGATGGGATGCATATTTGCGCAGCTACAAAGTCACACCACATGTAAAACCATACATCAGTTCACAGTAATTGCACTGCAATTACATGGAAATCATACAATGTGTAATTCTAATGACTATTAAAATCCAATAGAAGTAATAATTCAGCATGTGTGTTCAATAGTTAAAGCTTACCTGAAACTTACAAAAGGTAACAAAGCACCCTTATTTCAGTTAATTCTATTAATACTGCTTCTTCTCATGGAGTTGTGGTAAACTATTTAATTCAATAATATTAAACACAGAAGATGAGAAAGACTAGAATATCATTGGCCTGTTGTACTTATCGTAACATGCCGTTATAACTGACCATTTTGTTATTCGTTAAATCTAAACAATGAATTTTGCTCAGCTCAATTTAACTCTGAGTCAAAGCCCTCGAAACAAATTAGCAAAACAGAGCTTACCAGCCCATCACCAACTTTGGCCCAGTTTTAGTTTTGCTTGACACAACTTCCCTGTGTTTTACATGGCCTTTAATTAGAAATTGTCTCTGGGAATTAAATACACATGTGCTATTGAATAGGCTGAACCAACAGTTAGAAGCTAATTACATTTAGCTGGCCTCAACAGGTTTACACTAAAGAGGTTTGGTTGTTTCCCTCAGAGAATTCCAGTGTGCATAGTTATTGATTTTCACAGAGCGGTTAACTGTTCCTTATCATAACCCTACAACCCACGAGCTAGCCGGCATTAATACTGCCATGACAATATGCAGCTGAGCGAAAAAACAGTTGGGTGACAGACTGTACAAGGCAGCTTTAAGTAGAGCTGTATAAAAAGAGATGGGTTTGATGCATTTGAGAGTGGAATGACAACACTCCAGGCTTGAGTTTACAATTATTCCACAAAGCAAAACACATAGAAATGTTCTCTGATGCCCTAGTTGTTGTCACACCTCCTTCTTCAGTTAGGATATGCATAGGGTGACCACCAGTCCCTAATTGGGCGGGACAGACCCGAAATGTAAAGATCAAGTCCTGGTCCCGGGCTTAATGCCTCCGGGACGGCATTTGTCCCGAATTCGTAGACACAGTGCAATCTTAAAGTTTAGCACCACAGTCAAACCATAGCATATCTGTTTATAGCGCATCATAGCACCACCCCTGCCAAATTATTTTGCAATGCCTGACACTCGCTCGCTCGCCAGTTAAAACAATAAAAAAAATGTATGTATATATCCAGGCGCGCTCCCAGAAATCTTTCACATAGTACACACAACTGAACTACACCTACATCTCACCTCATGCCGATGACGACTCTGCAGCAACGTGCTGTAAAGTGTTTTAGTTAGAGTGCTGCATTTCTGTTCTGTCCTGAGTTTCCCTTTTTAAAAATGAATAAACACAGCGTGCTACAGTGACAGCCAAATAGTCCAACAATAAAATCTACAAATAAACCTATTTGAAATACAGAATTAGAAATATTTTATGCAGGTTCTATTTCTAATCATTTTACTCTCACAACTAATCATTACCCCTCTCCCCCTACCCCTCCTCTTCGAGGGAAACAGTAAAAAAAAAAGGTTGTCACCCTAGATATGCATACAAAGAGAGCATTAAGCTGTTTCGTTCAGTGGTGTCGGGGCCTATAAACAACATTTAACGAGTAAGTAGCGGGGGTTCCCCAAAAAATATAGAGTTACACGTCCACATGTGTTGTTACAACTGTTTAAATAACGTACCTGTAATTTTTATTTTCATTGTTAACATTCTGACAACTTTTTGAACTTATAACTTTAAAGTCTGTTTCAAAGCTCTTTAAAGTTATAGACTTTAAAGTTGTAAGTGTAAAAAGTTGTCAGGATGTTAACAATGATAAGAAAAATTACAGGTATGTTATTTCAACAGTTGTAGCAACAACTGCGATGAGACAGATAACGTATATTTTCGGAACCCCGCTACTTACTCTTTAAGCCGAGCATTTGTTTAGGTTACTTTTCTGAAACAATAACACCCAACAATGACCTATAACAATGACAGATTGAAACTCAGATTTTAATTATCATCTTGCTTTCAAGCCACCATTCCTGATTCTTCGCATCAAAAGACATAGTTAGAAATGAGGCTGTGTGGTCCAGTGGTTAAAGAAAAGGGCTTATAACCAGGAGGTCCCCGGTTCAAATCCCACCTCAGCCACTGACTCACTGTGTGACCCTGAGCAAGTCACTTAACCTCCTTGTGCTCCGTCTTTCGGGGGAGACGTAGTTGTAAGTGACTCTGCAGCTGATGTATAGTTTACACACCCTTGTCTCTGTAAGTCGCCTTGGATAAAGGTGTCTGCTAAATAAACAAATAATAATAGGGGTCAAAATACTACCCAATATTATAAAAGGTCCAAGTTTCAAGGAAAGTTATTATTATTATTATTATTATTAAAGTACTGCTTGGTTCAAGATCCAAGTACATACAGGGTCTTTTTGTCTGCTGAAAAAAGAAATCACTAAAACCTAAGATAAAACATTCCCAGTCTTAAACAAGTTGGTGTTCAGTGCATAGAGTATGATAACACTGATCGTATGAACTTGTCTCCTGGCACGCTGGTTGTTAAATCCCCAAATCAATGAAGCTGGGCTGGCCAGTGTGGGCTGATGCATGGAGTGTCTCTGGTGAGTTCTCTCTGGCTGGAGGACATGCGAGTGGATTAGGAGGAGGAATACTTTATTCTCAAGTTCCGAACTGACTGTTTTTTTATGGATTTTCTATCTCATAAATCCATACCAGTGCTCTGTTACAGCCAAAGAAACTGTATGAAAAGAAGAAAGACAAACCGCAGGGTTTTCCATGCATAAGCAAGAAGCCGCCCTATTGATTGCATTCAGGCCCCACCTCAGTTCACAGCTTAAGGAACGTGAGGCATGAGAAAGACGAAGCTCACATGCTTGTTTTTTTTCTATAGAGTTTCCTTTGAATATGGATATCCCTAAATGGGAGGCAGGGGAGTGTTGGCTACATGGTTACTGGTACTTGGGGCTGGAATATTTCTTGGCATTTTTACACCACTCAGATTCCTTGTTTTTTAAAAAAATCTTGGTGTCCCTGAGTAGGTAAATGTCACTCTTCAAATATATGAAAATCATTGTATTAGATACCCTGCTTACAAGAGCAGTTGTATCCCTAAATGTTATCCATTTACTAGGAATAATTAACTACTATGGGAGGGATGTTTATTGTCCATGAACTCCACTCAGACCCCTTGTTTAATAAATGCCTGAAAAGATGTGGCCCCTCTTCAAGAACAGGATATTTAATAAACAAAATGATCTAAATGTTATCCATTTAATACCAATTCAAAAAATGATTTCTGTAATGGTAACTGTCCACTCCTATGAACTCAGATGAGATTTGACAATATTGGTTTTAAGACTCACCTTGCCAACGTTTTTGGGGAAAGGGGCCCTCTGGTTCTCCGGCACAAACATGGGGGGAGCCAGGAGAGACCTCTTCGTCCTCATAAAGGCAGGACTCTCACCAAGACCCAGTATCTCCTGCAAGCACAGAGAGAAGGTACTGTTTACACAGGGCACAATTAAGCATTGAAGACTCACATCTAGCACTTGTCACCAAATGATTGTGGAATACTGCAAAAAACACCAGCCATTAAAATAATTCACATAGTTTACTGTTTTATTATAACATTAAAATGGTCTTATTTTACTGTTCTTTTACTATAATTGTATTTTAATTTGATTCCTATTTGACAGTGAAATGGATTACAATATGTGGCAGTTGAATTGTCAGTTCTTGAATCAACAGATTGGCTAGAACACACACCACCACCACTTCTTAATTATTACTGTGACATAAAACCCTCATAAGATCTCAAAAGTGATTTGGTCAGACAAACAAGGTACTTCATACCCTAAAGAGTCTTTCATTTTTTTTAAAATACAGAATCATATCTTTAGTGGTATTTAAATCTTCAGCATTTTCTTAATATTTTTTTTCTATCCTGTTTAATATCCTATTACAGTAATTACCAGGGAAAAAATACTGGTTTTCTGTAGTGAGATGGGAGAGCATCAACCATGGGCTTCAGTGCAGCGTAAAATGCTAATATGCTATAACAGTTAGTTACCATGGGAAATAATAAATCTAATCCAAAACTACACTAAAAATGCAAACAGAAAACACAGCCAATTAAACACGTAAGTGTTAGGAACATGTTGGTGATCTAATGGACCCCTTTAATGCATTATTAAATCACCAAAAGTGGGAAGAATGTTGATCCATTGGAATATGATTTAATTATATTTTAGGTCACTGTCCAATTGCAGTGTCCCTGATTGTCTTAATTGGACCAATACCTGCTTGTTCTGTGTCTCAGTAGATCCATTCACTATTTGGGTCTCTCTGGCCTTTTTTCACTATATCTGAGACATGTATACAGCACTATTCATTTCAAAGCTGTACGTTTACAGTATATATTTCTTAAGCACAGCTATCCCAATAGACAAACAGTTTAAAATCGGCTGGTTTCACAGATCTGTGATACCAATTCTATGAAAGATCGACCTTTATGACTTTGGACCAGATGACTGATGCTGCTATGTCGAATCCAAACCCCAGTTCTTTAAACAACAGTCATGGTGAAACATTTTTGGAAGCGACTTTTCAGTCAATAACTGTCACTTGGATTGGGGTATGAGTAAGATGATATTTACTTTGGTCTCAAGAGGCAAAGGTTGAACTGGTTGAAAAAATGTGAACAATATAATTAAAGTGACAGTGAGAATGAAAGAGTGAGAGAGTGAGAATGTGAATGAGAATAAGAGTGGGTGTGAGAGAGTGAGTGAAAGATTAGGAGAGGGAGAGAACAAGATAAGTGAGAGAGTGAGAGGAAAGTTGGGGGAATCTTTACAACCTGTCTGCACCACCCTCTGAGCCTCATTGCTGTGACACCGCGTGCCCCTCCGCATCTGGAAGGCACAGCCTTCACATTTCCCTTCACTTTTAACAGCAAACTCTTACTTGAAGGCTCTGGCAGAGCACCTGGCAATGCAGCTCAATAACTCAGCTCAACACCCCAGTGTCAATCGCTCTTGTTTATGCAACCGTAAGTTCAAAAAGCCGACGACAAGCAATTTATTGTCCATGAAAAATGTCACTGGCGCACACTTCTCATTTGCATTGGGAAATAAATGTCCTTTCTTTTTCAAGGACTCTCAGCTTTGGCAGTGTACCCTGATTAAAAAATAACACACAAATAAATAAATACCTGATCAATTCACAAAATTCATTCTAGCATTAGCTTGTAGAATTTGCTGGATAATTCCACCAGCCTTTTTAAAAAAAATGTGTCTTGCACAATCCAGTTGGAGTCAAAGGAGACTTTCAGCAGCCTGACAGGCTTGAAACACAGAGATATGAAGTGAGCCTTAGAGTTTGAGCCTTATTGCTCAATGCATCTGGCATTCACCACTACGCCAAGACCATAAATCAAAGTAATACCAACATCTTTAAAAAAATCATCTTATCTTCTTCCTGTATCAACCTGCGTGGTACTGGTTATGCCTCAAAATCAGCTTTGCTGTGTCAATTTGCTACCAGAAGCACGTATTTCCCTTTTTTTTTGTCTCTTTCCAAACTGTTATCATCACCCCAAGTATAATCACGTGCATATTATGAAGTTCTGGATGGATGTTCTAAGATTGTTTCAAGATTGAAGTAAATGTTACACTGATTCCAGCCATAATGCACCACATAGGCCTGGAACCAGAAAAAGGCCACTTACTGTTTAATATGGGTTTACTTTTTTAAAAGCTTAATTTCATGCTGACTTTGGCTCCCGAGTAAACTGATTAAAATGAAAACAATATCTGTTTAACTGGAAAACGTCACACCTGAAGGGACTGTGAAGTGGACTCAGAAGCTGCTGTTAATTATCTTATAATCTATTGTTAGACCAAGAAAGGGGTATTAAAACACACTGCAGCTTCAAGTGCGTGACCTGAACTAATATGGTGAAAACTATTCAAGATGCTGCTGGGCAGAAAGAGAGAACGTGATTTAACAAGTCTTACATACAAGTCCATTACAGTGGCTGTAGCTGACAAAATAATTCCAATCAATCTTGCAATGTGCTTCCATTCGACATTGAGATCTCAGATGTCCAGTTTTGAAATAAACACATATTTTAGCAAACATGTATAATCATTTTAAAACCCGATTCCTGTTATTGCACAATGTTAAATAAATCTAATTTTGCAGATTCAGATAGTGTTGCACTTCCTTTGTAATGTCACCTGGTGAGTACTTTTTTTTCCCATCCCTTTAGTTTTGAACCAGATGCTTGCCTTATTGACTGACAACGCAGAATGACCTAGGAAGTGAAACAGTAACACACTTCCTGAAAATAAGGCAAGCAAACTGAGAACTATCTTTAACCGAGTATAGAACCAGGTATTGTGTTTCTTTTAAAACTGAACATCTGAAACCTGTATAGCTCATTTCAGGATTATTAATTGCGGCAAAGTCATGTCCTTGTAAATCTAGTCACTCTGTTTGCATATATTATTGCCAGTATTATTCATTTTTGACTTTGCCTGGTTGGGCTTTAATGTCACAGACACGACAACCTTTCAAGACAATCAGCCAACAGATCGGTCCCCTGACAGAACTGCTGAGGAGACCAGAAGGTCAGAACAATCTTGGGAATCCAAACAGCTGACCTACAAAAATGTTGGTACTTCTACTGATGAACTAGATCTGTGGAGAACGAAACTATGTCCCCCCCCCCCTATTGTCCCCTTACCTTTCTATGATGTTTATAACCCTTCTGAGAAATTCATATCGCAAGATCTCTAATGCTTTTCATAAGCCTGTGTAAGGTGCTTTGACTATGATTTCAGGAGCTGCTATTCTGTTTTAGTTGTCTGACACAGTGGTTCTCAATCCTGGTCCTGGGGGACCACTGACCTGCTGGTTTTTATTCCAACCAAGCTCTCAATTACTTAATTGAACCCTTAATTGAACTATTAATTAGCTTATTTTGACTTCTTAAATAGTGTAGCTTATAAAAAGTTGGAGAATTTAAGTTCCTTTTACAATTTTACACCTAAATTGAAATCTCCATCTGTTTAAAATAATTAAAAAGCTCAGATTATTACTAAAATATTAGTTCAATTAAGAGTTCAGTTATGTAACTGAGCGCTTGGTTGGAACAAAAACCAGCAAGGCAGTGGTCCCCCCAGGACCAGGATTGAGAACCACTCACTGTGTCAGACAGACATATGTTATGTAGGCGACATCAGCCAAAATGTGTTTTTATTAGTAAGCGCCAGCTTGTGCATTGCCGTGTATTACCAGAAACAATAAAAGGAAACTTGATTCTAAAAAATGGAATATCACTAGATGCTGCTGGTTGGTACTTTTATAAAAGGCAGTTTGATTGATCTAGCCTAGGTTACATATGTCTATGGCAGGCAATTAGAACTGAAGGGCAGTTCTGAATTCCGGAGAGAAAAGACAATAACACAGACTTATCAAATTCTACTACGACGACGACTACTACAACTGCTACTTCTACTACTACTACTAATAATAATAATAGCATTTCAGCAATTGCAACAATAATCCCTCATAATGATAGCAAATGTCATAATAAGGTACTGTAAGGAGCTGGTAAAAAAAAAGTTTAAAGTTAGTGGTGTTAATGTAAGGGTTAAAGGATCTGCTATTCTTACAGTGACACTTTAAAATAATGGCCTTTAATTCCCCATACGGAAAATAAATATATTTTTAATATATGGAATTATTTATTTTTTAAACCTGAAATGTATTTGTAATATATTTTCTTAAACATGACGTGTTGCTTAAATATATTTATAATAAACTATAAATGTATTTTGTAAATCAACATATTCACATTTATACATTTTATTTTTCTAAATTATATTCAAAATACATTGTAAAATATGTTGTAAATAAATATATTTCACATTAATATATTTAAAAGTGTACACAGTGTTTTCAAACAATATATTTATATATTGCATATAATGGGAGACTGCGACGGACAGGCAGCACTAAATTTAAAACAAGAAGGCTTCGTAAGTTTATCCATGTACAGCAGATAAAAACACAGACACTGTGATTTTAATTCGGTAAATAAGTTTATTCTTGACGGAACAAATATGGTCGTTAATCAGTCTTTCTACAGATACCGAAGTGTTACAGATACCTCATAAAAAATAACTGGGCTAAGTCTAGTATTTAGAAGAAAAAAAAGGAGAGGTCAATAACAATCATGGACACAATAGGCTGTTCATATTTTAAGTCACCCTATATTTAAACTGTAACGTCTCATAGTTTCAGAAGAACAATGTTAGCAGGTCTACAGAGAAGCAGCCCAAACACCTGTTGTAATGCAAACAGCCTTTTAGCATATGTTGAAAGCTTTTCATTTTTGTACTTGAGTGATTTAAATATACACTAAATTTTTACAAAATGTTGATATATTCCGTTATGTTTAGATAGTTGTTATTTTTAAGTGAAATTGCGGAATTCCATTCCTTTCTTATTTATTTGCTTCATATCTGTTTGGTGGAACACATGCAAAATATGGTGTTTGTCCAGGCACTTTACATTATGTAATATATTGTGAATACATTATATAACACATGTTTAGTAAATATATTGAATAATACATTTCTAAAAAATACATGGACAATATAATTGATATATTGTTACCTGAAATTATATTTTAAATATATTTAAAATATGTTTAAGCAAATACATTGTAAATATATTTTCCATATGATGAAAACGGGCCAATTTTGTAATATGTTAACTATATTTTATATAACGTTACTTACATAATACATATATTTTATCATTCCCAAAGACTATGCGTTTTATATGAATAATAAGTTTACAAAAACATATTTAAAAATATATATTTTTTTAGCCCACAGGAATAACATCTGAATATCATATGTACTTCCTCCGAGTTCTTAAGTAATTCATTTTGAATTCAGCCCTGCTTATTCATGTTGTTTTAAATTACCTGTATTAATTCCATGTTTCTTTGTAAAAAAATGATGTTGAATTTGAAGCCACCATTTTAAAAAGTGTTTCCCAGACATTATTTTCCCTTTGAGTATTTAACCTTCAAATCACACTGTAGATTCACTCCCTGTGCAACAGGCATTAAGATCCCTACCTAAAACTTTAAACTCCCTTTAACTTTAAGTGCTGTCAGGTGGGGTCCTAACACCTGGCAGGGCCAGAATCTACAGCATGCTGGCAGGTTAAATGGGATTTACCTGAATCCAAAGGGAAAATAAATCCTGGAATAACAAAATGATCAACTAAAAAAAAAAAAAAAAAAAAAAACTTATAAGGAAGTTAATTTGTTTTCACCGGCTGGTATAGAGGGTCAGTGTTCTTCACATCAGAGATATGTAGCTTACAGAAGCATTTTTTTTATTTGCTGGAAACATCGATACTTTACTGACTTAGTTAAACAGACAGGTGTGTCTAGATCCCTGGCTGTCTTAGCTAACGAACATGTCTGGGGCTAGCTGGCAATCTGCCTTGTAAGAAAAATCTTCCCCACTGAGAAAAAAAACACAATTGTTCCTACAGTGTTTAAACAGTGGCAGTGAATAGGAAAACCAATGCAATGCTCCCAAGGTTCTGCCCTGTTGAACACGGGCACACAGAGAATGAAACAGCACCTTCCTTCTGCTCAGCAGTCCCACAGCTGTAGCGATCTCCAATATGTATCCAGACAGCTGCTTTCAACCCATTTGCTCCAGGGTGCTGTCTATTTTAAGAAGCACTGCAGTGCAAGTGTATTACCCAAATCGCTCACTTGACACGGATACTAAAACAGAAAGTATTACGCGAAGCGATCAAGCTGACTCCCTATACAACGGCTAAAGCACTTTTTGTTAAAGTCCATTGAAAAGATTCCCTCTACCATTACCACCCCTATAACCCAGCCTCCTTCTTTCCCCTTCACCCTACTCTATTTATCTGAAGTAATTTAAAGCCACCGATATAGAATTGTGGTGCAGAAGTAAATGACTAGAAAATCGCAACCCATTGGTTAGCGGGTCTCTTGTCAGATGTGTTTTGCCGAATACCTTCACGCTCACAGGAAAGAAAAGGTGAAAGGGAAGCCTGGGCTGATTCTCTATTGTTTAGCAGACAGTGGATCGATTCCATTGACCCAAACTGTGATCTCAATATTGCTGTTGTTTGAATCATTAAAAGAAGAGCAGTTGGGAAGTCGGTTTACTTCTGTCTTAACAAGCAAGTAAAATGTCAGGCTTGTTCCTATTTTTTTATATTTAATAGTGCTGGACTTTCCTGGTCTACCTTGTCTTTTATTCTTTGTCGATCTTCTTTGGGCATTGCTATGAGGTCGATACCATCTGCAAATCCATATAGCATGACTCCTGCTGTCTCATCTGTTAGTGCTAGTGGGAATACTAGGTTTCTCCAGGATGCAAAAGATAAAGAACGAGATAATTAGAAAGCGGCTGAAACAGGAAACAACTTTGCTGCAGAAAATTCAAGGAAGATGATTGTGATGGTTCGGTCATGTATCAAGAATGGACACTAATAGAAGACCCCTCATGGCAATGCACACAAAGGGACATGGAATGAAACCAAGGGAAGACCAAGGATTTACAAGATAGATACCATCATGAACGGACCTGCAGCAGGAAGGCTTAAAGATTAATGAAGCCCTGGAGTTGGTGTCAGACAGAAAACAATGGAGAGACATTCTGCCCCATCGTCGCTGCTGAGCTGTCAGATGGGAATTTAAGAGAAGAATAGTGCTGGGACAAATATTCTGAGAGAAGTATTTCTGGCAACTTCAGGTTCACAGAATTCAATAATGGCAACGGTAGCCATTTTAAGAGTGCAAACGTTTCCACTCAAATGAGCACGTAAACTCCGGAATAGAAATACAATAAAATGTAAGTGATACGAAATATCCAATTCCCCGTGAGGTTACAATTGCAAGGATCCCTCATTACAACACTACAAATAATTGTATATGCATGATGTCAGCCTAACATGAGAGAGAAGATCTACATTTATAGACGACTTTCACGATTCTTGAAGTCTTGGTTTAAATTATAACACACTCTTCTAAACGTTTACCAAGGGAAACTTCTACAGTCATTTTGCGGATTACCATGGTTAATCATGGTTTTAAAAAGAGGAAGATTCATTGGTTGTGCGATAGAAACTGCAAAGCTTCATTGAAAAGCCAACCCATTTTTGGTTCCTAAAACCTATGTGTTTCAATGAATTTAGTTCCCTTCTCATGTGTTAAAAACTGAATCTTGGTTTTTGAAGTGTTTTTGCTGCAACTAAAAGGATCCAAAGTTGCATATACTCTAGTTTAACATCTCTTGTATATGGCCAGTGGTTGTTCGTGGTTTGGGACACTGAATCTATTATGCACCTATTTAGAAGTTAACTTTTGATCACACTACACGTCATTTTACACTTACTCATGCCTGCGGGCATGGACTCATCTGGGGCTGTACATATGTTAACACATACAGAAAATGCATATAAAAAGGGTATAGTTAGAACTAAGGTAAGATCAACACAATTTATATGAGACTTCCTCTAAGTTTTTTAATGTGCTGTACTACAATGTGCCATGCTTTTACCATATATGTAACTACGAGTGTAAACAAGACAGAAATGAATAGCAGACGATCAAACTGATAAATCTGCTGAGCGTAATAGGCTGACAGCACAAAAATATACTGTACTGTAGTCTTCAATGAATACCCATTCAGTTTTGTGCTGAAAAGTATCCAGCTGTTCGCTGATAAAGAACAGTAATTAATCTTGAAAATGGCTGCAAGTTTAAAAATGGACAGGAGAACAAAAGCACCCTACTGAAGTAATTATTTTAATGGTGGAAAATGCTTTGGAGAAATTTGTTTTACGGAGAAAAAAAACATGTGCTCAGGATATGTGTAACAAAAACAATAGATAGCAAAGCAATTTATTTTTTCTTTGTTCATTTGAAACTTTTTAGTTTGTAAATACTGTACACTTTAAATAAAAAGAAATAACGCATAGGTGAAAGCATTAATATGGCAGACGTCAAAATGAAACAGTTATGTCAGAGCAATACATTCCATCCTTTTAAAATGAATTTCAATGTTGCAATTGTATGTCTTTATGTGGTCTGCATTGTGTTTGTAGTTTTGTTTAAAATAAACAAAACAAAAAACACATTAATTGTTCCCACTGAAAATGCAGGGTGCATAGTCATATGCTGTTCAACATGAAACAATGACATCTCCCACACAGGCTTGCTTATCTCACGCATTTAAAATGTGTCAGAGATGCCATTGCAGAACATGCTTCTTCATGTGGTGTTCCTTCCCAAAAACAACTTATGGAGCAAGTGTTGGTGCTTCCAAGTATTCAACATTGATTTTTTAGCCAGAAAAAACAACACAGTGGCCATGTACAGTGTAGAAGAAATACATAATATAGGCAAACAAAAGATCTGTGCAACAATCTTAAATTTAATTAGCAAAGCAGGGTCGGTCTGTCTGCAGTCAAGTTATCACCTTGTTGAGTGTGACAGACAGACAGACAGAGGTACAGACACGATCAGCGTATGAATGAGGACCCTAAAGATATGTAGTAAAGTAAATGTATAAATGTTAATTTTAGCACACAAATTAGTCATTTGTCTTCGTTTTTAAGACGCAACACACTCAGAATCCTATATAGCACTCCTACGATACTCATCACAGTTTAAGATAAACAGATCTCTGCCTCAAAGGTGTCTCATGGGACATGTCTTTATAGACGCCTACATCGTTCACCTCATCTGGAAATGGCGACTCTTTACCTTCAAAGTCAGACGTCTTTCCGGAGCTCCATGAATTTTGATCTCTGCCATGTCATCAGCGAAGGCAGTCCGGCCGTGGATGAAAAGGGTGGAGCCGCTGTCTGTGACGTCTCTGCTTGGGACCACTGACCCATCCTCGTCTACGATGAAGGCCGGGTGGGACACTTCGAAGTTCACATTTTCATTTCCATGACAGTCATCAAAGTTAACTACAAAAAAACCCCCAAAAATATTACTTTTACAAATAGGAAAAGACAAATGAAAACCGCTTTGACATGATCACCATGTCAAAGCACATATAATACTGTACACTTTAGCTGACGCTGTTGTAGCTGCCAATGGCCAGGGAAAAGGTACAGTGCATTCGTATCAAGATGTGCTCATTCGCAATGATCCGTGATATGAAAATAGATTTTGTGCAGAAGACACAAAAAGGAATTCTACAAAGCTTTCCAGTGGCTGGTTAATTATGGTAGGCTGGCTAGAGGCACAATTTGAGAATCTACTGTACCTTTGCAAAAAGATAAAATAGTGTCCTTTTTTAAATTAATTGAAGATTTCTGTCACAATGGTGTGTGTCTCGTAGTTGACTGTCTAAGGAATAAAAAAAAAAAATACTTTCATTCCCACTTAAAGAAACTTTTCACATCAACTGAAATTCTCAATAAAAAAAGACTTTTGGAAATGATGACAGTGTGCGAGGACAATACAACTCTTGGTAGAATACACAACTGTTGATATGAACCTTAGCCAATAGAGGTGAAATCAACACATAACATGTGATCTACTTCAACCCTATTTACAAATATATGAACCAGCGCATCAACAATATAGGGAACACAATTAAACTGCATTTGACATATTGCTTATAGTTATGCAAATGTCAGCATTACAAGTGCCAATCAAATCGCATGAAAGTCACCAAAAAGCTTCTACATTCAGGCCAAAATTTATAAAGGGGAAAAACAGACCGCAAAAAGCCACATAATGTGCGTGTTCAGTACGGCTGCACTCTGCGTCAAAATAACGACCTATTTTATAAGACTAATTAGGTGAAGCAGGCGATTCCACAATCAAACAATTTAAATACCCCTCACCGCAATTAGCGGTGGAGAATTACACACCTCCCACAATAAATAGCGGGTTTGGGTCAACCCAGCGTGTGTAGGCTACACATTCCAAAAGAAAATGAAGGTGGCCATCTCCAGAATTAATATTAAGTGATTAATTTGTTGCTAAATCAGGAGATGGTCACCTGCATATAAACCTGCAGCTCTCTGCACTCCATGTGGGTGTTAGGAGCGAGAGCGGAGAAAGCGAGAGGAGCGAGAGAGAAACGAAACTAAAAGAACCAAAACGTATAGGATCAGTGAAGGCTACTGCCCAGCCTGATCGTGTTGTTTGTGTTCGAGATTTTGTTTTTGTTTAAATATTTATTTTCGCTCTGTGAGCAAGTCTTTTCTGTTTGAACTTTTTATTTTATTTGTTGTATTATTTAAATAAAAGCGGTAAAGCGCCTTTAACTGCCTGGTGTCAGTTTTTGGTTCCTGCTTTTGGCCTGACGTCACCGCACAGCCACCGTCACACATATACATATACAGAATTACATATGCATCAAGGGCTAAAGCGCACAGAGACATTGCCCACACAAATAACGTATTAACGTGTTTATGCTACTGCGTGTGTTTTATAAATCCCATCCAAGAATTCAGAACCCTCAGTGCCCGTTTTACGGTCATAAAACATGCGCAATCCTTTTATAAATCTGGGCCTCAGTGTTTTAGAAGTCAGAGCACAGCAACTGCAGACATGTTTTGCTCTGTTTGGGGCTCATCAGTGCAGTGTAACTGTACTCCAACTAGTGAAGCTCAAGAAAGTAAGTAAATAAAAGCATATTTCGAGTTAAGGTGATATAATTACAGTATGGTATAATTAAGGTTATAATTACGGTATATCGTAATAAAATTAAGAATTCCTACTGTAAGTTCACAAACGAAATATCAATGGGCATGTTTTATTTAATTACAAATCAATTACTATTACCTTCCTAAGTCACCTGACCAGCCCATTGTTTTTAATAAACATCAACCAATACCCAACAGTAAACATTACAGAAAGGTTCTATCAGTATACTCTAAGTAACAACTTAATATACTGGTGTGTTATACAAAATCAGAGACGATGAACTGGAATGCATTAACATTCATAAGTTGCTTAATTGTTACACCAGTCACTGCTTTGCTATTTTCATCTGCTAGGTGACACTGGGGAAGAAAAATAGGCTGTGTTTGAACTGTCACAGCACAGGGAGTAGAAGAGAACCGGAAGACAGTGTATTACATATTGCTGATTCCAGCTAGAGGCAATTAATTGGGGTTTTTTGTTGCCTACATTATAATAACAGAATGGAAACTACGGTTATAGCAAGCCCCCCGGTGGATTACTTACAGAAGCTTTTCCACAAACTGGCAGATGGAGGGCTGCTTATTTCTGCATTATCAACAGCGGGAATAAATGCATTTTTTTATCCTCTTAGAGGACTAATACGGTATCACCTGCTGTCTTCAAAAAATGTCAATAGTAGACATCCAGCTAGGTAAAAATGACATTCCATTTCAAATGAGCTTTCTTTTTTTAAATTTAGTAGTCGCCAGTTGATTTTACCCCATTTTTCTCCCAATTTGAACCACTACCACCCCCGCGCTGACTCGGGAGCAACGAAGACGAACACACTGTCCTCCAAAACGTGTGCCGTCAGCTGACCACTTCCTTTCACTCTGCATGCCCGTCACGCTGCCAACCCAGAGCTACAGCGTCGGAAGACAGTGGCTACAGCCACTGACTCATTGTGTGACCCTGAGCAAGTCACTTAACCTCCTTGTGCTACGTCTTCCGGGTGAGACGTAATTGTAAGTGACTCTGCAGGTGATGCATAGTTCACACACCCTAGTCTCTGTAAGTCACCTTGGATAAAGGCGTCTGCTAAATAAACAAATAATAATAATAATAATAAAAGACAACGCAGCTCTGGGCAGCTTACAGGCAAGCCCGCAGGTGCCCGGCCAGTCTACAGGGGTCGCTGGTGTGCGGTAAGCCGAGAACACCCTGGCCAACCTAAGCCCTCCCCCCCCCCGCCCGGGCGGTGCTCGGCCAATTGTGCGCCGCCTCCTGGGAACTCCAATCCACGACCGGCAGTCAAATGAGCTTTTTTAATGTGCATCCCGAGAGAGAAGCTGCATTGTTCTGTTTTGCTTGTGCAAAAAAAAAAGAAAGAGCAGTTGTAGCATTTAGAACTGATGTTATCTCCTGCAGGGTGCCAAGCATGACAGGAATACAATATTTTTTTGTTATTTTATTAGTCCTCATAGAGAAGATTGCGGCTGTCCTTTCAAATAGCCAGGACAGATCATTATCTGCGCTGAAATCCCAGGCTGGACGCTTCTAATTAGATTTGTTACTTGTCACCAGATAATTGCGTCTGTTTTGCATTTATATTATTTACTTGTAATTTGTTTGTAGGGATTTATTAATTTCCTTTACTAATGATGTGACAAAACAGGTTTTAAGACTTCAGGAATTGTTTGGGCAGATTTACCTGCAAAAAAGTTGGACTAAGAGGAGAGAGCTGCTCTATTGCATTAAGCTTCAAAGATCCTTTAGGCTGAAGTGTTACCAGAAAAAAGAACTGCAACAGAAACACTGTATTGTTAATATGCTTTGTGTATACACACACATGTATGGGTATATGCATTTATGTACGTACACTATTAGGGGTGTAATGATTTATCAGGTATCGATGAATCGTGATGCTTTCTTTGCATTATTGTATCCCTATGTATCGTGATACAAGACCAAAAGCATAACATAGCTCATTGTTGTTCAGCAAGCTGTTCATGACTGAAGAATAAGTATATTGTATTGTTGGTACGATTACGTACATACTCTCCCTTACACATAGTCAATCAATAAATGATCATTTGATCTTATTTATTATGCATCATACAAGTAGCCCATCAGGAGCTCCATAACATTCATCATGATACATATCGGATCACAACCTTGAACTCCTGATACGCATCATGACATTCGTTACACCTGTAGTATCTATGCACCTAGTGAAAATGATGCAGTTAGAAACTGAGGCAGCCAACAGAAAGTAGTCACACTTTTCAGGATGTAAATCACAGTATGCTGAAAGTGTTACAATCATACTGGTTGCCCCAATCAGTATTTTCCACACATTGCACTTAATTAATGAGTCACAGAATCAATTTTTTTCTGATATGCAAAGGCAAATAGGGAACAGTTAAACATATGTGAAGTTCTTGCTTTCAATAAATACAAGTATAGATTCTCAACTGCAACGTCAACCACTCGTTATGTCTCAGTCTGTTCGTCCGTGCTCTTTTTCCATCAAATAGTTGAACACTTTCCAGAAATGTCTTTGTTTCTATTTCAGGACACGTATTCTGTAAAAAAAATTATACATTCTTCAAATAAACTGCATTTTCTGTTTGCTTGTGTTTTATCAGTCGTGAAAGAAAGGAAGCATAGATCGTTTGAGACAAGAACTGCACTATACAGATATTGTATATCACAATCCCAATGTTAAAGAAGTTCTCAGTTTCTTTTATCACTTCCTAGGTTATTTTACCTCTGCAGTGTCTTTGGGGTCAAAGCTTGTTACTGGCTGCAAATAATGTCAGTCTGTAGGGGAGGCAGCTGATTGGTTAATAAAATGATAGAAGGTGTTTAAAGGGTGGTGACAATTTAATTGTACAGGTGAAATGAATAAGGAAGTGCAACATGACCTGAAAGGAATGTTTGCAAACAGATTTCTTTAGCTGAGTGTAGTTCCAGATATCATACAGCACATGTTTGAAATGTGATGTGTTGCACATTTGAGATTTATATCACAAATAGAAAAGCACAACAGTTACATGTTTGAACTTAGAGGAAATATGTAGTCATTGAAACATATTTATTCACTAAAACCTGTTAATTGTGTAACAGGTCACAGTCGCTCAGCTGCTTATGCCTTTGGGAAGAATCCATGCATGCCTTACATAAAACCTCAATAATCCCTGTAGTATTTTTCTTTTAAATTAAAATTCCTTGTGTGATCACCCAAGTATAACCCTTACATTTCATCCACATTCCAAACAGCTCCTGCATTCCCCTCAGACCTGGGAACTGTACTGAGGTTTTGCGATGTGAACTATAATCTGCACCTATCCAGTTGACTCATGACCTGACCTGAACACAGGCTTTTTCAAAAGGTGACATCCAGGAAGAGGTGAGTGAATTAACCTGCTGAACTACCTAACCCTTCAAATCTCCACGTCTTAAAATCCAATTGCCCTCATCCATAATAAAAGTGTGTTAATCCTCCAGGAGCCACGCAGAGCAGAGCAAGCACAAGTGTTAAACACATTTGTGCAAATAGACATCTTTAACGACCTGTAAATAGCAATAATATTTTCACTTATTTCAAGTTGCAGATGGAAGGCGCATTGTTCTTCTGGTTATTTTTTAGACTGAAATCCACAAGTGCATTATTTTTGATTCTGTTATGTCTTAATAATACCTAGGCTTGCTACTTTTCGATATTCAATCGGTAAAGCTTGTTAAACGTCGAATTCCCCAAAAATATGAGTTTGACTGAAATAAATTTATATACGATAAACAGCTGTAAAACCACCTGCTATTTTTTTTAATTTTCTTACCAAAAAATAATCATTCAGAAATCATCATCTCTAGTTTGTGTAGTTGTTATACGCTGTCTGTCCTGTCTCCATTCCGCTCTGAATGCCTGGGGGTCGCTGTCAGTCATCTCAGTGGTCCGTTAGTACTGTAGTTTCACACTGTTCTGACAGATCTTGTGGACTGAAGCAGTGCTTGAATGCTCTCATTTGCCAGCTACAGCGTCTGTCATTCAAAGCGCCTACTTTGAAATTAGCGGGTTAAGGTGTATGTAAGCTTTTGCTTTAAGTATACAATGACAGTTACTAGTTTGTTTTGAAAATGGGGCGCAAGAGAAATACCCTTAATGAATATTGTGCAGAATACCCTGGTCGACAGCTGAAGTCTACGCGGCAGGACGAAGCGGGCCCATCTGCCTTGCCTGTGACTGAGTCCAGTTATGCTAAAACAGGAGTGGGGGTAGGAGGGGATAGGGATTTATTTGAAACCATTTTTAAATGTATAGCTTAGCTGTGGCCAAACGTTATTTCATTTAGAATGTTGGTAACCATTTTGTTGCATGTTGAATATGATAAAATATGAAAAAAACAACAACAAAAAACGGTAAATTCTTTCTAAAAGAATCGATTTGGCAAAAAAACAAAAAACAAATAATAAGCCTAATAATACCTAATCTGTTTTTTTTTTTTTAAATACACAACCCCCTGCATCATAAAGTTTTTTTTTTTCCTACAGATATCACATCTTTAAAAAAATAAAATAAAATAAAGCATGCATCGGCCTCCGTATTAATGCAGACTGCAACGTGAGATCAGACAGTCGACAATGCGGAGTACGGTACCATTAGAGCCAGCAGTGTAGAGCAGAGCACAGGCGTTTGCCGGTGTACAGACCTTTCCACTTCAAATAGGCCCTTTGATAGCAGCACATGAAGGGAAAGCCTTCGGAACTTTCCACAAAAACACTGCCTTAGGGCCAGCTAAACTGCATCAATCAAGCCTGTTAGAAATCAGCTCCACATCAGTTTTTTTTTTTTAGATCTATATTTCAGTAGTGGGAGGACTGTCAGCTCAATATAGTTTTCTCATTGTATTAATGAGGAAGCAGCCACAAGACTATAAAACGAGAGAGAGAGAGAGAGAGAGAGAGAGGGAGGGAGAGAGGGAGAGAGAGAGAGAGCGAGATTAATGAATTCTACTGTAATTAAAACTGCAGGTTGCATCGTTGATAAGGATGATGACTTAAGCCTGAAGTGCCACTGGGGTTTGGCAACCAAACTCAAACAGCTTCTGTGGGTCAGAATTGACAATTTTGAGGCAGTGCAACTTTGAAGAGGTGTCAGGCTCGACAAAGGACTATGCTACATGGACGGTCACAGAATTCTAGATGCCCAACTCCGAGGCCTCAGGTTCAAACCTTGCGGTTTAATTTATAGGTGTCTTGAAGGCTTTTTTGCTAGTTTCATTGATCATTCTGATGACATTGTGCAATGTTTGTTCTACCATTCTAAATGTAGCACACTGTGTTCTCTAACAGCTTTTTATTTAAGCATACTGGGTAACCTAAACCCCAGCCATGCTGTCTCTTTTTCATTGAGAGTAAACTTGCTTTGCTGGGGTGAGTGCAGGTGGTATTTGGTGGTGATGCCTAGTTCAGCTGTTAGCTTTTGCAGTGGTCCTGCAGACTTTGCATGGAGTGGTACTGAACCGATCATAACAATTTTTCATTGGCTCACTAATTCCAGCAGTACAGAGAGATGCAGCTGTTTGCTTTTACTGGCAATTGTGGAAACAGGTCTCAGATAGCTGATATAAAGATGAGACATTGTATCTACTTCTGGAAGTGAAACAAGGAACAACCAACACAGTGAACAGCTGTGACGTTTGTTGAAATAGTGTTTTATTTTCTGCATTGTTTTACTCTCTTGGGAACTGTTATGCCTTCCTACCACATTGATGTTAAAGGTAACTGAAGTCCATATAGTGTAGCAGTCACTCTGCCCAGCCAATAACATTTAAATGTTATTTTTAAATGCTGCCTTACTTCTCTTGGGCTTTCCACCAATATTGAGAGTTCCAGAACGTACATTACCATATGAGGACAATAAAACAAATGGCTCCAATTAGCAGGTTTAAATTTGAGAACTGTCTGCTTGAAAGAGTAAGATGGATGCAGGGGAGTCTGGAGTTGTTGCACTCTTTTGCGTGAGAGGGAAGAAAGAATCGTGCTTTATTGCTGAGAGTGCTGAAAACTGCAGAACAGGGCACTGAGAACGCCACAATCCCTCACACGGTTCTCCTGCTCTTTACAAAGCACTACAGACATTCATTTCTTTAAGTCAGGGGAATAGCAAGGGTTGTTCGTGCTTTGTCAACACATATCGAGCTCAGAAGGCTCACCGAGTCAGGGTGGAATATTTCAGAAAGTATCTGGCACCAACCTTTGGAGAGGGTGACCACAAGATCTTCCAGAATTTCTCCTTGAAAATGCAGTTTTCTTGGTGTGTGCCAGCTGCAGTGTAAGGATTTGGTGTAAATATCCATAAAATGAACATTTTTAAGGGTATCCAATCTAGTTCCTCGCAGCCTGGCTCTGAGTTTAACCCAGTGGTGCCCAACAGTATGCTTCACTATTCACATACATAACTCGAGTATATCTCATCTGACATATATATCATAAAAGGATTACAAAATAATTTATATTTCAGGAAATTTCGGACAAAAGTCAGGTCTACAGGCATCTACACAGCTGTGTTCGAAATGTCCTGAAATAAATGAATATACATTACCTTCATAGATTTCACATTTTCCTAAATGAAAGAGACACACATTTATTGGTATTTTTTGCATATAGATTTTATAAACAATAACACTGGTGAACATATCATGCACTCTTCATGCTGTACTTCCCGTTGAAGGAATGCATCCGGCACATACAAGTTGCTTCTGGGAGTTTGAGTCCTTGTAGGAAAACAGTTCTGAATATACACTTTTTGTTTTGTTTTATTTGTAATCTTTCCTCTGTAAGTTCAACATCACATCCATTACGGAGAGCTATGTAATGCAAAACACAACCAGCCAGGATGATAACCTGGATGCTAACCTTCTGAGGAGTGTGCTGTAGTGTTCCGCCACAGACATCCAAACATCGGAATCACATTTTGAGGATTTCAAATGTTTGCTCAATTACAGTACGAGCATATTTAAAAGGTACAGTTATACCTCTGTAGGGGTTGAGCAGTGGTGTCAGTAGCCACTGCTTCAAGGGATACCCGTTGTCCCCTATCAACCAGTCTTTCAGTCTGTCATCCCGCTGAAACGCAGCTGCCACCTGTGAATTAGCGAGGATAAATGAGTCCTGAGCAGAGCCAAGATGGTTTGCATACACATTTGTGATGTAGTTGTTGGCATCACAGATCACGCACTTATTGCATGTTGATAGAATAGGTCCCCTTAAAATGTATGTAAAGGTGCCTATTCTGTGTTGGAAAGCATAGTTGCACATGTGTGCAATCGATGGCTCCCAGGACACCAGGAAACCTTGTTGCAGCTCGTGGGAGACAGGGAAATGGATGAATTCTGCCCGATTTACTAAAGCTGCAGGTACATCTTGGACTACACATGATACAGTTGACTGGCTCATGTCTGCAGTACACTGTAAAGCCATAAATATTTGCAAGCCTTTTATTATGCGTTTTTCACGTATGAAAAAAAAAACATTTTTGGCACGAAATCAAATTCCACTAACAGTACATATTTTGTATATTGCAACAGGTAGCCAACATTTCTGGAGCAAAATAGGTTTTATGGGTGTGATTCGCCAAATATTTTGGTTGTAAATATTTATGGCTTTACAGTAACCCACAGTACGCTGGAACGAGCCAGTGGCATAAAATGTTAGTGCAGCGGATACCCTTAGTGCTACAGGCAAACAGTGTGCTCTCCACATGTCTCCTTCCAGGTCAGCCTGAAGCAGTTGGCAGATATCAGTTATTGTTTGTCTGTTGAGGCAAAATTGCTGCATACATTGTGTGTCAGACAGGCCCAGAAAAGACAGATGACTTCTAAATATTTGGGGACGTCTCTTCCTCCTCCTCTCTCTTTGTCTGGCCACGTACAAATCCAGTGCGCACTCCATATTTCTTTTTCTCTTTTTTCTCTCCCTCTTTTCTTTACTTGCTTCCCTGGTAGTTTCAGCTGCATTTATAGTCGACCATGTAAGTTACGCACAGTTTAGACCTGGTTTTCACATGTCAATTGAAATGCAAACGGTAACACTGTTGATGGTTTGCTAATTGCTACATTTGTATGTAAATGAGGACACCCCTAAAGTTCAGCCCATGTCCAGCGCTAACACGGACTTGCCGGGTGGGCACTAAAACACGGTTGCTAAATCACATAGGTGGGCAAAGTCTGTTTTTGCCCACGCATGCGCCTGATTTTGGTGCACTAACTGTCTGCAAAAGTGTTTTGCAATTTCCTTAGGGGTTTACGAACATTGCTAAATAGGGCCCAATGACTCTTCCTGAGTGAATTTTTGTAAATGTGTATCTCTCCAGAAAACAAAAAAATTCTAAATGTTTGCCATTTATTTTCTTTAAAATAACTTAATCTCCAAGAAGCTAGACGAAGTGGCTTTCATTAAAAGTACATTAATACCATATACTTTAAGCTTGTCCATTGCATTTTAGTCCGTCAATTACACTTATTCACTACCATCATCTATAAAACATCCTGAAATTATCATTTCTGTGTGAAGCTAGTGGCTGAAAAAACCTGTGGAATTGACGTTCTGCTTATGCACTTATAAATAGCAACCCTTTGAAAAGGAAAATATTTGATCCAAACACTCAACCCTTACTGAAGGATAACGGGTAAATAAAATATAAAAGACTGCTCAGCTAAAAATTCTCAGAACAAATTATATATACAATGCAACTGAGTTTTAGACATTTGTAAGGCTTAATGTACAGTACATTTGTCTGCAGAGGCCCTAGAGATCAAAGCCACACACTACAAGAGCAGCAAGGTTAGTGTGCACACGGCCATTGAAGCAGATCAAAGTGCCTGATGAAAGGCTCTTAGAAGTCAAACCCTTGACTAGTACTCCATCTCACTCACACTTATTTTTGAGGAATTAGAGGGGAAGGGAACACTTGAAAATGTTTGGTTAAAACGCTAAGTCATGGACAGTCTTCTCTTGGGACCAGGGCAGTCAACAAGTTGCTTCTAAAGCCTTTTGATTCTCTGAACTTTTAATTTCCATCCAGCCCACGGTCCTGCTTTTGAAGATCTCTAGCACTTTCCTCATTCTCCTTTTCCACTGTGGCTTCATTAGTCGAAACTCGCTGGTGAAACCAGGCAATAAAGAGACTTAGCAACCAAATTAAATTTGTGTAAAGTCTTTGCATTAAACATTCATTTCCATATGATATGAATTAATCATTGGCAGCATAACTAATGTTTTATACTGTCTTGACATAAATAATAATGAAGTGCATTACATGGACAAGTTAAGCATTTCCACAGACCTCCGCCCCCAATGGAAACAAGCTATGTTCCAGAGGCCACATCAAACTGCAGTTTGCATTAATGTTACAGACCAGTGTTTTGTTTCTGCAGTTTGTATTAATGTTACAGAACACTATTACAGCAGCAAAGGTCATTCAAAATGATCTAGACAGCATTCAGAACTGGGCAGACACATGGCAAATGACATTTAATAAAGAAAAGTATAAGGTACTGCATGCAGGCAATTAAAATGTGCATTATAAATACCATATGGGAGATACTGAAATTGAAGAAGGAATCTATAAACCTAGGAGTTTATGTTGACTCAGAAATGTCTTCATCTAATGTGGGGAAGTCAAATTTAAATCAAGGGAAGTAATGTTAAAACTTTACAATGCATTAGTAAGACCTCATCTAGAATATTGTCTTCAGTTCTGGTCACCTCGTTACAAAAAGGATATTACTGCTCTAGAAAGAGTGCAAAGAAGAGCGACCAGAATTATCCCGGGTTTAAAAGGCATGTCGAATACAGACAGGCTCAAAGAATTGAATCTGTTCAGTCTTGAACAAAGAAGACTACACGGTGATCTGATTCAAGCATTCAAAATTCTAAAAGGCATAGACAATGTCGACGCAGGGGACTTTTTCGACCTGAAAAAAGAAGCAAGGACCAGGGGTCACAAAAGGAGATTAGATAAAGGGGCATTCAGAACAGAAAATAGGATACACTTTTTTACACAGAGAATTGAGGGGGTCTTGAACCAACTCCCCAATAATGTTGTTGAAGCTGACACCCTGGGATCCTTCAAGAAGCTGCTTGATGAGATTCTGGGATCAATAAGCTACTAACAACCAAACAAGCAAGATGGGCTGAATGGCCTCCTCTCGTTTGTAAACTTTCTTATACATGCCCTCTTCAAACTTTTAAAGGCTTTAGTTTTCCAAGTCGTTGGCATTGTGTTTTAAAGAGCAAATAAACACGTATTTCAAGCTGGATTTGGGTTACAGGTCATGTCACGCCTTCCTACCGCAAAGCAACAAGGATGAATTGCAAGTTTAAGATTTATGGCAGCCCGGAGACAACAAAATGCAACCCACCTATAGTACAGTCTGCGTTGTTGCATAAGCGTTAATCTGCTCATATTTGTTTTTACTTTGATATCTAGAGAGTGCAGCGTTTGATTATCGTATAAACCTTCACAGTATACTACCACTGCAGCAGCGTTGTGAAGTGTGTTTGTGTTTAGGTGCAATGATAGGGATGATGAAGGATGGATTTGAAATTCTTTCACCTGTACTGTGCTAGACCTTAAAACTGTGATGTTATCTGGAAAGACAGCTGGTTTCATATGCTCGGTACTGAATGTACGGTAATTAATCTGGGCAGAGAGCTGGATACAGTGCTCTACCTTGTTCCAGTGAAATATATAAAGCTACATTTTCCAAATATTTAATTATTTCATGTGTTTAATATCCTATTGTGTGTGTTCTGTACAATTATCTATTGTTGTTTCTGCTTAGATCATTATTTGCCGTGCTTACTAACCATTCAAGCAAAAATTGCTTCTGTAAAGACAAGACATGTTAGGAAGTATATCAGTCTTGCACAGGGTTCAGTGGGCAATGTTTCACCTACGCGCTTCACTACACAACACAACATAACACTAATATGCTTTCCCGCCTCCCTTCCCTGCAATCAGCCTTCAGGAGTATTTTCTGAAACAATATTTGTTTTAAGCAGAAATAAAAATAGAGAAGCATACAGAACACAAATATTGGTAATCTAATCTAAAACAGGAAAGAAATTAAAATGAGTAAGTAGTTTTTTTTTTTACTTTTTGCTGCCCCTTACCTTTTTATGATGTTTGTCATAATTCTGAGTGGTTCTAATTGCTATTATTTAAAGGTGCGTTGACCTGAGTTTGTGCACTGCTTTTCAGTTCTAGTTAGCTGCCTGCCATAGATCAGTCTGTCGTTACTGAAGTAAGAGCTACATCTAGTAATCTGCCACTGTGTCTTATTCTCTTGACTGCCAGAGAAACCTATGTTACACAAACTGGATACACTAACATCTGAAATCATTTCCAAGGCTTCATTTGGCAACCTTTTTCGTAGGGCCTAAAGAAAATTCCCAAAACTGTAGTGACACAAATGCCTGCCACTGTCCAGATTTCAACATTCTGTTCAAACAAGTTGAAGAGTTTGAAGTTTAATGTTCTGCTTCAGTGAGTAAAAATCTCAGATATGGACTAGAAAGGCTGATTGGAAATGCTTTCATTCCTTTGCAGAAAACAAAACAAAATCTTTAAAATTGCATTCCGTCTCACAGGAATGACTGAAGATAATTAACATTAGATTTATTTTCACTCCTCTGCAATATTCTCACTTCCCTGCTGTGTGGTGCTGGCTGTGGGTTTGCCAATGGTGGAGGGTGGAAGATCTTAAGACCCATCTGTATGTAGACTTACATAAGTCAACACTTGACATGAATCAGCAAGGGTTAGCAATCCATAGTCTACTGTACATTCAAAATCGGATTTCCAAATCAGTTGTTTCAATGTATGAACCCTTTTTGGTGTAGTTCATTAATGTTATGATTTTCATTACATGAAAAGTAGCTGTTCTTTACTTCATGCTAATACTGGACTCGGCTTTTGACAAGATAAAATGAGATAGCAGTCGTGGGGACCAACCAAGAGGTAGCTTCACTGCAATATATGAGCCTTCAGTGCTTTTCCTCCACCAGGTAACATGGATTTCTTATTGTGTCGGTGTTGGTGGCTGAAGTGTAATGCTGGCTCCAGGCATCAACCAAGTGTGGCCTCCCTAACACCTCAATATGGCAGCCATCTGGAATGAATGAGCTGAGTGATCATCAGAGGGGCACATCTTGTCTTCGGTGTTTCGTCAACATGACACCTCAAGTATTATATTTTCAGGTTCTATGTCACAACCAGCCTAGAGGTACCAAAATACCCCCCTCCAACCCCTAATCCCCAACCCTAAACCCCAAACCCCAGACTAAAGTCGCTAGTCTAATCTCTTACTGACATAATCTCCTGTGCACTCACTATTTTTACTTTTAGTATTATAACAGCATAATTATATTAAGAAAACAAATCTGCCATCTATCTATACAAGCAACCATTTATTTATTTATTTGGTAGAAAATGCATTACTTTTGTGCCGAACAATTGCATTAAAAAAGAATAAGATATTCTTATAAGATCTCAAAAACCTACAAAATGGTTTCAACATAATTCAGCCTGAGGTCTATTTATTATCATTATTTTAATAAAACCGCAATACAGTACATTATGCTTGAGTGTTTGAGTTATGACAGTTATTGCATGATCAAATTAAGCGTTTGTATCACTGACTGAGAAAGACACATTTAGAACTGGCTTCTGAAAATAAATATCATAACAGCAAGAAACAACATATTTGCAGATAGAGGGTTATTTGATGCCACAGTGATACAAATAGGCACTTTGCATCCTGGGGGAAGCTTGGTTTGACAAAATGGTCAAAGAAACAAATCTGCAAAAGTGTTGACTCTTCCCTTGTTACAAGGTAGCAGTTGGTGGAGGTCATAACAAACAACAACAACAACAACTCGAGAAGAACACTTAAGCCATGTGAATAGAACAGTCAGCAACTTCAGATTCATTTGCAGCTCCTCCAATATCATCCTTTTAGCAGCTGTTGTTATTAGGCAGTTTTCTTTTTCTAGCTTAACAGTCTGAATTTAGCTTGCAGGGTCATCTTGTTACTTTCCGGAAGCTAGCATAAAGTTGCTATCAGGCGGACAGTACTTTCAAGATTGCAGAAACTTATCGCAGCTAAATGGCCTAGATGAGCTGTTTTGCACGCTTTTAAAATGCAAGTGAAATGATACAGGATGACTACTTCAAAGATAGATGACATAGAGCAGATAAGCTGTAGCTGACAGCACGCCGTGTTTAAGGTTGCAAGGTTAGCCTTTTCATTTCCACAGTAGAATTACTGTTGTCTACCTTGCAACTTTTGTATTCACACATCCAAATATCAGAAATCTTTCCCTAGTTTAAAAAAAACCGCTGTGAAATCCTGATCACTCAAGTACATAAGAAATTATACTAAAAAAAAATATGATTTTTAAAAAGTGTTTTACACATGTAACAAGGATAAATGCACTTACTGTTATCAATGTCAACACCGGCACTTAAAGGTAAAGGATCTTAAAGTCAGTTTAAGATAAGGTAAAATGTACTAGAAATTAAGGCAAGTAGACAACCTAGTGCCTTCATCAGAGTACTGTTCAGGCACTGGCTAACACATTGGTCTATCTTAGATTTTGGTGAGCATTTTGGATGAACAGCTGAAGACATGAAACAAAGTACTGTATACGGACGGTTATCTAATTCAGGATGGAGAATCCGCAATGTGGATGATTTAAATTGCAACTGAACGCACAAATGAAAGACGGATGATGAATTTGGCCGGAGACCTTGTCCATGGGTGCTGACAGCTATCCGCAATGCTGGCTGACTAAGCGAATACACGATAACATCATGTAGTCTAGCGTTGCAGATAGGAAGTGGCTCGTAGGGCCACCTCCCCTCTAAAGACAAAGCCGCCAAACCATGACTGCCAAAATATAGGAAAAGGATGAATGAAAAGTAAGCAGCTGAGAACCCGGCCTCTCGAGCCTGCCACGCACCCTGCAGAAACCCGACCTAGCTTCCAATAAATTATACTAGATCCTAGGTTTCCAGACCCAACCTCTTCCAATTCATGTATCGTCCTTCGATGACTTTGCCACACTTTATACAAATCTGCCGTGACATGAATCTATGATCTAATCCCGGCCAAACTGTAACAGCAACCAGTTATGATCTCAAGACTATATGGAAATTTAAGCACCCCATATTTAATGTGTCAGCTGAACAGTGATTTCTCATTACAGTGGCTGTCTAATGCAGGAACAGTCCTGTGCCTGTTGCAATGCTTGGTTAAGCTGTGTCAAAAAGGGCTGGTAAGTACTTTTATCTAAAAAAATAATGAAATTGCCTATTTTCCTCGATGTACATTCCAGCAGCGTGTGTCCCAGCAGATATAAGATACTTATCATAATGGTTTAAAAGTGATACTTTGAAATGAATCATAAATAGAAGTTATATTGGTTAGAATGAGGACTTCATTCCCTGCAGTTTGACATGCTCTTCTTTCTTTTCAACAGAAGGCCCACACTCCTATTTCCGGATCGATGCCCACATACATTCCCCTGGGCATCTCCTCCTGTCCTGAGTGATTGCGTCTCTCTGTCTCTTCTGTGGCGAACTGTAAAAGGCTCTCATTTCCAAAGTGAAGAAAACAAATTGGGAGAAACTCTCGGACTTAACTGCTGTGCATCTCCAGAGTTATCAAGGTCTATTTAATTTTTGTGAAAGAAAAAGTAGAACTGGAATGTTAATGTTACCAATCGGGTTCATTGTGGCTTGTTAGTAGTTTTGTAACATTAGCCTTAGTGTGACTTCCACCGAAAAAGGTGTACATGTTTTGATCTATAGGGCACAGGCCCACCAGGGCCCTGGAGAAGGAAAAAAAAGCAAAAAAAAAAACAGAATTCTGGTCAATCAATATCGAACATTTCAAAAAAATGTCACAAAATTACAAATTATTTTAATTTTTGTCAGTTTTTCATTGAGTATATGGGAAACTACAAAAGTGGTATGTAATTAAATATGTTAATGTAACATTATTCAGCACATTCTATTCAACTATTAAGCAAAATTAGTTACAGTAATTATATAGGGTGATGCAAATCTTTTGGCCATCACTGTAGATTGGAGATATCCATCACTTCTGCAGCTTGGGATGCTACTCTGTACACCTGATGGGGCACAGTGACCTCCGACAAGTTGCTCTCAGTAGGAGAAGCATAGTTTTTGAATCATGACATTTTTCTTCTATAAAAGAAGGAAGTACTTCTTATAGGAGGAAGTACTTCATGGTTCCTACCTAAAGCTTTAAGTCAGCAGGGAGGTCGTTATAACCCAGAGGTTGTAAATTGGTATATGAGTGACTCTAAACAACAAGAAGGATACATTAGTTAAGATAACTGTGATTGTTTTAGACACATACCAAGTTTCTCTTTAAGCGATCAAGTTGGAATAAAACCTTGCAATGGAATGGAATAGACTGGCAGAACCACGTTTGCCTAGGTCTGACCTAGAGAAGCCAAGTGATCACCCAAATAGGTTAATTGGGTTTGAAGACATTACCTCAGACACTCCATTTAAAAAGCTCAAGAATGCTACACTGCAGTCTATTAGGGTTTCTGGTTAAGAGACATCCACATCCAGTAAAAGGACGTCACAGTAGTTCAGGTCCCGAGGGAGGATGCACCTCTTGATACTTCTCCAGTGCAATTCTTCTGGTTATTAAAACAAAGAGCCTGAAGTTAGATGTTAATAGCATGACCTGCGTGGCCTGTTGAGAGTCTGTACAGAAGAGTTCATTGTTTATTGAGAAGGTGAGTTTCTAATTCAAGATAACACACTTCTTTGCAACAATCCCAGAAGAGCTTAATTAGAAAGAAAACAGTTATAAATATTCCACATTTTTGGCCAAGGATAAAACAAACAGGCTTGGGTTTACATCAAAGCCACTATTGGCAGACAATGCTAATATACACACCTATTAACACTCCCAGGGTAAATGACAAGTCCTTTCAATAAACATCCTGGAGACAGCTACAGCTGTCAAGGTATTTCCAATAACATTGCTTCACTGCGTTTAGTGACAAAGAGAGAAAGAAGCAGTGGAGTGCAAGGTACTAGCACATAAACAGTTTGTTTTTACATTATTGCAGTTTTGGGGTTTAACGATTGGAATAGAACCACACACAAATTGACACATGTCAAGAAAGCCAGTGGTTTTTTCTACCAGCCCCAAACCAGAACATGACGAATGAAATAGTTAGGGCTGTGCACATTTTTTTGTAAAAATTGTATTTTTTTAAATCATGATCAGACATGGGCGAAATTGCCTTTTTTGTTGTCCAGACATCATAGTGGAGTTGGGGGTAGACCATATCAGTCAATAAAACTGATGCTGTGGTCTATATCTACAGTTATGTGATAATTACCAGCTGTCCTCAATAACAGTGACAAGGAAAACCTGGTACAGGGATGCAGCTGTGCAGCTAGTAATTGTGCAGTATTCTGAACTTGACAGTTTAGGGGAGGAAAATAGGCCATCTTCCTTGGAAGAGACACTGATCTTGCTTGGTCAGTGGAGTGGACTACATGAAAAGATAAGCAATATTTCTTGAGGGAATTTGAGGGTTTATACCCGAGCTAATAATGAAATAGGGCCATGGTCTGTAACCCTGCCTAGACTTTCAGCCTCAGCTAATAAATAGTCTACTTAAACAATCCAAATACATATAAAATCTGTGAAGTGCACCACTATACCCATGCATGCTCAATTCAGCAGTGCACACTCCTGTACACCCAAGGCAGATAATGTGGTATCTGGTAAATGCTACACTATGAATGACAAATACAGAGCAACATTTACCCTTCCAATGCTGGCTTTTGTATTCAAGGTTAGGATGAAGCTTTTACTGCGTGCCGCCCCGACAAACTATATTGTTATTGTTATCCTGTCCATAATTTGTGTGTTTTTTTGTAACAGTCATTACCTATGTAAACACTAAGACACAAAATATTTTTTTATCTATTGAAAAAAGTACACATAGCCTGGAAGAATGAACAATGAAGGCAGGCTTGGTTGACAAAGTTAAAATATGTTGAGCACAGTAAATACATCAGAACCAGAAATTAAGTGGAGACACTTCTACAGAGTGGTGAGGATATGGAATGGCTTACCATGCTATGTTGTTGATGCTGAATCATTGGAACTCGAAGACTGATTTGACAATGTTTTGGGATCAATCTGCTACTAGGATGATTGGCCTCTTAATGTTTGTTATTTTTTCTTATTTTCTTACATTTTCCTCTCAATAAAAGCCATTAGTAAAAGCATAGCAAAGTGTAATAAAGCATGGTTAGGCATAGGTAAGCATTGTAAATCATACTGAGGTATGGTAATAAATAGCGGGGTATGGTAAAGCATATTAATAAACATGGTAAACCAGGCAAGCTATGGTAAATGCATAACATAACCATAGGAAAGGCATGACAAAACTGCAAAAACACTGTGCAAAATGATGCCTTGTATTGGTGAATTTATATCATGCTGTTTCTTAAACATTAACATTTCAGAATGTCTCAATGGCTAATAAACCAATGTTTATAAAAGGATGGCTATGTGACATTGCCTTTCCACATTAGAGGGATGAGCTGTTCCTGTCAACACAGCTCCATGCTTGAACAGCTTTTTCGGGCAAACTGTGAACCAAGAAAACGAGGTCACCAGTCCCCTGGTAGGGCAACTTCCTGTCAAGTAATTCACTGGGTCCTGTTGGATATGTGGCAGACGGCAAAGGAAAAACTGAGAGAAAGCAGCTTTCCAAGGCCGAAATTCCTCGTTTTACTTTTTAACGTCATTTGAGAATTGGGAAACAGAAAACTCTAACTAAAAGGGAACAATGAAGTTGTTAAATTGTCAAAAGGCTCTTCAGGCAACTTTTCTCTATAATTGCTTTGTATATATTTCCTGTGGGGGAATGGTCTTGTTGCGATCAGCAGCATGCCAGTAATGTCACACACAGTGTGTTTTTTTTCACACAAAGCAAATGTGTTGTAATGCCTAAATTAGTTATAATATGTACTCTAAGACTCGTAATTGTCCTATGGGTGCCTGAAGTTTTGGCTGTCATTTTCCCAAATAATTAACAATGCTCACTTAACGATTAGATGCTAATGTTTGTTTAAATAGGCAAACAGGAAACTGCCTGGGAGCTTGTTTAATTTGGTGCTTAAATGGTATATTTAAATACAGGACCCTGTGTTAGAGCAAGGTTCTATCTGACCAATTCCAAAATTTCCTTGAGATGCAGTAGTGTAGCTTCTTCTGAAACAGAAATACAGATCTCTAGTGCCTGCAGACTTATGTCATATGTAAATTAACTCTACAAAGAACTGGTCTAAAAACACCACTTTCTACAATCAACAGCAAGTGAAAATCAGCATGGAGGAACACAAATACTGTGTTCATGATGCCAGATGAGTATGTCAAAAGAGACAAAAAGAAGGAAGAGAGAGTGTTGGTCTCATTTCTATTTCAATCAAACAGATTCAAAGATGAGCCTGTTATTTCCACGCCAACCCCGCTGCAGAAGCAATTCACTTTATGAGCATTTAACACTGAGGGGTAGATGTAAGGATACGCACAAAGTGATTTGCGGGTGCAAAACCCACAAAATGTGGCGTATGTAAAGAATGGTGTTCACATGGTGTTCTACACCTGCTATCAAATTTGCGCTTTGCCATCATTAATCCATTAAAAATTACATTGAAATGCATTCAAATGAAGAAAAGAGCATGGAATTCGGCAGGATCTGGGCGCAAACATTGTAATGTGATGTAAGGATTTTGCCTTCACTTAGGCAATTGCTGACCCTCCAAAAAATGTTACACCTCTTCTTACAAGGTGCAAGCAATTGTAGAACTGAGTAATTAAGAGCTGTATAAAAGCACACACCTGCAGAGACCTATCACTGGCTTCAGGATGGCTACTGTGGTACAGTTCCTGATGCTGCGACACTTGGCTCTTGTTGAGGAGAGACATGAACACGTTCGGAGGAGAAGGGCAAGACGAAGAAGACCCTGCATATTCAATCCCAGGGTCACTTTGTTTGGGATGCTGGAAGATGCAATGCTAAAGCATGATCGTCTCACTCTGCAGGTGTCTTGCTGAAAAGGACAGGCCAATACATATAATTTCCTAAGGATACTAGCATAACTGATGTTGGTTGAGGCTTTTCCAAACAACTCTGTTTCATGCCAAGTGACCTCAGTCGTAAGGATTCTCAGCTCCTTCTCAGAAAACCTTTCTTTTCCGTGCGCCAGGAGGACTTTGCTGCCCTTCCTCTGACATTTTGGTTTGGTTTGTATTTTTGTGCTCACACCACCCTGCAGAATAGGCGAGAGAAGTTGATGTCCTATTTCCCTCTAGCGTCCACTCCCATGTTTCAGAGCCAATTTACACCTGATGGGGTTAACTCGTCCTGGCAATTGGAAGAAAGCAGCTCATTAAAGTGTACCCAGAGTTAAAATGCAGACTGAATGCTTGCAAAGTCATGGGCATCCATGAGAAACATCATAATACCAGCATATACATTTCTGTACTGCTTTTTAAATTGAGAAATGTCCCTGTAAGTTGTTTTGGATAAAAACATCTGCTAAATGACTAATAATAATAATAATAATATTTTTTTCTTTATTTAAGTATTCACAGTGGTGCTAAGTATACCAAAATACCTATCCCTGCATCTGCCTCTATTGACTTGGGAAGATCTAGCTTGCGCCATAAGAAACAGGAACAGATTTCAGTCTTTTTATTAAATCTATTTTTCTTTCCACTATAACCTTTCTGATTCTTTCAAAACTGATTATTTCAATAGTGGGAACCGTTCAGTATCTGCTGATTCTTTATAATAGAATCACTGAAATTTGGGAATGGGGGGTGCCCCAACTGCTCTGAAGATGTTTCTTCCAACAGATCAAACAGTATGACCTGTCCATTGCAACAGCCACAAGTGTTGGAATAATGGAGCATCTGTACCTGGTGCTGGGAAGAATGACTGAGCCCAAGAATGAATCCAAATGTGTAAGACAATTCAGTTAAACAGGGGTTTTAATACTACTAGTTAAGTGTTAAACATTTAGAATGTCGCCTATACGTTTAACCATAGTCAAAAACATGCAGACCAAAAGTAGGTGTCAGTTTTACAGTTGGTTTCACAGACCTTGATTAGCACTAATCTCGGACCCAATGTTAATTTAGATTAGGTAATCCAGAATAAGAGCTAATCAGGATCTGTGAAACTAATACATCGTATCCATGGATAGCCAACTCGAACTGTGTTGGAATTGGTCTGAATTCTCCCAGAACTCGGTGAAAAAGGAGGCATTTCCATGCTTTTCCTGAGTTATCACGTGAGTTGGGAAGGAAATACTTGCCATTTAAAGGTCAAGACGTGTATTCGCTGCAGATGGTATTACAGTCAAATTGTCAATGATTTAAAAGATAAATCCATCTAGATATTCTTTCGCATTTGTTTCACGCAGTACATATACCTCTGGCAGACTGGTATGCAGAACAGGGAAAGAAGCGCTGCACAAAGGAAATAATGTCTCCGATGTCAAAATGGATATGAGAATGGCAGTGATGAGGCCAATTTGCTTGAAAACATTAAAAGTAGACCGGGCATTTCCATCAAAGGATTCTAAAAAAATCTGGAATTGATCTGATGCAAACAGAAACCTAGAGGCATTGTAAGCTATGGCTGTTACTGTAGTAGGACTGTTCTTTTTTATGTTAAGCATTTTTTGTGTGTTTTTTTTTTTTAAAGGGTTTAATTAATTGACAGTCAAAATTGTTTATGCCAGACTTGTTAGAAAGTCTGTAACAAAATGGTTGATTGTTATTGTCGACACGTTGTAGATATTACTAAAGACACCCACTGTGCAGGTATCGCAAAGTCCATAAACAAAAGCAGACAGATTTCATTAAGTAAACATTTATTTGAATCTTTTTGGAATTAATAGTATGAATGCAAAACTGTGTTGCATTTTTCTTTGTGACTGTGCTGAGTGAAAAACGGCGATTCAGAAACCGTCAAAATCCCCCAAGGTAGCAAATCCGCCCCCTACAACTTTGTGATTGACATTTAGTGATGTAATTTCCTCCCAGCCCGAATTCAGACTTTAGAATTCAGGCCAGCCCGAGGAGTGAAATCGGACCAGAGAATTCGGGCTCCCATCCGAATTGGGAGCCAACTTAAGTTCAGGAACTTAACTTTTAGGAAATTCAATGGAAACCAATGACTCTTCTGTTAAGAGTTACTGTATGCAGTGTTGTGTTAATGTTAGATAGACAGATATAGATATGTATTTATGTATTTTTTTAAATTTATTTTTTTTACTTCCCTCTAACCCTTACTATATGTTAAAGCAAGATCTTCAAAGCAAGTGGTTGGTTTGTTTAGCTTCCCAACAGCCAGCATCAATCTGAAAAGCCTTCAACTCCATTAATCATATTGAGTCTCACTTTATGATGCCAGCATTAAAATGCACTTTGAATGCTCTTTTATTTAGACATCAATTGCTTTGCATTTGGCAGTCTGCTTATGTTATGTATATACCACTTGCTCATGAAACAGGCACATGTTTACTGCAGATGTACTGGTTTGAAACTTATTTATTTATTTAATCAAATCCTATAAATTCTGGATTGTTTTTGCCTTTGATTCAGGGTTTGCTGAAGGCATGTTGGATCTTAATTCCCTTTTATTTCACAATCAACAAAAACTACTCATTCATATGAATGCCCAGTTAAAGCAATACAATAAAGTGATGTTGGCAAAGGCTACAATTTATAAAGCTCATCAGCATTCTTTGATGCACAGCTGGCCATCTGAGCTGTAATTGAAATATGCCCCCCCCCCCCAAAAGGGCTAAGGCCTAATTCTCTAGATCATATCAATAACTGAAGAGAATTTATATTTAATAAAACGGCAACAATCTAATGGAAAAGGCCTAAGGTGTAAGTAATGGATTCCCTATGGAAAGACATTAAAAAAGATCTCTTGACAAGATAGCCAGATAAACATCTTTCTTGTACTGTAACATCGGTAGGCACACAAGGGGCCTATCGCTCACACGCTCAAAAATTGTATCCTGCCATTAATACTGTAGTATAGGGGTCAAGGATATATCACAAAACTGCCTCCCGCTCTAGTAGTATAAGAAAGATAACAGCGACCAGTAAGCTACATATACTATTATGTACATTTCTATCTATTTTTCAGTACGAGACAGCGCAAAAGAAAAGCTGTGCAAACCATCCCTCTTAGTCCACTTCTGTTGGCTTGACCCAAAGAGCTTGTTTTTGGGTTTATTTTCCTGAAGAATGCATGCTTAGCTGCGAGCACTGGTCTGAAGCCTGCTGCTAATTTCTCTAATGGACCTAACAGTAGATTCAACTCCTTTAGTTTGAAAGTCAGGTCACAAAGGCAAACAGATTGTGGCGATTCATTACTGCCCTGGACAGAGTACCAAAATGGGCCGCAGTTGAATGGTAGTGTGTAACTAGCTACAGACAGGCTGCTACCTTCTCTCAGAACACCCCAGCTCAGTCATTCAGAAATAAAACATCCCCTCATTACCTGCAAAACAGCATACGTTTTAGCGAAGTTGTCAAATAGAAGAAATTAATACATTTGAAACTTTTCAACCTGTTTGTTGGTATTAATGCAGCAATTGATTTTTTCAGGTGAACATCAGGCCCTTCTGAGCTATTTACCACATCATTGTGACAGCTGGAGGAAAACGGCATCCTCCTTTCACGAAAATCTAGTGTACCTGACATGTGTCACTTTAAAATAAGCCAAATAAATAAATACATACATACATGCATGCTCCCTGGGTTATTTCATATCACTTCAAACATGTAAGGATCACTTGAAAAGGGGTTAGTTATGCAGCTGATGACAGGTCAGTCAGTCACCAGAATGTGAAAAAATGATCAGGGTTTGCCAGTTAGCCCATTATACTACAGTACAAGACCGCAATTATCATTTTCCTAGCTGCATGCAAGAGCATATACTGAAAAAAATGGTAATAACTCTGCAGTCGTGTTCTCCTTCAGATGACATTTAAAACTGAGGTCTTATGTAAGTGACTCTGCAGCAGCAGTTGTGATGCAGAGTTCACCCCGTAGTCTCTGTAAGTCACTTTGGATAAAACCATCTGCTAAATTACTAAATAATAATAATAATAATAATAATAATAATAATAACAACGTTTTCACTTAAGCAGGGGCAATTAGTTGCTCAGTTTAGCAATGACATGGGGTAGGATTATTCTACATAAAAAGTGTCTAAGGCTTTATTATTATTTATTTATTTTATTTCTTAGCAGACGCCCTTATCCAGGGCGACTTACAATTGTTACGAGATATCACATTATTTTTACATACAATTACCCATTTATACAGCTGGGTTTTTACTGGAGCACCGAAATGTATGTAACTACACCACCCTGTGGGTTATGCTATACATTAATAAGTTGTGTGTAGGTTTTCAGGAAGTCATTTCGTGCAGTGTGGGAAAGGGAACTGTGATCCCCCTATAAACTTATTATGATGATTGTACTGCTGTTCTATATATTCTCTGTATATGTCTAAGTAGTGTTAATATAAATTGGATATTATTGGGGGACATTGTCCGACATATCCAAATATACGGCATAACTGTGTCTGTAGTAGCGAGATACTACTATATAAACCGCTAATACAGAAAGCATTATGCTGTACACCCAGGCTACTGTATATATATATATATATATATATATATATATATATATATATATATATATATATATATATATATACAGTACTGTGCAAAAGTTTTAGGCAGGTGTGAAAAAATGCTGTAAAGTAAGAATGCTTTCAAAAATAGACATGTTAATAGTTTATATTTATCAATTAACAAAATGCAAAGTGAGTGAACAGAAGAAAAATCTACATCAAATCCATATTTGGTGTGACCACCCTTTGCCTTCAAAACAGCATCAATTCTTCTAGGTACACTTGCACACAGTTTTGAAGGAACTCGGCAGGTAGGTTGGCCCAAACATCTTGGAGAACTAACCACAGTTCTTCTGTGGATTTAGGCAGCCTCAGTTGCTTCTCTCTCTTCAAGTAATCCCAGACAGACTCGATGATGTTGAGATTAGGGCTCTGTGGGGCCATACCATCACTTCCAGGACTCCTTGTTCTTCTTTACGCTGAAGATAGTTCTTAATGACTTTCGCTGTATGTTTGGGGTCGTTGTCACGCTGCAGAATAAATTTGGGGCCAATCAGATGCCTCCCTGATGGTATTGCATGATGGATAAGTATCTGCCTGTACTTCTCAGCATTGAGGAGACCATTAATTCTGACCAAATCCCCAACTCCATTTGCAGAAATGCAGCCCCAAACTTGCAAGGAACCTCCACCATGCTTCACTGTTGCCTGCAGACACTCATTCGTGTACCGCTCTCCAGCCCTTCGGCAAACAAACTGCCTTCTGCTACAGCCAAATATTTCAAATTTTGACTCATCAGTCCAGAGCACCTGCTGTCATTTTTCTGCACCCCAGTTCCTGTGTTTTCGTGCATAGTTGAGTCGCTTGGCCTTGTTTCCACGCCGGAGGTATGGCTTTTGGCCGCAAGTCTTCCATGAAGGCCACTTCTGACCAGACTTCTCCGGACAGTAGATGGGTGTACCAGGGTCCCACTGTTTTCTGCCAATTTTGAGCTGATGGCACTGCTGGACATCTTCCGATTGCGAAGGGAAGTAAGCATGATGTGTCTTTCATCTGCTGCAGTAAGTTTCCTTGGCCGACCACTGCGCTCTACGGTCCTTAACGTTGCCCGTTTCTTTGTGCTTCTTCAAAGAGCTTGGACAGCACATCTGGAAACCCCTGTCTGCCCTGAAATTTCTGCCTGGGAGAGACCTTGCTGATGCAGTATAACTACCTTGTGTCTTGTTGCTGTGCTCAGTCTTGCCATGGTGTATGACTTTTCACAGTAAACTGTCTTCAGCAACCTCACCTTGTTAGCTGAGTTTGGCTGTTCCTCACCCAGTTTTATTCCTCCTACACAGCTGTTTCTGTTTCAGTTAATGATTGTGTTTCAACCTACATATTGAATTGATGATCATTAGCACCTGTTTGGTATAATTGTTTAATCATACACCTGACTATATGCCTACAAAATCCCTGACTTTGTGCAAGTGTACCTAGAAGAATTCATGCTGTTTTGAAGGCAAAGGGTGGTCACACCAAATATGGATTTGATTTAGATTTTTCTTCTGTTCACTCACTTTGCATTTAGTTAATTGATAAATATAATCTATTAACATGTCTATTTTTGAAAGCATTCTTACTTTACAGCATTTTTTCACACCTGCCTAAAACTTTTGCACAGAACTGTATATATATATATATATATATATATATATATTAGTAAACCGTCCGTCACTCACAGTCGTTCGTTGCCCCTTTTAAAAAACCAGACCCAGGACACAGATTATGGATTTTAACGCGCTGTTGCGCTATTTTTAATAAAGAAACAAATAAAACACAAAATAAACACCTAGGTCTTTTTTGAGCACTAACTAACACACCGATGGAAATCTAACTAAAAACAGGACAGCTAAGCAGTTTCCCTGTCACAAAACCCAAAACAAAATACACTTTCACAGATTTCACTATACCTTACTTCTTTGTACGCCTGCACACACTCGCAAACGGGCTCTTCACACAGCAGCCCCGTGCAGACTGACTGCACTCTTTAAAAACCCTGCACCTGGTTCTAATTTACAATCACAACCAGGTGCAGGGGATAATTAACAATAAAACAATTAAACTAAATGGAATTAAAAAAGCGAAACAATGAAATTAACCCAAAATGTGCCTACGCACATGTTTTCTGCAGGGAGGATTTTAACCCCCCCTCCCTGCGTATATATATATACCTACTGCATTTGGATATTTTATTACAACCCAAGTTATACAATGTTAAAAATCACTGGTAAAAAATCATGTTTCTTGCTACTTAAACCCCGCAGCATTAAAATAAAAGAATGAATAGATGCATAAATAAATGAATACTGTACATCAAGCTTCAAAAGGGATAGCTCATAACGCATTATGTGGATTATGTTCTGAAGTTCCCTGCTATGGAAGGTGCATGTCTCTCTTCCAATTGTTGTTCTACATGCTTGTGTTAATCTCATAATGAAAGGGGTGTCTGGGTCTCTGTGGGGAGCCTCTCCTCTGAAGTGCTCAGCTTCACAGATGTTGTAACATCCCTGCCTCCAGCACTACAGCAGCAGCCCAGGGAACCCGGAAGCAGATCAAAGACCCAACACAAGGAGTCAGCACAGCAATCAGTTATTCATATTGTTTGAAAGTTTCTTGTATAAATATTTCACTGGCGAAGGAAAGCGCGACTGCAGTTTGTGGACGTTGAACAACTCCGCTTGGTTCTGGTAAGCTATGCATTTGATTAGTTCTTATTGATTTAATACAATATGTATTGGCAAATATGGTTTTAAAAGATTGTGTTTATATTTAAGAAGCTTGCCTGTAAGTCCTAGATATCAATACACACAGTCTGGCCACTTTATTAGGACATGGACCTAATATTGAGCCACCTTTTGCCTTGATCACAGCTTTGACACAATGTGGCACAGATTTCACAAGGTGCTGGAAGATGCTTCGCGGGATTTAAATCCATCCAGTTTTTAAATTTCAAGCAATTGTTGCAGATAGGTAGGCAGAGGCTTGTGATCAGGAATTCATTGTTCAATAATTTGCCACAATAGACATACAGTATTTCATGTTGGATTTCAAAACGTCAATTTTTTCAATTTGGTTTCAATTGTTGCTGTTTTAGTGTTTAGATAATTTTCTGTTTGGGTCATCACATGATTTTGTAAAGCAACCACTGTCACCTCAATACAGTCTCATCTCTAAGCGCAGCTGATAAAACAGTGTTTGCCACTCCTCTTATTTTTGTGTCGTCTGCAAATTTAACAAGTTTGCTTACTATACCAGAATCTAAACCATTAATGTAGATTAGGAAGAGCAGAGGATCTAATACTGATCCCAGAGGTACTCCACTGGTTGCCTCGTACCATTTTGACATTTCTCAAAACAGAGCAAAGCAGTGTGGTCCAGTGGTTATAGTCCCAGGCTTGTAACCAGAAGGTCATCAGTTCAAATCCCACCTCTACCACTGACTGACTCACTGTTAGACTCTGAGCAAGTCACTTAACCTCCTTGTGCTCCATCCTGCAGATGAGATGTTAAATCAATGTCCTATTGTAAGTGACTCTGCATATAATGCACAGTTCACAGCCTACTTCTGTAAAGTGCTTTATGATGGTGGTCCACTATGAAAGGCGCTATATAAAGACATTATTATTATTTTATTTCAACAGAGTGTAAATTATATATTTCATACACTTTTATAAAATAATCTCACCTGAAGCCCATCTTCGCTGCTGTATTGTGCAAAGGGAAATGCATTGCCAACCACAAGTAAATGTATGGAAGACTGACGCTTCCTCCTCATTATACGGTATATTTGATCAAGAAGAATGATGACAAGAAAAGAAGAATCGATAACTGCGCACATACCCAGGGTAAGGGGTCAACCTACCGCTTTTTCTCAATGTGGCTTCCAGGAGACAATCTCTCCTGTTTAACAAGTGAAATGAGATGATTATTGGCTCACAAGCTGTGTTTAAGTACTACGCTGGAGGTATTTTTTGGCAGCGCTAGAACTAATATGGGATTGATAGCGTCAAACAGTGTCCCATCTTAATTTTTTATAGAATGAACAAGTCTGTCAATTAAGACATGAAAATCACATTGTTTGCTATTTTGGGGCCACTCAAAACTGCATACCTCTCTCGTAGTATAAGAAAGATAACTCCACTCAACACTGCAGACCAGTAAACTAATCATAAACTGTATGCATACCATTGTGATTATTTGTTAACTTTAAATATAGCTTTCAGCTAATCAGAACGCATGTTTTGCCTTCTGTATTCCACAACGTATCACAGAGAAACCCTATTCATGACATCAATGCCACTCAGTTGACGTCACCTGCTTTAAAAAAATCATACCTGAGACACCTCTCGAATTCCATTCAACTGCAAAGTCTGTTCAAAATGGTGACATCACAATCTTCCACGTAACACAGCCACTAACAGTATTCTCTTCAACTTTTTTGCTCTTTTCAATGGATTTGGACAACGGACTAAATAAAGTTTGGTAATGATTATAAAAAAAATATAGCTGGATTTTCAACTTGTGTATTGATAATAAACTGACTTGTACTGAGACTTATTGTGCCAAATGGACAGCTTTAACCTCATCCATTCACTTCTACGCGTGATGATATTCTGCCATAGACAGACAATCGCCATCCTATAACTCTATATTAAAGGTATGCTATGGTAGTCTTTCTGTAAAGAAAAGTGCCGGTCTTGGAGCCCTCAAAGGGTACTCTTCAGCCTCATGGCAAGATTTATCTGGCATTGGCCCCTGGGGTTTTCTCAGTCCTCAAACTTCATGTGCAGGGTGTTTCAATTAAATACATTTGATGAAAACTGGCCACATTTAACACAACTTACCCCAGAACTGCAGGTTTGTCTAATAGAAGTTCTTGACATTGACTCAGTTTAGATGCTTCCTGGTTGACTCCCATGTCAGCCCAGGAAGTTCTGGCTGTGACACTAGTGTAAACCTAAATGGCTCAGCTTTCGGCTTCATATTAGGCCTTGCAGATCATGGCCTACACCGCAGCCCATAGATCCTGACCATGAACACAACACTGCTCAGAGTTAAAATATACAGAGCTAACAAAATAATTCCAGTATTATTTGTTTATTTAGCAGACGCCTTTATCCAAGGCGACTTACAGACTATGGTGCGTGAACTAGGGCGTGCAGAATCTCACCCGAAAGACATGGAGGTTAAGTGACACAGTGATTGTGCCGGGATTTGAACCGTTGACCCTCCTGGTTACAAACCATTTTCTTTAACGACTGGACCACACAGCCTCCTATACATCTTACTTATCATTTCCTGTCACTTCTTTTCTCCTATATGAAACATGAAAACATGCACTCTTCAAAGCTATAATTCTGGTCATGAAAATAATAAACACAGCTTATATTTCAAAACATGAGAGTTGCTTCTGAGAGTTTTAATTTCTCTTTCTTCTTGAGCATATTATCTTGGAGGGACAGTCATCTTTGTGTGGGATAGCATGTTAAAATGAAAAGCAACGACAGCATAATAATATTAACACCTCTTGATATCCGACAGTCGGCACAAGACTGATGAAAGTACTGCAGGATAGCATGCAATTGATATTATTATCTCAATTCTGGTTACTATTATGTCCCGAGTCCTTATAAGAAGTGCATGGCATATTTGTTAACATTCCTTTTGACTGAATCTATACTGCTGCATGACAAGTAGCTCTGTTTACTACTGTATTGTACTTTTGTATTCTTGTGTTTATGCGTGGGTTGAGAAATCTAATTTATCGCAGGTGCACTGCATGGACCTTCCAAAACTGCAATCACAAATTTACAAATGTGAGCATCTTTCAAACCAGGTAGAGGATCAAAATATAAAGGTCATCAGTGGCTCTTGGAAACACGCTTGCCTTTGGGACTGTTCATTTACCAATACAGAGTGTGTGAGAGTAATATAATGTAGCAGATGAAGTCTGTCGAGAGAGAATTATGCTCCAGGTTCTGTCTGCAGATGATAAAGATTTATTTTGTGTGTTAAAAAATGCAAAGATGTTGACCCCACGGCTCTAATCAAATTCCCACTTTACATGGGAATTGGCACGTGAACCAACTGCCTAATTCGTTCACAGAGGGCTATTTATTTATACAGGGTATTTATTCCCATCTTTAACGCACTTTCTCCTACAATTAAGCTGCTGCCAATTTTGCTGACATGTTGACTTCTCTGCTGTAGCATTGGACCAAAGACTTTAAACCCATCTAGATATTGTAGAGAAGATTTTTTATTTTTTTTCAAACAGTTTCCCTTCACAAAGGTATGCTAAACAAGTTAGCTAAATTAGTGTTATTTATGAATTTACCAAATATGAATTTATCACAATGGAACATTGAGATTGGTAGATTGTGAAAGCTGTTATCATAAAATGTTGATGTTGTTAACTGCCCACTTGTCTAGATCCTCACAGAAAGAGCAGACCCTGTTATTTAATCCTGCTTGATCACCATACTGAGCATCATGCCTTTTTAGAAATCATGACCGATAATAAAAACAATTCATTTTAGTTCATTCTACAACATCCCCAGTATTGTATAATAAAAAGCTGCATCTACCTCCTGCAATCAGTTTCAGACCCAATGAGAGACAGCAGATCTGACCAACTTTGATCTGAGGTATGATATTAGTGTTAACGCCATGGGCCATTCTGTAGAACAGACATCCACCCCCCAACTTCTCTGCAGAATGCCTTATATCAGGGGTCTCCAACCCTGGTCCTGGATGGCCGGTGTCCCTCCTGGTTTTTATTCCAATTATACCCTAAATTACTTAATTGAACCAATTAAGTGCTTATTAGAAGCTCAATTGGTCCATTAATTAATTTAATGGTTGGAGACCCCTGCCTTATATGAGAAAACCATGTGTTGCAATTTCTTCTCCTTGAAAATGCCACCCTATACCCTTTAGAATACTGTGATCATGGTAGCTGTGTGGTCCAGTGGTTAAAGAAAAGGGCTTGTAACCAGGAGGTCCCTGGTTCAAATCCCACCTCAGCCACTGACTCATTGTGTGACCCTGAGCAAGTCACTTCACCTCCTTGTGCTCCGTCTTTCGGGTGAGACGTAGTTGTAAGTGACTCTGCAGCTGATGCATAGTTCACACACCCTAGTCTCTGTAAGTCGCCTTGGATAAAGGCGTCTGCTAAATAAACTAATAATAATAATAATAATAATAATAATAATAATAATAATATTCCAGAACACCTATAAGCAAATATTTAATTAATTTCAAAATTGTGGGGGTAGATTAGCAGAAGGTCAGTCAACATATCAATTTCCACCAATGTGTTTTCCTAGGGAAATATGCATCTGCCATCACCAAATGCGTTTCCCATAATTGCCTTCATTTGTCAAGTATGCGCTTGATTTATAGTCAATTAAAAATATCCCAAAAAAGCCACCATGTGTCTATGCAAAATGAAAAAGAGATTAATGTTATACAATTACAGTTGTGAGAGTGGTGTGATCTGGGGTAGAAACTGTCACAGACGAGGAATACCACTGCCTGTTAATAAATATACGGTGTGTCAACACAAATGAATTGAAATTTGGCACACCAGAGCTGCAATGGTTTATTTAACAATAAGACCAGAGGGACTCATCGCACACATTTTCCATCATTGCCCTGTAATGTAGTCAATCCTGTGGATTTCTTATTAATTTCTGTTTACTATAACGACTTGATCACCATACAAAAATGCTACCCCTATAAGATCAAACTGTACTGTCATGAACTCTAGTAACCAGACTGTGTGCCTATATAAGAAGTCTACCTGTAGAACCTGCCCCGGAAGGCTCATTAGTGTGTGTGCTCTCAGACACTGGAATACTGTTTCTGTAGTTTGTTGAATCTAACATCGTGCTTTAAGTCTTTCCAGAATACTCTCGAAGCTTGTGAATACTGTACACATTGAACACATTTTAAAGATCATTCTTATGTAGTTTACGGCAAATTACAAATTAGAAATGTGTTTTCAGGCATTTGCTTTCTTTTTTAGTTTCTCAGATTGCTTTAGTGTTATATTTTTGAATTGCAAGCTAAGTTATTCCATGTACTAGTACAAGACAAATAATTTGCGTCTCAGAGTGGATCAGTGAATTATTACATTTAATCCACTGTCTTTCAGAAGGCAAGGAAATCAATGAAGTTAAGACATGAGGGTTTTGTGAGGGTTTATATATATATATATATATATATATATATATATATATATATATATATATATAAAGACGCTTGGCACTCAGGATCGACGGTTCTTTTTCCAGCTGGAGACTGACCCACACACAAGAGATGGATTTTAAAGCTGTTATGAATTTATTTTTAAACACAAAAACAAACAAAACAAAATAAACACCTAACTCAAACGTAGAGCCTAACTTCACTTTGAACAGGTCCCTGACGAACACGCAGGACGGCTAAGCTGTTTACCTGTCAACAAACAAAACACACAGTTTTAACACAACACTTACTTTTGCATTGACTGCTTGGAAACAGAGCACACCTTCTGCCTCCTTCTACTCAACAGTCCTGAAGAGACTAACTGTCTCTCTTTTAAACCCTGCACCTGGATCTAATTTACAATATGAACCAGGTGGAGGTGATAATTAACAATAAAGAAACAATTAAATTGAACAAATGTGCATTCGCACGTGTTTTCTTCAGCAGGGAGGAATTTAAGCTCTCCCTGCTCACAATATAGTGGTTAAGGCTCTGGACTCTTGACCGGAGGGTCGTGGGTTCAATCCCAGGTGGGGGATGCTGCTGCTGTACCCTTGAGCAAGGTACTTTACCTAGATTGCTCCAGTAAAAACCCAGCTGTATAAATGGGTAATTGTATGTAAAAATAATGTGATATCTTGTAACAATTGTAAGTCGCCCTGGATAAGGGTGACAGCTAAGATATATATATATATATATATATATATATATATATATATATATATATATATATATATATATATATATATATATATATATATATATATATATATATATATATAGCCACCGCCACTGCACCCCTGCCAGATTTGAGGAGGGCCTTTAACAAGTTTAGCAAGGGCCTCTGGCTTAAAGCCGATTGCACTGGAGTTCCATATCACAGTGTTTGATACTAAACAGGGACAGAATCTCTATTAAACTGGTCTAGTGCTTGAACAGAGGGCTTTCAAGTAAAAAGAAGAGGAGGTTAAAACATTTACTTTATATTACTGTCAGGGTAAGGAAGGAAAGCCTTTAGTCAAAGGCTGCTTTATAGAACGTGATGTATTTATAAACCATTCCATTTGGCCTCAACACATATTTGTGTAAGCTGCAACCGTAAGCTTAATAATGACTCCAGCCTCTGGGCAGACAGAGTCCAGTGCATAATGCATTCCGGAGCTGCAGTTCCTTTTTTCTTATGAATTATCACGCACTGACTTAGACAAATAGGCAACCCTCAGTCAACACCGACAAACATTATTCTTCATCAGACTCATTGTGCATGGGGGTGAGAAGTCATTAGAGATGCAGTACATGGTGTGCTGGCAGATCAATCCTCGAGCCAAACTATCCTTGTTATTAAGCAGCTTTCCGCTGGATCCTGTCAGCATCTCGGTCTCTGCAAGCTGCAAGTTTAATTCCCAGTGCTGTCCCCCAGGCTGCTATCTGAACCAAGGCTAGAGGTAAGGAGTTTACAAAAAAAACTAAATCTTTATTGAGTTGTGTCAGGCATGTGTTTTTAGAGCAGGGTTTGCCCTAAAGACTAAAGATTTTTTTCTCCCATATTGAGTGTTACTAATCAGAATCAGAGCCTGGATGCCTTCATAGTCTACAGATGCTGTAGCCTTGCAGCATCCCAAACTGCAGGGGCTGTGCACAGATTAATCTTCAGCTGTGGACAAAAGTTTTGCTCACCCTATAGAATTAACAAATTTTGCTTCATAAAGTCGAATGAAACCTGCCGAATAATGTTACGTTAACACATTGAATTACATGCCGCTTTGTAGTTTTCACTTAACAAAAAACAAACACATTGCAATAACTTTTCGAAATCTAACATTTAACAGCAAATTTTGACATTTTGTTTTGTTTAGTTTTTTAGTGATCAGTCTTCTTGGTGACGAGAGTTCCCTGTGTTGATCTAGACAACCCTTGTGGTCTTCAGTAATACTAAAATAAACTAGTATGTCAGTAATACATCCCCCTACCACATAATTAGAGCTAGCAGCATGATGAAAAAGATGATGACCATGACGTAAGTCAGTAGTAAGTGCAAGAAATAGCAGATGGACGTTTGAACAGAGACACCTCTATATATCCCCACAAACTGATACTCTCAAACTGTGCTAAATGATGTTAATACCAATTTTCATGAAATTTGGCTTAGCGGTTTTCCACATATATGGAAAATGTAAAGTGAAACATACGTGTATATGGCTGCCTCCACTATATCTCCTTAGCCAGAGAGTTCATCCCTTGCAACTGATAATTACAGTAACTACAGACTTCTTTTAGTTTTACTGTTAAGAGTTATGTCCTGAAAAATAAGACAATTAACACTAAATTTCTGAAGGAGGAAAGTAAAAAGCAAGGTATGCAGTTCTGTGGCGTGGTGCCCCGAGATTCAATTGAATGATTAATTAGCAATCGAGTCTTGGCAAAGCAAAGCAAAGCTTAGATTAGAAATAACAATTTCTATGCGTGCTAGTTTAGGTTAGCACGATACTAGTTGTGTTCCGTGTCTGTGTGTTAGTCTGTTTGTTTTGGGCACCGTGCCTTTTGTTTTGTATAAGTGTTCTGCTTTGTTTAAACTTTTTATTTATTATTAAACCGTGCAACAGCGCATTCATATCTCAGCACTGTAGTCTCTTTTCCTGGCCTGATGTCACCACATGAGCCAGCCTGTTCACAAGCTCCCATTAGGAAACCTTTTAAATCATGGAAGATGATTTAAAAGGAATATGCATTCCTTATAGACAATTAAAACTGTACTGATTCACAGCTGTCTTTAACAAACCATACCCAGCAGCGCTATTCTAGCAAAGGCTGTACAGGGTAATTTAGAAACTCATTGTCAAAGAGGCTTGGCAGCTCATTATACAAACAACTTAAGTAGCCTTCCTCATCCCCCTTGATATGCAGACACATTTATCATATTCATCCAATATGTGGACATAGTTCACCAGAAGGTTGGCAGCCATTTTAGTGGCCATTTTCCCACTGTTCCAGCTTCAGAGCTACATACCAATACATGCCTCTGCAACTTTGTTTTCAGAAAATGCTAACAGTTGGTTGGTATGTTGCTTCCACCACATTCACAAGCGTTTAAAAAAAAAAAAATTTGTGGCAAGTCACACCTTATGATCTATCATGGTATACTGCTGAAAGCACCACAAATGTTTCAATGGCAAACCTGTAGCAGCCTAGAGTTATAAATAAACACATACTAGGGGTAACCAACAGAGATTAGTTGTCAGGTTTGTGGTCCATCTCCATAAACGCATTGTCTTTTCTGAATGAACTAATGGATGAATGACTTTTCAATCTGTGAAGGACACTTACAGAACTACTAGGGCAGCAGTGTGGAGTAGTGGTTAGGGCTCTGGACTCTTGACCGGAGGGTCATGGGTTCAATCCCAGGTGGGGAACACTGCTGTTGTACCCTTGAGCAAGGTACTTTACCTAGATTGCTCCAGTAAAAACCCAACTGTATAAATGGGTAATTGTATGTAAAAAAATAATGTGATATCCTGTAACAATTGTAAGTCGCCCTGGATAAGGGTGTCTGCTAAGAAATAAATAATAAATAATAGAAAGCAATATTAGTGGTCCATTGCTGGTGTTAGTGGTAGATAACTATTTTGTGTGGCATAAGCATAAACAATTCCCATTAATTAAAGTTCAGGTGCATTTTAATAAACAGGAAATGGTATGCAACCATATGAAAATAACAATAGAACAGTATTATTCCAAAACCTAATAACAAATGCTTTATGTATTTTTAATATTTGTTGGAACAGGAAACTAGCAATATAAGTATTATGAAAAACCTACTCAGCATACATTTGGAATATAAGCTCAAAATTGCCATAGCAGTCTAACCATAGATACACACACACACATATCTAGTGCCTGTTTATCAACTGAACTTTAATAAATTGGTAATTGTGTATTAATTAAATAGTCATTTATGCCATGCTAAATAAAATACTGCTGTTTAAAATGGTCCACAGCTCTCGTCGCTTTATTCCAGCATCTTTCTGAAAGCTATTGAAATCTGACAGCTCTAATCTTTTGGCACTAAAGACTGACACCAATGCCTTGACCCAATGTTCACACATCTTTATTTTTAGTTGGGTACAAAACCTTGCTGCATATGCAAGCTTTTAAAGAGCTACTCTGCTGCTATTCCAAATATACACTAGTAAGAATAGGCACACGCAAATGAAGAACCCCCTCCAAGAACACATTGCTGTTGCTTTTAGCTTTTATTTAACTGTGGTAATAAAACATTCCTTTACAAAAAGGTATCATGAAATGGCAGTAGCATATTTTTTTTTTTGAAATTCAGAACAATGGTGTAAATGAAAGAGTAAATGGCTTCAAATGTCATTTTGTTGCTAGTTTATTTTCACTTACTACATCATGGTGTTTGCAATAATTCAGTGGTTGTGGGGTCTGTAGCTTCAGTATTGAGTTATTATAATGTGTCTGTAAATCTGCCTTTTCCTGGCTTTGAGCTTGTCAGGTAAAGTTCTGCTACACAGGGTTCTCCAACCAAGCTCAACACTAGGTAATGGCAGATTTAGATAACATTGATAATCTCCATATTGGAGAAACATCACCCAAAAGCTCTCAGATGATGGCAAGCACCCTGAAAATAGTCAGGGAAATATAAATATTCTTTAATGATGTGTTTAGCTGTGAACTTTTGTGGCGCACAATAAATGAATTAATAAATACAATTTGAAACTCAAATGTACCAGGACTGGGATGCCTTACACCCTATCTAAATGCAGCTACCATTGATAGAACAAGCAAAGGGAGTTTTACTAGGTGATTAAGTTTAAGGATTAAGCACAAACACCTATCCTTCTTTAATATCTCCAGTGGGTCACGTTGATATTGCTGTAAACAGCAACAGGAAATGTTACAACGTATTCTAATCAAACTCCACAGCACTATTTACAGCAAGAACACTGTTTTATTGTATTCCTATTGCATCCTACATAACCATACTCCGGATAACAAGAATAGATGTTCAGTAAGGAAACTCATGCAATAGATTGTTTATTAAGATTTCCATTACATGAGAGTAGGTGTAGCCAAGATAAGCACCAACTAAGACATAGCTTATTTTACTGTAAACTAATGTGATCCATCTGCATTTCCTTCCATCTGATGATGTAGATATCCTTCTGCCTGAAGTGTAATGCTGGCTCCAGGGATTAGCCTATTGTGCCTCCCTGGCACATCAGCACACACAACAGCTGCAATGCTGGCTCCAGGGATCAACCACAGTGCGGCCTCCATAGTGCATCAGCATGACAACCGTCTGGACTGAGCTGAGTAAGGTACTTCTCTGGGGTCTTCAAGTGGGCACCTTCCATCCTTAATGTTTCATCAACTAGCCCATGACCTTAAGAGGGCTCGACAGTGGTTCTGGCATCTCAGCATCACCCTCCTCCGTTCCCCACTCAGCTAAACCCAGTTTACTTACCTTCCTTTCTATCAACATTTCTTTCTTTCTACTGTTCTTGAGGTCCCCAACCAGAATCTTTTCATCTCAACCAGAGCCAGTTCTTCACTATGCGTCGCAACTGTTGACCACTGAATCCAATGTCTCTGAGAAACTGGGTTGTGGAGTGTAATACAAATCCTCAACAACCCACCTCCACTGGATTAACCTGGACTCTCCATCCTCGCTGTTGAGCATACCTAAGTCTCTTCATTTCTTACGCCTCATCCACAGCATCCTCCCATGGCACTGTTAACTCTAACAGGTGAAGGTGTGCTGAGCCAGACCATAAGACACTATCAGATCGAAGGTTAGTGGTAGCAATCTCAGGTGGGAAAATAAGCCATTGTCCAACATCTGCCAGCATTTTCCAGTCTCTAGCAGCTTCCAGTTGTCCTAGACGAGTTTTGGTTGTAATACCTTTTCTTGGTGGTTGCTCCCCTGGATGGAGGAATGTTGTTCTTTGTGTGTCATATATTGCTGGAATTGGTGGCAACCTGTGTCATGCTGCACTTGTCTTCCAATGCTAAGGCCAAACATCGCAATACCTGGTCATGACGCCAAGTCCAGATAATAAGAATAGATGTTCACTCAGGAAACATGCAATAAACTAGATAACACTACTACATAATACATATTTTTACACTACATTCCTTGCCTTTCGAGGTACCCCTGCCCATAAATTAGGTCACAGATGTTGAGAGGCTGACCGTAGGGAAGGAAGGGAAGGATAGCTGCCCTCCCCCGTTAGACAAAGCCAAAAAGCAGGTGGATGCAAGATATACATCCTTTCCGTGACGATCATTGCACTGTAAAAAAAATTAAATATTCAAGAATCCAGTATCCACTATATGAAAAAGGGGGGGGGGTATTCTGAAAGCTTATTACCTAACAGTGAATATATAATGTCAAAAGGTGAAAAAAAACCTTTCAAAGTAATAACATGACAAAAGAAACAAAATAACTTACTTAAATCTCTTAAAATTAATACCTGCTGTGTAGTGTGTCCGGTTTTATAGCTTTAACAGGTGTTTTCTCCTTTTGAAAATGATTTGATAATTTACTCTTCGAACACAATAGCTTTGAAAGCTAAACTGGGCTGGAAAGCATTATTTTCCTCGAGTCTATATTGTTAACCTGTGCTAAAACCTGTTGATCTTCTGTCACATGGCTGGCTGAGTGGTGCCGTCAGATCCAGGAAATGAATACACAGATAAGGTGAAATGATGAAAGCGCTGTTGCGCGGTTTATTATGAATAAAAGGTTTAAACAAACAGAAGACAGGACACGGCACTTTACGCCAAATAAATCAGATAAACAAAACGGACTAACACTTAACAAACGGTGCACGGACAGACACACAAACAAACACGGTGAGTCTATATATAAACAAACAAGTATCGTGCTGGTCCTACCAGCACGCGATAGCAATTGTTATTTACTTTTCTTTAACTTTAGTTCTCCTCCTCTCTCTCCCGTTCTCCACTCACCGAACACACAACCCCCGAGTGAGTAAAACGTGCATCTATATATACTGTTGTGCCGGGATTCAATTACCAATTAATTATTCACTTGAATCCCAGCACGTGAATTAATTATGTGCAACCTCGTGCTCACATATTAAATACTTTAAATGCACATGAAGTGATGTGCCATCCTCGTGCCTAAATACAATTCTACATTTGAAATACTCGTGCTCATTACCCACATTATATCCCGTGTACCAACTACAATACACCAACATTAACACACGCAACATACAACATATAACACACAAATGCACACGGGCGGGGCACATTGCCACATCTTCTTGTGTTGTTTAAATCTGTGCCAGACCTGCAGCCATAAAGCTCAATTAATCCTGTCAGGTGCCACCAGCCTCTTGTCCCATAATTTTTCCTAATGTATGATTTTTGTGGATGTATTAAAGTATAATACTGTGCTTTTGTACTCATGACTGTGCCGGGAAGGCGGCACAAGTAAGATCTGGAGTCACCCCTGATACTGCAGGTCTGTTCCTTCATTGCCTCATTTGTGTGTTTCTGTTGCTTCTGTCTAAGCTGGATTTGAATCCCAGTCTCAGGGGATAAGAAAACAAAGCTCTACACCTGCACTCTGGCACACATAGGGCATGTGTCTCAGATAAGGGGCACACCGCTTTTTATCCCTCACCTTTCAAAAGAACACAATCCAGCTGCAGCAGAAAAAATATACAAGAGTTTAGCTGATAAAAGTCAAGGCTGACAGGCACTATTTTCTATCTGTAGCAATGTTTCAGATTACTGGGCTGTGTTATTTCCAGTAAAGGTTCAACACGACCATGACATCTGTCTGTTCTACTGATTGCAACCTAGGTTCGAATCTCACTCGCATTTAATGGTAAAAATGATGCTATTCAATGCCTATAAAATGCCTGTAAACTGCAACATTTTAAAAAGGGAACAGATAGACAGGTCCTAACTATGTGGCCAGGCAGCTTAACTGTTTGGATTTGGCCCTGATGTGGTGCACGTTCTCATAGTATACACTGGCTCCTTTAATTACTCTGAAAGTCGAACACATTTGTTTAATTAAACATTGTTGCGGATCAAGTCCACCAAACAATGCTCCACTTATACCCTGATGGCAATGGTTACTTTCAAGGCACCAATGCACCCTGGGTCTCAATGCAATTGAGCATGTTTGGGATGAACTTGAAAAACGCATTTGTCATCATGATCCTCTGCCAATGTCTCTGCACCAATCACTGAATATTAATGATATATTCTGTCACCTTGTGGAATCTATGCCACACTGTGATTAGGACGAACAGTGGCCCAATATAAAGGATGTACAGCTCCTAATAAAATGGCCAATCAGTGAAAATATATTGTATGTTTTTTACTGTTAATATTTAATTTGTTGATGCTAGTAACAAACCAGTCAACAAAAGCTAACAAAAGTTTAGTCGATAGCAAACGTAAAACAGACTAAGGGCCCATTAGCAATTTTATTTGCATTTCACAAAAGTTTGATGAAGTGCATCCAAGGCAGTTGAAATGAATCAGAACCTTTTCAAAAATCACAAGGTAGCCAATCCATTATAATTGAATCATTCCATAATCACAAATTCTCTAGGACAGACCACTGTACACTGTTGTTATGTTGTTATGTTAAAAACTCTTTTTCAATTCAAACCTATAAAACAGCATATCATTCATACTTGGATAAAGGCATCTGCCAAATAAATAAATAAATAAATAAATAAATAAATAAATAATAATAATAAATTATACATTTTGTAAAACTCAAAACCGTCAGAGCCTACTTTTTGCACGGCTGATTAAGCAAATTATCCTTTTAAAATCAGTCCTGCTTTCTGACAAGAAGTGAAAAGTGCATGTACTGTATCTCGGGTCACCATTTTAAAATCCAACTGTAATTAAATGGCTGTGTTTTACTGACCTTTCTGAATTTTCTGAGCTGAACAAAGTAAGAAGAGCTGATTATTCTCCAACCACAAAATGCAAACTTCAGCCAGACCAAATAACCAATGAATCATTTAATTTCCACCTCTTTGACAACCTGCTGGTGGTGTCAGTGCACCCTTTACCTTTCAGAATGGATTCTTCCTTCCTGAATCCTGATTGGTACTCCAACTCATAGTTTTTCTCTTGGAATCCAGGTACGCATTCCACATCTTCCGCAACAGCAACTAGAAGTACCTGCAAAAAAAAAAAAAAAAAAAAAAAAAAAGTAGATATATTATTACTATTCTGCTTAAATGGTTAGACTAAATCAAAACTATGATAACTCAGCATCAGACTTTAACAAAACTGTATTTAATAGTGTTTTCTTTTTATGAGTAGAAGAAATAAGATACTTACAAAAAAAAGTAAACGCTATTAAACACAGTTTTGTTAAGTGCGATTAGCGGGTTATCAAAGTTTTGATTTGGTTCAGGCCTTGGTCTGTTGTCTGTGTTTATTTTTTTTTAATTTGTTTATTTAGCAGACGCCTTTATCCAAGGTGACTTACAGAGAATACAGTGTGTGTTTAAGGACATGACAAAACAAAAATCTACATTTCATTAATATGTGAAACATACATTCTTAAATTTAATGATTTTCAAGGTTTCGATCAATGGTTTGTCTACGGCTCATTTACCAACTTGCTCTGTCCATTAACAAAAGAGCGTTTGTCAATGGCCTAGCCATGTATGACCACGGTTTGTTTATGGTCAAAGGAAGAATTCTCCCCCTTTTTCAATACATGACATGACACCGCCCACTTTATTATTCATCTTTTCTGTGCTATGAGATACAGCCAAGCAAGTAGAATGTTATTCTATGTACTGTAATGTTCTGTCAAAGTGTGTACAATGCTTTACAGGATAAGATACAGTATTACAATGTTCAGTTTTAATAAATATAAAAACACTCTTTTATTGTGTTCATTTTGATGTAATGGAAGATAACACTGTGGTGTATGTGAGGACACTCAAACTCACAATTCATTGTACTGTGTCTTGCTATTAAGAATTGGAGTTGCCAGTGTAACAAGAGTAGACTGTATATTGTATGTTTGAAATGCCACAATAAATGGGTTTTACCATCTTTGGTATAAATATATAAATATATAAAGGTAATTGTGTCCTTTGGCAGTCTACAGTATTGTTTTATGTTTGCATTCATGTGTGTACCTGTATGTACATTAAAGAAATTGCTGCAAGACAACTGTAAAAATATTATTTTCTCTTACAGTATAATTGTCTATGTGTTTTTACTGATAATTGTCATTTCAGTTACATGATCCCATGGAAAACTGAAACATCCGTAGGCAGGAAGGGGTATAAAAGCTCAAACTAAATTATATTTTACCCAAAGTAAAACAAAAATAATATAAAAATCACCTAAACTGTTTTTCAATGGCACATACAGTATGGGACCCTTATAGAAGAGAATGAGAGACAGCTTGATGCATTTCCAAACACAGCTTTTCAAACAGCTCAGTGCAAAGTGCTTGGGATCAGTTATACTAATTATGTCTGAAACAGTAAAAACCCATCTAACACTACAGCTAATATGTGGTGTCTAAAGCAGTAAAGTTTGCCAGGCAATTACCAACTAGACTGGAGCCCAGTCCCAACAATCTTTGTGTCCATTAGGGTAGCCATTGAATACTCAAGATCAGTATACTCAAAACCAGACCAGAGAGCCATCTTATCCTAGCGCAACTCCTGAACTCGTAGTCAAAGCACCGTAACAGTGAGATATATTATATCGTTCCTCTAACCCTTACTATATGTTATGATCACTGTAGACACCAATTCTAAAAACTAAATGTAAATGATAAAATGATAGCACATCTGACTAGCAGCACAGAATGTGACAGTTTAGTAAGTGGCTGTGTGGTCCAGTGGTTAAAGAAAAGGTCTTGTAACTAGGAGGTCCACGGTTCAAATCCCACCTCAGCCACTGACTCATTGTGTGACCCTGAGCAAGTCACTTAACCTCTTTGTGCTCCGTCTTTCGGCTTGATGTTGGCTAGCTAGGTAAAATGGACAGAACTCATATTCAACTAATGGACAGAAGTCCATATTCGATGCAACACATTTGACCCTGGCTTGGTAGCCACACAAATATCCTTCCAGTTACTATGCCCCAATGGCAAGAGGGCAATGAGGCTACTAAGCCCATTCAATTCTTGGCCACAATCAGGCTGTTAGCAAAGGTGGCCAGATTCTATGCCACTGTACATACTGCCCTCTGGCTGCTATCACATCGAGGTTCAAGCGCCACCATGAACTGCAATTTGAAAAGCCATTACGAGCAAACAGGATTCCTAACCCATTCCAGTCCACTGATGCCAAAACAGCACACATCTTGGCTTGAAGAATCATCGAGCTAGCTTTCAGTAGATATTGGTGACATACAGTCAGCTGAAACAAGCAGTCCAATCCTCTTACCATTTTTTTCGAATCTCTAGTACAAGTTAAATGACAAGGGACACCATCGTCAGTTGTTAAAGATCAAATAGCTTCAAATGTCATTTTAACTCAAATTGCTGTTTTACATTTCCCTATCTTATGGTATGATATGGTGTTTGCAATCATTCGGAGTGCCTCCAGGTTATGTTTCTCTGAAACTGAGTTTTTATAAATCTTTCTCTAAACCTGCCTTTGCCTGGCTTTGAGCTGCTCAAGAAAATTTTAAGTGCTGGGGCTGAACAGCCTTCTTTGTTTTATTCTAATCATGTGATAATGAGACCTCTCTTTCAGAACACATGTACAATAAATGCTTTCCTGTTCTGTGAATTGAATTAAAAAAAAAAGTTTAATGATATATTTTAGGATGCAACATCTATGAGTAAGACAATGACTTGTTTTTGTTACAACCCAAAAACGGCAAAACAACTAAAAACTAGTGCTCTTAACAGCAAAATTGTCATCGCTCCTGTTCATGGGATTAGACGGTCTGCCACTGGCATTGTTCAAACCTAAAGATTATGTTAATACAAGACTAGGCAAAGGTTGGCATGCAGCTACCAACACCAATAATATAGCACAAAACCCTGATCCACAAGCAGATGAAAGCATGAAGCATATGGAAGCTACTGTAAATCAAGGTCAATACATTAGGCCTATAAACAAAAATGCTATTCCTGTTCCTTAAATTATAAGATCTGTTACATTTTTGTTTACAAATTAACCCCAGAGTAAGGGAACTTAATACTTTCTTTTTAAGTACTTTTAAATACCTTTCAATTCAGGTTTCATTGTAAAGATGGTAAAGGTGGCCGGGTGAGGGGTTCACATTATACACATTTCCAAGGGTGTATATTAAAGCCATTTTTCTGAGTGTAGAATAACATTTCTGAGGATTTCTCACTTGTAATTCTCGTCACATTAATTTTGTCTGGAAGGTAAACATGATCTCTCACTCCCTTCCAGGCATAAATGGCTCCTCTTAATTACATTTGCTGAGCTAAGGTTCTGCGTTTCCATTTAATTTCTCACCTGAGGAAAGGAACTATTGTTAAAGGCTAACTTAGCCAATACAGAGTACAACTCATGTTTGGTACAGCACAGGCCCTCTGTATAATATAATGAACCTGAACCTACGACAGAATTTCAGTTAATTGAAGAACAAACACCCATCCCAGCCTTGGTGAAAAGACAGTGGATATTACTGCAAGTCATGGTCAATGCTGGGTACAATTCCTGTTTTTCAATTCCAATTCCTTTTTAAAATCAATTCCCAATTAAAATTCCAATTTGAATTCCAATTCCAATTTCTTTGAAGGAATTTGAATTTAAATTAATATTTTAGAGACATAATTGTTGTGATAGTGAAATTGGCTTCAAATAAAAGCAGTTTAATTTAAGTAATGTGTTATCACTGTGAGAAGCTCATTTGAACAGAATAATGCTAATTGCAATTTTGATTGATGATGTGTTGGAACAGATTAACCCTTTGCGGTCCTATGTCGGATCAGGTCCGACGTTACAATTTTTCCTTTCCGGTCCGATATCATCAAAAAGACACCTGACAGGTGCTGAATAAATGAACCGCAAAGGGTTAAAAGGGAAATGGGAATGGGAACTGGAATTGATTTTAAAAAGGAATTGGAATTGAAAAACAGGAATTGACCCTGACCCTGGTCATGCACCCCTCTGCCATTTATGCAGGAACTCTTGGATGGAAGATAAGAATATTTATGGACAACAGGAGTCCAGTTCTTAGTAGCTGGTTGACCTTAAAACTAGTCAAGCCGGGTTACAAATGATCCTCAACGATTCTGTATCAAAAACATGGCGAGGTAACCCACCCCATACCCTCACCACTCTCTGTGTAAAGAAGTGTCTCATATCCTCTGTCCAAAGTTCCACTTCATTTCCAACCATGTCCACTGGTTCTGATTTCTGTGCTGTGCTTAAAGTATTGGCTAGTTAACTTCATCAACTCCTTTTACAATACAGAATTGCTCTATATCAGAGGTTTTCAACCGGGGTACTCGTACCCTAGGGGACTTCAAGGGATCGTAGGGGGAACTATTAGGCTATTGTGCCTTGTATTGCAACTGTGGTAACACTCGGTAGAGTGAAAACTATGAAGCAGTACTTGAGGTGAAACCTTGAGACAGAAGGGGTACAGTTTCTAAAAAAGTTGAAAAACCCTGCTCTATACCGATGATCTAAACAGTGGCAGTATTTAGATCACGGTTTAGATTAATGAAAAAGGTGTAACTGTGCCCTAAAGCCACATTTATAGTATTTCAGTGTTTGTGAATATAACATCTGCTGAAAACCTAAGTCAGTTATTTAACTGCTACTTGAAGGTTACAGCATATCCCCTAATGGAGCCCAAGTCATATAATCCTGTATATGCTGGCCTGCCTCATCTGCTCCATCATAAGCTTTGATTTATCAGATCCAAGCCCATTACCATGTTTTAGAGCCTACAAACATTAGCATGCGATATAAACTATAAAGACAGTGACAGCCACTAATAGCTTACATGACTATTATTTCTAGCATACATTTAAATGACACATTTTAGTGTGTTTTTTATTTCACTCTTTTAAAATTGCCTTCCAGGCTTATCTGACTCATTTACTCTGTGTAATTAATAGACATTTATTTAGAAGGGAAAATGTGATTTTGAGATCTGACCCTAAAATAATGTAAAAATAAAAACACTGATCCCATGCATCCCTGCATTGAACCAGGGCAGCAGGTGGTGTCCGAGAGGAGTCTCATAAAATAAACAATCATTAAATGTGGCATTCTTTACATAGTATACAGTCTTCAATCTTTCCACCACAATTTATAATATGGTTTTCATGAAAAACGCACCCATACACTAGTTTCACTTGAAGGTTTCCAAGACATCCCCCATTATGTTGGGTAATCACAGTTGTTCTTACAGTTCCACTGGATTTCAATCCAATAGCTCAGGGATCTGCATATGCACCTACAAACCTCGCCAAATCGGTAAAGCTAAAAAGGAAAGAGCTTTACACTTCTGAATAAATTAACAGACATAAGGAACAGGGCTAGTATCTTAAATTAGACATGGTTATAACCCCACAACCCCAAGGAACCACCACTGCTGTATAATGCAACCAGTTAGTGGTAATGACAAGCAGAATTCACTGACCCATGGAGTTGCAGTGGGGTTTCAAATCCTGTTTTGTTTTGATAGCAGGTTTCTGTGCAGAATCAATAGTCTAGTGTACAGCTCTGGCCAAAAGTTTTGCATCCTCCTATAGACTTAACTAATTTTGCTTCATAAAGTGGAATGAAATCGGCTCAATAATGTTACATTAACATATTGAATTACAACCTGCTTTGTAGTTTTCCATATACTTAACAATGAACTGAAAAAAATTGAAACATGTGACATTTCGAAATCTAACATGAAATACTGTACTACTATTATGGCTTGCGGTAGACACTTGCAACATCATTTTGTAGTTTCTTTGATTACATGATGTTCATATAGATTTGTTTTTTAATTTATTATGTCTCAATCCTAATATTCTAGGAGATGCTAAACTTTTGGCCATAGTTGTATTATTTATAATTTCGATTTAGAAGAAAACACTAAGGAAAAAGGATTGTTTCCATGAAAAAGATAAGCAGGGAGTGAACTCAGAATCAGTCTAACTAGCTATAAGAAATACGCTGACCTGTGGTCTCAGATGGTGCTTATCCAAAATAGACACTGAAACAGTCTATAAATGTCTATTTTTTGTGTTCAAAATTGCAACTTAGTACATGTCGAAGATATCCAGGTTATCTTAACTAATTTCCTGTTGTTTAGATGCACATTTTGTATATCATTTTCTGTTTCAGTCATCACAGCTGGGTGACTTTTTTAAAATGATGTTTAAAGTACCCCTGTGGCCTCAACATAGCTCTTTAAATATGTGCAATCTATTTGTGCAGCTGGTACACCAGAGTGTAACAATTAACCTGTCCCTCAGTGGAAATAAAAAAATATATATACCACATTTGCTCTGTGTGGTATTTCTTAGTAGTGTATTTCTTACATCCACTAGGGGCAGAGTGTTGCAGGGGGACAGGTTAATGGTGACACCCTGGTGTATCAGCTTGGTAGCAGAGATGAGACGGTATTGAGGTGACAGTGGTTGCTTTAAAAAGTCATGTGACGAATTAAACAGAAAATGATCTAAACACCTTTACAGCAACAATTGAAACCACTTACCAATTTACTGAAAGTATCACTGTGGTATTCACAATGCTGCTTTTATTCACTGGAAAGTATTTATCTAAAAGAGTACTTGTTATGGAAGAGGTGTGTAGGAGTGCCAGAGTTTATATATCTCAAAAGTGCAGTTTTGAAAGAACCACATTTATTCGTATTTTAAAACATAGCATCTGGTACTACAGTAAGTCTAATAGATATGTTTGCAAACCATGTTTTCAGATAGTGCTGCACTTCCTTGGTAATTTCACAATCCTTCAGCAGCTTATTTCCGGTTATTAACCAACCAGACGCTTGACTCAACTGCTTTCAGCCAAAATTGTCATGCATGTGTAACATAGTTTCTGAGAGCAATGCATGAAAATTGAAAGCTTTCTTTAACCTAGTGTAGTATCAGGTATTATGTTTTAATACGAAAATACATGTTTACTGTAACATGCTGTGACAGAGTAGCGGCGAGACAGAGACTCAGAAGCCAGGAAACTGCAGTACAAGCACTAAAGGGCACTTTAATAAACAAATATAACACAAAAGTACAAACAAAAAGGCACAAGGGCAAAATAAAGGTTTAAACAAAAATACAAAAACTGTTCAGGTTGGGCAGAGCCTTCACTGAACTTTTAAAGACACTATAGACACACAAAAACAACACACATTCACTCACCAAACTCCTCTCTCCAAATGGAGCCCTGGGCTCTCCTTTTATGGGCAATTATCTAATTAAGACTCCAGCCACATTCTCACATGTTTTTGGCATGTTTTAACCCCATCCCTGCCAACCACCAAACACCAATAAATATACATGGGCAACACATGCTCTGCCACACATGCGTTTTCTTTCAAAACTGCATACTTGAGATGTAAATAATGGATGTGCAAAACAGATAGGATTCATGAAATGTTGTTTTTTTTTTTCTCAGCTACAGTCACTTTGAGAACTTTCTTTGAATTTCAGCTTCGACCTTGGAGTCTGTTATGACGTAACAATGAGCTGTGTGGTGGTATTATAACTTGAAGTATGACAGTTTGTGGGTGATGCACATAGACAGGATAAGTCAGATCTTCCAGTAAGTATGTTCTTTTTAGTTGAAGCTTTCAGTTCTGGTTCTGTATGTCTGTACTAGAGTATTTTTGTTTCAACATATTGTGCATTTTGTGTCCCCATTGTTGCATTGAAAATTGAAGGTTACAATGAAGAAATAAGTCACAGTGGTGAATAGTGTTTTATTTTGCTTTGATGAAGATTGTATTTCTCACAGGAAGTGGAGCACAAAAATGACACTTGTTTTCTGACCTTTTTTCAGGAATCAAATATAAATAATAATAAAAAATTATATCCATTTCCTCCACTGTTTGAGTAAAGAAAGCCTTTTAAAAAGGTTTTAAGCTTTTGAATAAAAGTTTGGCCTCCGCAGGGTCAGTCCAGCTATGTGAATCAACAATTTGAGATTATTTAAAAAGGATACGATTACGTCAAGGTAATCCAAATTGCCAGTTTTTACTCCTGTCAGACACTCTCCCCATGTGAGTGCATGAGAAGCATAGCTCTTTTGCATGCACAAACCACACCTGCACTGGCACCATTTTTCTCCATCACAAATAGAAAAACACTTCTTTAGAATTTGGTCCACTTGAGCTAAAGTGACCCCATTGTAATAACATGGCAGATTTACTGTGTGCCTGTCCTGTATCTCGCATGTTCTGAGGCTCTTACCATCCCTGTTATATATAAAAGATGTTCACTGTAACTCGAAGATGCATCTGAGAGTTTACATGTTACACATTGTTCTTCAAAATACATTAAAATGACATTTGAAGCGTATTATTATTATTATTATTAGTATGTATTTTTTTATTGAGAAAATATATCTACTTATGCCTGAAGTAATACTGACTTAGTGGACCGATTTAAAAATAAATTCTCTCTAATATAAAACGATAAAAGGGATATCAATACTCACAGATTTGCCCGGAGACAACTTCTGCAGGGTAAAACAGAAAACACACACACACACACATACAAGATCTCAAGCTGACAACTAATTTTTTTTTTTTTCTGTTGACTCTATACTCTTTGTTCCTTAAAAGCTTTACTTTACTGTGATAACACTTAATAAGCACACACTTTAAGGTCGAAGGTTGTGTATATAGTATTCAGCAGCTTTACTCTTAATCCCCTCACGGGACTGTCGCAGCACCGTGGGTTAGGTCATAACATGTCAAGTTAGCTGAATCTTCTACCAAATCCCTGTCTATCAACAGTGATGATCCTCTCAGACAGCATGTTCGCTGGGCTCTTGCTAACATTCGCGTCTCTTAAGATGAGATCAGATCCTGTTTCTATCAAGATGAACAAATCTTCATCTGCTCCGCTGAAAAGTACAGTCCTGGTTTAAAATGTGTTATTTATTTCAAAATCACTCATGCAGTACCTTCCCAATTTGTAGACCACTTCACTTTGCAGTGACCCGAAACCTATTCATGTAAAAAGAAAAAAAGTGCAATAACGTTTAGGAACCGAGTCCCTGACAAATGCGGTATATGGTGAATGTGTACAGGGTATAAAAATACATGTGTATTACACAAAGATGCCCTTTTTTACCCTGCAAGCTATATGCTCATATTCAAGACATTTGCTGCTACAGTGTGCTATGCTAAAGCAGAAATCCCTGTGTATATTGTAATCCTTTTTATATACACCCTTCCATAGTAATGATTGTTGTGAAATGTAGAGTTTATATCAATGTATTAAAGGAGTGCTAACCAAGGCCTTACAGTCTTATTAACGTTAATAGTATCACTTGTATTATGATGAAAACCTGTCGGACACACTTCTGCGTCCTGGTTTCATCTTGGTCTATAAAGCAAGTTTTAAACAGCAGATGGATTTGTCAATGCACAGTGCCTTACCAACCTTCATCAAATCAACTGGTCTGATTGCAGCTAGCCCCACTGGAGTTTGCACTGCAACACATGATTAGGTGTCATGAAGCAGACACGCACTTTCATATATGTATATTATAATTGAAAAGTAACAAAAAACAAGCAAAAAAACTTGTTCACAGGTCTTTTTAAATGAATTACAAGCTTTAAAGAAATCTCTTGATTTTCTGTCAAATTGATTTTCGGTCCAAATTGTATTATTTGTTCATCTATTACCTGTTAGTCTGAAGGCTGCAGCTTGTTATTCACTTTCAAGAATAAAGAAGAATTACAAAACTGTTCAGCAGTGTTCAACATTATCATTATCTTACAGTCACCATACAAGACAAACACTGGCACTTCTAACAAGTTAGCAACAGTAAAAAAAAAAAAAAAAAAATTATATATATATATATATATATATATATATATATATATATATATATATATATATATATATAGATATAGATATAGATATATATATATATCTCCTGCCAACTTCTGAAATCTCTATAGAATAGTCACACCAAAGCTTCTTTAGAATAATAATAAAATAAAAAAAACTGTTCAGCTTGTGAGTTGAGTACAAGGGTTCAGTAAGCTTCACATTGGTTCATGTACATTCAAGTTTCAAGCCTCTACAAGCTAGTGAAGCAGACCTAAAGATGCTGCAGTCAGTCCATTTCTAAGTGGTCCAAACTTAATGTTCAGAATGCTTAAGAGCAGGGTTGTCTTTTAGTAAAGCCATGTTAGAAAATACAGTACTCTTTCCATGTCTGCATTAGATATTTGAGATAGTGGCAAGGTTGAAAGCATAAAGCACCTCAAGTATTGTTTCTATGTTTCCTACAAAGTCAGTAAAGTGGTGGGGCCCCTGAAAACTGAAGGTATCATTTTTAAATGATTTTAAATTTCTTTTCATTGTTAACATTCTGACAACTGTTTACACTTATAACTTTAGTCTGTTTCAAAGCACTTTTCAAAATGGTCGCTCTAGCACACCGATAGTGTAAGGATTATGGCCCACATTGTCAAACAGGTAACACAGCAATAACTATCCATGATGTGGTACGGAACTGAAAGGTCAGAGCACGTGTCACTTCCTGCAGTGATTTATAGGACAGATCTCAAACTGCAGTGCACTAGAGTGGCCATTTTGAATAAAAGCTTTGAAACAGAGTGTAAAGTTATAAAGTGTATAACGTTGTCAGGATATTAACAATGAAAAGAAAAATTACAGGTGCATTATTTAAACAATTGTAGCAACACATGGGGATATATAAATGCTATAAATTCAGAAGGCTGCTCAGTGCCAGCACTCAGGATTCACCAACAAGTTCAAAGCCAGGTAAAGGCAGTTTAGATAGAAATGGTAATAATAAAAAATTGAAGCAACAGAAACCCAGAACCAGGATGACTGCAAACACAATGGCATAATAAGGAAATGTTTATATGCATGTTCTGTTTCAGTCATTAAAAGCACCCCACATGGCCACAGTAGAGCTCTCAGAATCATGCCTAACTTCCAAGCATATCTGGCACACCAGAGTGTAGCCGTTAACCCATATAAAACTATATAATAATTGCATCATAAGAAATATCACATAGAAGAAATGTGGTACAGTTACTTGAGAAAGACAGCATTGTATTACACAGACCTAGTTGAGAACAAAGGAAGATTTGGGGCCTGCCAGTATTCAACCTCTTCAGTCTGTCTCCATACATCTGTCCCAGAATGTAAAACTCTCCTGATTTTGTATTCAGTGTGTACAGTCTATCTGTTTTCAGCTCTCGTCCTTGGTCTCTGTTTAAACACTGTTTCCATTACTCACCCAGCATCTAAGCGATTGATACAGCAGCTCTAGGCACTTCTCATTCTGAAGGCTTTCAACACTGCATTATCAATCCTAAACATGGTTTGTCATAAACCTATTGTAAACCTCTTTCAATAAAAAAAGAATGATTGGCTTTTCACAACTGTCAGATATTTCTTAACATTTTGTCAGTTGTCAAGGTTAGGTGGCATTGTAGCAAAGCAAAAAATATAATAACGCCTGTAGCCATTTCGAAGACAAAGAGGAAGCAGAAGAAGAAGAAGAAGAAGAAGAAGAAGGACGACTTCTGAACAAACTCAACAACCAACCTCCTAATTTTTCAACCAAATTCCTTAAACGAGAAAGGTCACATTTTTTTCTGGTTTAATCCAAGCTGTTTCAGTAACTGAATGGCATTTCATATGATACACATGACAATCCCCTATAAGCACATGCCCTTATCTGGCCTATTTTCACACCGCACCCTGCATATACCGGTTTTGCATCTAGAGTGATGACAGGTACAAAATCAGCTGAGCAACTTTCTCGGTGGATTTTCACAGGCTTTTCGTTTCATTCTTGATTTACTGTTTCTATCAATTGATGTCTAATCCCCAAACTCAAATTCCCCCGAGACTCAAAATCTCTGCTTTTTTTAAAACCGTGTTTAAAGTCTTTTGTGTGTAAAGTGCTTTGAGGTAGTTCTTGGTACAAACACTACAGCACAGTCCATGTTTATTTGCATTGTGCCCTTAACTATAGGAAGCAGTAATTAGCTGGAGAATAGTATAAAAAATGCCACAAGATCTCAATGTTACAGTAGTAAGTGGCTGCCACAATCACCACTCTTCAGATTCATTCACACTCTAAGCCAGAACCCAAGAATGATATTTTCAAGTCAGTGCCAGGAGCTTGCCTGCTTTCATACAGTCAATTCCTGTCCACTCTGTACTGAGAAACATCTGAATCCTGATCCAAGAAGCCCTCAGTCCTCTATTTCTCTCCCTTTATTTCTTTCCTCTCCCTTTTGAATTGATAACTATACTGTGATTTGGTGTTGTCTTATCATTCTTTATTTTTCTTATCTTTCTTTATTTATTTATGGTCCATCACATATATCTTATCTGTTTGCTTTGCTTCAGAATTGCTTTTGAATTCTCAAACACCTTTAAGTAAAGGTAACTGAGAAATTAAAGGGCAAACATACAAGGATTGGGGAGTCAGTGCAAACCAGCAATTACTACATACCATTTACTTTTTATAAAATAAATCCTGTTTTGATCAGACAGACAGTAATTAATATTTAAAAGGAGAATTTTAAATTACAGTAGTGTGGCTTCAGAATACAGAAGTACCCTTTCTGACTACAAACACATTTAGTTGGAAAAACTCTTCTGTTACCAGGAGTGTGGAGGTGTTATTCATTCCCGAGATAGACTGTTGTTCACACTGAAATGGGGTAGTGGTTTTTTTCTCCTTGGAACACATACAGCTATGGCCAAAAGTTTAAGACAAAAAAAAAAAAAAAACTATACAAACATAATTTAGATATTTTACTTAACAGCATGTAATCAAAGAAACTACAAAATGATATCAGAAAAAGTCTATTATTCAGTCTATTACCATTATTCAGCAGGTTTCATTCAGCTTTATGAAGCAAAATGAATTGAATCGTTAGGATAATGCAAAACATTTGGCCATAGCTGTAGAACAAGAACAGGAAATAATTCCTCCAATCCCGAGTGTAATTTTAGGAAAGAAGGACTTGGGGTGTTTAATAGACAAGCTTTCAATACACTCACACACACACACACACACACACACACACACACACACACACACACACACACGCACACACACACTCAGAAGAATCATTCCCTCATGATGAATGAGACTCTCTAACAACATGAACAGTGCCTCTGGGCCAGCACTGAGAAGGGAGGATTGTCGTGGCAAAACATGTAACAGTGTGCTTCTTAGTATATTACCATCAATACAAAAAGACTCACAAAACATTGATCATATCATAGAATTACATTGTTTCATAAATCACAGTCCCCTCTGATGTTTTTTTTCTTCCAGTTGATATAAAAATAAAATAACAAATGTTATTATGCGTTGTCTTGACAGTGATCCAACCCTCTGTTTCATCTTATTATCATTTTAAAAATTGACAAGACATACAACAACAAATTCTCAAACCTTACATAATTTTTCAAATACATTAGATATTTCTTTTCCATTGTATTACAGGCCGCTGAATATTGTGAAGTGATATGCTGCATCACAATTCACTGGTTCCAATACTACACATAGAATTATGCAACTGTTGGTCCTGAACCACATGTGTAATAAGACTGATATCTCATGCTTATTATAAACCAAAATGGTAACATTTTACATTATGTTCTAATTTCTGTGTATTTACATAGTAGTTACTTAGTAATTACAATGTTATTATGCATAGTTCCAATATGCTTAATCTGCAAGTCTTTTTGCACAATATAACCCTAACTCCAAACCTAACACTAACCATTGTCTGATACAATTGTGTACTTACATACACAGTGCAAAACGATTTACACATTAAATACACAATAGAGACACTTCATGTAATGTGTTACCAGTAAAATATTCTAGACTGTACCGGTTTCATGTTTTCATTGCTGTCATTTAGGACTGTTTTAATTTCTTGAACCGACAGCAATGACAATGGCAAAATGTTTTGTGCATGCTTGATACAAAAAAGAAGTGTATTCTATTATTCAATAATCACTTTAAATCTCATACTGCAATCTATATGGTTAATTAATATCATACACAATTAATGTCACCTAATAGAAAGACAATATTGGAAGCCAGAAATTAAAATGCTCTGTAAAGACCCAAGGCATGGAGAACAGGAATGACATTATTTATACAGTATTACAATTGACAAGTTATAACTCTGACAGTTTAAGCAAACACAACTGTTAATGCCTCACACTGTGAGCGCTAAATTAATCATCATAATGTATTTTTAATGTATTCTACTCTAAAGACAGCTCTCATCTAGGGACCACCTACTGGCTGCATCATCAAGAAGAGTTCCTGAATTCTTCATTTTCTTCATGCTCTGTGAGAATGCACTGCAGGGCTTCAACAGGCTAAAGAGGCTAAACAACCAAGAGCTTGAAGTGGCTTGGTAGGGCAGTATAATAAAAATTACTATGAAAATAAAAAAGTACTAGGGAGGAGTTAGAATGAGGTGATTTCTTCCTAACGTACGCTACAGTGGTTCATTAAGGACATGGTTATGTTACCTCTCTAACATTGCAAATTCACAAGATAAATGATCTCAGGATTTGGACATTTCAAATTATAACGGCAAGATCTCTCTCTCACACACACACACACACACACACACACACACACACACACACACACACACACACACACACACGGACCGTAGGAACCGCTGTGGCGATGGCCGTACCACTTTTTTTGTCCATTTCAAAACCATATATCTTCATTATTATTATTTAATCTGTCACCACCACTAATCGTTCATGCTTAGGAGCACTGAGGTTGCCTTCACTTCCTATTCTGTTCTTGGCCAATAGCACCAGGCCTTCAGCATTGCTAGGCTACTGAATATCGAATGCAGAGCCGGTAATCTTCTGAGGTGGATAATTTAAAAATACTGTAACTTAATGAAATATGTCCCAGTCTAAGTTTATTTTAGCAAATTTTCCACACGACTGGAAACCTCAGTAATTTCAGACAAACCTAATCAGTCAGTGGTTACCTTTTTCAAAAATGGCAATTTGGAAAAACACAGGTGGTAAATAGGTAATTCAATGCTTCTTGGTTTGATAAATGGAAGTGGCTTCACTACGATGAAAGCAGTGACTATGCTTTTTGCTTTATATGCGTAAAGGCATATCGAAACAAACTAATTATTTCTAACGCCTGCCTTGATCTGTCTTTCATATCTATGGGATATAACAACTGGAAAGATGCTTGTGTTAACTTAAGAAAACACAAACTGTCAAAGTGTCAGGAAAATTAAGGACCGGCATCATTGCTTTTTAAATTTTATGTAAAATACTTAGCTTGGCAAGATTTGGCTGTATGCAGAGATGGGGATGAATCAGATTCAAACTTTATGCAGACAATCAAATTAAAAGCTAACAATAACCCTAGGCTTATTATCTGGAATGAACAAAGAAACTGACACATACTATACCAGAAATTCAAAATGAGATGCTGTAAGTTTTAGGCTTAAGAGTCCTGTGTGAAATTACTGAAAAAGTACTCAGCTGAATATTTCTCCATAATGATTGATGAAACCAAGGATTCTGCCAACAAGGAACAGGTTGTAGTATGTGTTAGATGGGTAGGTAACCATTATGAAGTTCACAAATAATTTCTGGGGAAAAGATGCAAAAACAAAGACGTTCTGATGCATGCTAACCTTGGCATCACAAAAGTCAGGGGACAGTGCTATGATGGTTCTGCTGCTATGGCTGGAAAAAAAGTCAGGTGTAGCACAGCAGATATCTGATGCAGAGCCAAAGGCAGTGTTTGTCCACTGTTATGGACATTCCTTAAACTTAGCATGCTGTGATGCTGTTAACTAGTGCAAAGAAATCAAAACTGCTTTTGAGGTAACTCATGAAATAACGAAATTGATTAAAAACTCTCCAAACAGCTTTGAACAACTTTAAAAAAAATTATTGCACCTAATGTCCCTGGACTTTAAGAGATAACTATAACGCACTTCAGAACACATGGATTGCCAATGAAGACCGAGCTCCAAACCCACAAACTAAAAGCAGAATGTTTGGTGTTTCTTCCCTGATGAAGTCCTTTGATTTCCTATTGGTGCTGCCCTTGGTGAAGTTTTATTTCATCACAGTGATAACCTCCGCACATCTCTGCAATCTCCAGAAATATGTGGATCAGAAGGACAGAATTTAGCAAGAATGTCTGTATTGTGACAGAATTCTGCAGACAGCTAAAACAGTCAATTAAAAAAATACATTACATCTTAATTGAAGATGAAGGAAAGGTCAATGGATTATGAAGATATTCAGGCGTTTTACCAATTACAGTATATAAGCATGTTTGAATGTGTAAGATGTTTTGAGTGTAAAGTTCAACACATTATATTAGACAATGCTGAGTTCTAGAAGGCACTCCAGCAATAAAATATCCAATTTAGACAATATGCCGTCAGAGCCCTTTCCATATATCACATTGAACTGAAAAACATGATTTACTGTGATACACCAAACTCAATCTGGAGTTAAGTTGCAAGGCATCAACATGGGTATTAAGTTAATCATCTACAGTGGCTGGTGGACCTGGCCACTGTTGAAATAACTGGGAAATCAAGGTAGGGGTTCAGGCTTCTCTGCCACTTCTTTAAACAGTTCAGTCTTCAACTTCAATGACTTGCATCAGAAGCACTGACTTAATCAGTGTAACATTTCAAAAGATGAGCCCTTTGCTCCCTTCTGATGGATCCCAGCATAAAAGAGAGCCTGCAGAGCTCAGCAGCTGGCTTTAAAGCATGCTACGGCAGTAACTTTGCCGCAGAGAATCAAAAACGGTAGGTTATTATCATAACCCTGGTTCCCTGAAATAGTAACCATGACAATGTAACCATTACCTAATGGGATATTAATCTCTGTATGGGTCAGACGTCGTCTGCGCCCCTAGGAGATACATACGAGTGACGCATAAGACTCAGCGCCATATTCTTTTCAGGCCTGCTGCGTTGGAGTGAACGCAGCGACCTTGAAGGGTAATGGTTATATTTCTAATTTCAGGGAACCAAGGTTATGATAATAACCTAACATTGCCTTTCAAGTACGAAATGTAACCATTACTTAATGGGATAGTATAACCAGGCCATCACAAGTGAAGGACTTGCAGCACCGGCAGATGTGCTAAAAAGGAAGATAAACTGCAGAGGACCAATGGAAGATCCATGGCATATAGTCCATGGCATATAGTCCACAGTACAGTGAGGGAGGACCCTCATGCAGTGTATATGCTGCAAGGTTACACTGAGTAACCTCTGCATTTAACACCAAAAGCACAAGAGGTGTGTGGCTAACTATCCCAGGACTTAAAGTGGAACAATAATAAAAAAAATGTGTTAAAAGAGCAAAATGAGTGGCTGCTCTTAACACTCTGGTCAAAAACCAGGGTTCTGATGATCTACGACATTCAGTTGGTAGAACCTGGTAAAAATATGAGGCATGGCCCATATTGTAGCGTTGCAAATGTCTGCAGCAGATGCACTCTGGAACAATGCCCTTGTATAAAAAATGCTGCAGGGCCAGATTAACTGCTCGCAGCTCCAAAACATTTATGTGGAGACCCTCCCATGGGGGTTCCCACACTCACTGTACTCAAAGCCATTCCAAGCAGCACCCCAACCTAGGTTGGAAGCATCTGTAGTCACCACCTCTCTCCTCGTACACAGCCCAGAGCTGTGCCCACCCAAGCACAGATGAGCTGGTTGTTTCCACAACAAGAGAGCCTACATACAGTGATGAGACAATGAGTAAGCGGTGGCGTTCTAAGTCAAGACCCTAAGGTTGAATCGGCTCCAAGCAAACAGTTAGCCTCTGGATTCTGTCATCAGACAGATTGGCGATCATGTTTCTGGAATTAAGGCTTACGCTGAGATAGACAACCCTTTGAGAGGGCGTAAACCGGCTTTTCAACTGGTTCACCACGATGCCTAACTGTTGGAGGTGGTTGGTGACCAGTCCCTTGTGCAACACTGCCTGTGCTGCTGACTCAGCATATACAGTATATCAGCCAGTCGTCCAGATAATTGATCATTGATGTCTTTTAGTCTCAGAAGGGCCAATATTGAAAAAGTGAGAGTAGCTAGAGAGAGGCCGAATGGCAGTACACAGGTTTGATTCAAGGTGAACCGCAAGTACTTCCTATGGCCAGGTCTTATAATAATGTGAAAGTAGGCATCCTTAAGGTCCACTGTAGTGAACCAGCCGCCTGACCTTACTGACTGCAACAGCTGCCGCGTTGTCAGCATTTTGAACCTTCGTACTCTGAAGTACAGATTGAGCTGTGAGAGGTCGAGGATCGGTCTGAAGCCGCCATCCCGTTTTGGCACCAGGAAGTACCTGGAGTAAAACCCTTCTCTCGCGCTAAGAGAGTGAACAATTGAAATCCCCTGTTTCTGCAGTAGGGCCGCCACCTCTTGTGACACTAATACAGGGCTTGTGTCCGTTGTTAGATCACTGAAAGGAAGGGGGGCCGAATCGAAACTATAGAGAGTATGGGAGTTATTACAGAGGTCATGCTGTCATAACTGCTGGCCCAGAAAGGTATGCCTTCTGCCAGTCTTTACCAAAGGGCAACAGGCATATTTGTCTAGAGACTGGTGAGGTATTTAAAAAGCAGGAACCAAACTGGGTATGTATGGAACCCTTCCCAAAACAATGCTGAAGAAATGGAGTTCTATAACTATTAAGTATATAGGAGTAGTGGTTAGGGCTCTGGACTCTTGACCGGAGGGTCGTGGGTTCAATCCCAGGTGGGGGACAGTGCTGCTGTACCCTTGAGCAAGGTACTTTACCTAGATTGCTCCAGTAAAAACCTAACTGTATAAATGGGTAATTGTATGTAAAAATAATGTAATATCTTGTAACAATTGTAAGTCGCCCTGGATAAGGGCGTCGGCTAAGAAATAAATAATAATACAAATAATAATTAAGCATTACTTGCTCTGTATCTCGTTGACCTTGTTGTGGTTTCCACGCATTCAATATAAGGATGTATAAATGGTGTTCAGTTGTGTTCTCTTTCATCGACTCAATAGATCTGTCTTGCTTAACCTCCAGTGGCCTTAAGCATTATTTACACAATACGGTAGCTTTGACACATCGACCTTCCCACCTCCCGTGATCTATCACCATTAGTTATTTCCCAACTGGTTTCTGTAAAATTAATGCTGCTTTTTGTTGACCGTTACCTTGAAATATGCACTTTATAAATGGCAGCACATGCTTACAAATTGGAGAAGAGTGCAGCTACATTAATAATTAGTCTGTAATTAACCTACTTCAAAAGACCACTGACTAACCTTCCTTGGGTTCTCCTTTGATGACCTTCAAACAAGACAAATGACTTGCTCTGTGGTGGTGACAACAAGAGTGTATCCTGATTGCGTGGCTGCAGGAGGATCACGGAACAGAATGCTGCCTTTCTCCCTTAGAAAATTCTGTATAGATGGTAGGAAACTCACACTAGTCCTGCACCCAGTCCTGGATTTCAGAACTACTAGTTTTGATTACACTTACCACAACATGAATAAGTCTCACCCAAGTCTGTAGGGTTATTATTAGGAATGATTCATGCTGCTTCAAGGTAAGAACTTATAAATTTAACAGACAAACACCTGCTTCCTGATCATTTAAATAATATACATAATTGCTTGTAGTTCTTAAACCCAGGACTGGGTATAGGACTGTTGTGAATTTCTAACCCTTTGCATAGCCATGTCTAATGCTACAGGTCAAACTGGTCAGGAGATATAGGAGATTCTTATATGTTATCCATAACCCCCTCTCGTCACCTCTAGATAGCCTTCAGCCTGAACCAGGGTAGAGAGAACAGCCTTAGCAGCCAGACACAGCAGAGCCATTAGATCAACACAAGACAAGAATAATGACATTTGGAAAGAGAAATGTGGCATTTCAAATACTGCAGCCCTTAAAGAACCACCTTTGTTTATGTGACACCCAGGCCTGCAAGCCTTAGGGCAGTAAAACAGCACACAAATTACACTCTGTCAGCAAATATTCGGCTTGCACATTTCAGGGACATATATATATATATATATATATATATATATATATATATATATATATATATATATATATATCTATCTATCTATCTATCTATCTATCTATCTATCACACACACACACACACATACATAGTACATCCCCTCAACAATGCACTTATAGCTATGCAGTTACACCTAATGCCCATGGTGACCTTGCATCACAATTAAATTACATGTTATAGACTGTTAAGTTCATACAAAGTCCACTTCATTTCTATAACTAATGTTCCAGTACTATGTTCCTTCGGTGAGCAGACAAGGCATGATGGGCAAGATGGAAAATGACAGCTGATGCTTAGTCTGCAGGTGGTTTTGTATCCAAGACTGTAAACATTATTTCTAGTTCACATCTCCAAAAAGTCATTACCATTCAAGAACTTATATTCCTACCCCGAGCTTTCCAAAAAGAATTGGAGGCTGTAACCACGATGGTACCAGATCCGACCAGAACAGCTTCATGTCTAATCATTGCCGTTTTGGTTACCAATGGTGGCCCCCAATCACACACAATAAAAAAATGTATGGCTTTCTATTTTATTGTCTAGCTCTTCTACACACACACACACACACACACACACACACACACACACACACACACACACACACACACACACACACACACAGAGTTTGTTACTATCCCCCCACTGTTCTCCAACACAGGTGCCTACAATATCTAAGAGGGTATATATGCTGTAGATGTGAATCTGGAATGTTTGAAGGGGAGCCAAGATAACAGAGAGGTGACACCTCAGATCCTCAATGCCCATTTCCTGGCTGCAAATCAAGTTTCAGAGAAGTTCTTCCATTCTGCTTCAGACAATATCACAGAATATCCCTGTTGTGTGATGCAAAATGCATAATAAATGTTGGTGTCAATTACTTCCCCCAGCTCCTGCTGTGACTCATAGACCGAACGAGTCAGGACTGTGTGCCAAGTCTGAAAGCTAATAAAAGCTAATAAAAGCACTGCCAGTTTTTTTATTTATTTATTATTATTTTTATTCAGTTGAGTGCATCTGCTATTGTTTTTGGGACAGCACTGTCTTTTTTATATATTACTGAGAGAGTGTTTATTCAGGAACATTAACTGGAACTTTGAGATCACCTTGGTATCTTTGGAATGATTAATTGAAAATCTCTTGTTTGATAAGAGCAGCAATGTACGTGCCAAAAAAAGCTGCTTGTGAATGTTGAATTGCTTAATGATAAGGCACAGACCATCTTGATAAGTCTTTTTTTTGGACAGTGCTGGAATGGTAAACTCAAGTGACACTGTCAAACTTGGCACAGACAGCATGACAACAGGGCTCAAAAATAGGTATTAATGAAGCAAGCCATTATAAATGCATAATGTAGTTTGCCAGGAGAAATACTAACATATAAAACACTATGAATAATTAATGAACTATTAGATTGTGCCATATGGAATTAGATTTTTGTAAGATGGTAAAATAAAATGATGTGTCAGACGGGATGAGCCTCAATAGACTTTCAAGCAGATTCAGTTTAGGTTTCAAACCAGGTACTCTACAGCTTTTGTCTGACCAAAAAATAATGAAGAATAATGTTATGTCTTTTTATTTTTTTAAATAGATGGTTTACTCTTCTTGACTAATGGAACACTATAAAAACACCCTGTGGCTTCTGTTCGGCATTTAAATATTATATTAAGCAGGGTGCATTGAAAATAGAAGTGTACTTGATGCACTGGCTATTGGTGTAGTATTTGTAATATGTTACTTAAAATAAATAAAGTTACTTTATGAGCCCTGCCTGTGAGCATCACACTGTAAAATTATGTCATCAAGGGTCAGTTATATTAAACTGCAAGGCTCATGTGTCTTAATAGGATGCTGGATACCTGGCTATTAATGTATTGTACTGTACCTGTGGCTGAAGGTCTGCTATGCCAGAAAGCATAGAAAGAAATACAAAACAAATTATGAAAGCGGGCATGGAGTCCTATACTTGATAACTGAAAAGTTGTTCTACAATACACTGGCACTGGTGTAAATGTGTTGCTGAAAAGAGAAAATGACAGTAATTCTCTATTTATCACCTCCTTGTTAATTAATTATTTCACTGAGTCAAGAAAGCTTCTTACTGAGTTTACACGTTGTGTTTGATCACTGCTTCCGTGATATTATATTAAATTGTGGCATAGAATTTTTTTTTTTTTTTAAAGGAATAGTTTATTCCATCTACTACATGTTCCTAAAATGTAATGTATTACTTGAACACTATTCTAGTATGTGTGTCTCTATCATTCCCTGTTGTTGTTATTGGTTAGATCATTGTTTAATCATGCTTACAAACTATTCAGAACAATAAAATCACTTTTTTATATCTGGATTTGCTTCTAAAAGCTGAATTGAGATGAGGTTGAGGTTACAAAAATAACAGCTGCTATTTCTATCCCCGCTAAAACTGTCCTCTTCTATAAAGAGATGTCCCTGATTTTCCTCCAGAGGCCAGTTCTAAAACCACCTTAAATGGTTTTTGAAACAGTTGCTTAGAAAGCACGGTAAAAATAATATTTAAGCACACATTAATAGATACCAAATATGTAAAATTAAATATGCAGGCAGTTCAAACAGGATTGATGTGGAAAGCCTGTAAAACACAGTACAGAATATAAAAAAGATACAGTAGACACATCCAGTCCCTGCTACTTCAGCGCTGTAATGCATTAAAAAATGCAAGCTGTTTGGACTCTCCATGCATTTAATATGGCTATGAAAATAAAAATCCTGCAGGAATTTGACAACTAAACTCCAAGGACTTTGGTCACATTGAGGACATGCTGCCTCTTGAATAGGCCCAGACCTTTAATTGCAAGACTCAAACTCTCAGCCCCCAGTGGCTGGTACCAATGCTTTTTGGCTGCCATGCGTAATTACCACCACTCTGGCAGCAAGCAAGAACAAATCAGGTAATATGAGCTTGTTCCAAATTAGGAGGAAGCTGGAGTAAATCATGCAAACATACATACAAATCATACAAACCAGAAACTAGTGCTAATTCAGCCATCTGTGAGCTCTTAAATGTGGCTTAGTTACTGTCGTTTTATCATGTTTCACTCCTGATGTATCAGCTCAGACTCACAGTCACTCCCAGTGGTGTGGTGCATTAGGTCCTCAGTCCATTATAATGTGTTACAGCCTTACAATATGTATCAGGAATCGATTTTGAATTAGCCGACTTTATATGGACAATGCATCTCCTTATATTTAAAATATTGATAATGTCCATCGACTGGTTTCACAGACCCTGATTAGCAGTAATCTTGCACGCCCTAATGTTACGTGAGGTAAGGTAGATAGCCCTGTATTTTTTTAAATAAGTGACACAGCTGCTAATGAAGTTATACAGATATACATTGAGTGCCACTCGATCCATGCATAAACCTACTACTGTCATTGCCAATACCTCCTATTAAAATCAAAATAAACTCAGATCACTAGATAGATGAGTTATGGGCCAGTACCACACATCAGCACACCCAAAGGACACTTTGAACAAAATTTCAGTTACAAATACTGCCTGGATTTCTTTGGCCACTGATCATGCCAAGATTATTAAAGTGCTGCAGTATATACTGTATATTTATTTCCTTATAAATGTGCATGTGTGTGAGAGAGAGAGAGAGAGAGAGAGAGAGAGAGAGCATAAAATTATGTTTTTAGATTGAAGGTACTCGAATTAGCCAACATATTTTACTTTTGTATTTATTTCACATAGTACTAGATGCAACTCAAAATGTGCAGCTTTGTCACCAGTTTAAAACAATGCATCAAAAAAAATCAATGGTAGATCCACACGAAACATAATATTTTCAGTTAAATATTTACTATTGAATGTTTTTTTCAGTTCACCGTTTAAATCTTTACAGCCTTAAATATAACGTAGGATTTTAAATCTGAAGTAGCCTTCATTTGAAGCTGATATCTGTTACTAGCGGTTGTCTAAATAGCTATTTCAGGTTTTTCACTCCATCTTATTCGTATGATTCAGTATGACACACGCATCCACAATCTTTTGAATTCACATCTTACCCTTTTATTTAATGTAGTATGCCTGTATTTAATGTATTTGCATTGTCTTTTACTGTTTGTATTTAATGTATTATGCCCTGTATTTCACTGTATTTAATGTATTATTCATTGTTCCTCATTATCTTGTAAAGCACTTTGTGATGGTGGTCCACTATGAAAGGTGCTATATAAAATAAATAGTTATTGATTGATTTGTCCTGTTCAATTTGATTATAACACATCCCCTATAGTCTACATGCCTTCCTTGAATTCTGCAGGTTTCTTTCTCTGATTTTCCATTGTATTAAATGTACTTTCAATTAGATTTCTATAAGCAGGTGCAGAAGGATAAACAAACACACAGCTGATATTGAAGATATCAAAGCAATGGCCAGGCCAGTCATGACTTTTGCCTGTTTCTATACATTTTCAGCATGCATGAAACTAATGACTTTATTCTGGCTTTTATACCGACATTCATATTCAAATATATCGGCACATAACCAGTCAGAAAAAACATTGAAGTGTGAATTCCAGCTCAGCTCAGTTATTTGTTAAATATTGTGAAAGTTTGCTAGCATCTTGGGTGCAGTAATAAAGTATAAAAAATATGGTGAATTTTCTGGTAAAGTGATGCTATTTTGTTCATTTCAAAAGAGCCATCAGTCACTGGCTGGGCTAGTAATTGTTGCTCTTTTTCTTTTTTGTTGCGGATCAATTTTCTGGGGCGAATTGCTGAAGCCAATATCTGATGTTTGAAACAATTATCGTATTGGTGAAAATGTTAGCTGGGTTGGTCTTGAGCAAAGGGATCACAATCATAGTTGTTCTGTGAAAATTGGGTTTCAAATTCCATTTCTCAGAGAACAAAACAGGGAGGATTTGTACAAAGGTCTTCAACGACGAATAATAGCGACGTTTATTTTAGAAAGAATTTACCTTTTTTTTCAATCTTTATTTTTCAATTCAAGCAGAGAATGGGTGAAATCGACCTTTATGCCACTGAAAAAACATCTCTTTTAGCAAAACACCTTTATCATATTCAACATGCAACAAAACCATGGTTACCAACATTCTAACTGAAATAACGTTTGGTCACAGCGGAGCGATACCTTGTAAAGATAAAGATCCTACACAAATTTAAAAATTGTCTCAAATAAACCGCAGAGACTTCAGCCATTGGCCACGGTATTGTGCACAATATTCATTAAGGGTTTTTCTCTTGCACCCCATTTTCAAATCAAACTAGTAACTATCACTGTATACCTAAAGCAAAAACTTACATAACCCTTAACCCGCTAACTTCAAAGTAGGCGCTTTTAATGACAGGCGCTGTAGCTGGCAAATGAGAGCATTCTAGCACTGCTTCAGTCAACGAGGTCTGTCAGAACAGGGTGAAACTACAGTACTAACGGACCACTGAGATGACGGCCAGTGACCCCCAGCCATTCAGAGCGGAACGGAGACAGGACAGACAGCAAGTATAAAAACTACACAAACTAGGGAGGATTTCTAAATGATTATTTTTGGTAAGAAAATAAAAAACAGCAAGTGGTTTTACCGACATTTATCGTATATAAATTTATTTCATATTTTTGGGGAATTCAATGTTTAACAAGCTTTAACGATTAATAATCAAAAAATAGCAAGCCTACTTACACCAAAAAACAACTATAAAAGTGTATGGGCAGTTTCTATGGCTTTGACATGGGAGTGATTAATCCTAATGGCCCGTGGTTTGTTGTTTTAACAAATGCCAATATAGTTAACATGAGGTACTTCTTTTTTCTTAAGGTTCAGCATACCTATTAATTCAATGGCACACCAATTGATTAATGAGTAAAATCAAACTTGATGTATGGATGCATTGTTGATGCTCCTCTAGCCTGGAGTGGGTTTGTGAGTGTGTATGCATAAGGAACCTGCTTTCCATGAAAATGGTAAGCTTGGGGTATTTAAAGAGTTTTTTTTTCAATTGAACCCGAATGGCAAGGAACTGTAACAAGCCCGGCAGAAAGACAGAATAATATATTGTGTCCACTGTAATGAAACAGCTCAATGGAAGAAAGACTGCGGGTCCAATGAAGAAAGAGGGCAATTTAAATTGTATATTATACGATGTCATATTTCAAACCAGAAGCCATTGATCAACCTCTGTAGAAAGTATATGGCACTACCAAGAGTCGGTCTCAACACAGTTAAAGGCATTGCACATTTAAATTGCATTGACAGAGCTGAATTATTGTCACCGTGTGGATGTGTATGCAACCAGAAATGACAGCTGGTAATGTTCAGCCTACGCAAGGTCAGTAATTTGGTGGGAATGAACATTATCCTTAGGTTTGGCCTCAGGGTATACTCTCAAGTGTCCAAGTGACAAGTCATACACCTCGTGTTACTGTTTGTCACTTGCACCCACCTACAGCAAATCGCATGTGTGACTTACATTGCTTCAAGTATCACAGCCTGAAAAACCGATCTTTACAGAGTACAGTAGCCTGGATTCAATCTAACTTTTCGGGCCACGTTGTCTTCTTCAGGAATGAAAAAAAAATTAAATCTATAAAAATACACCCCACGAGGATTTAACATTAAATTATAATTTAAAATCTGAAAAGTTTTAAAAACCTAAATAGTGTATATAAAATAAACAGCAAATACAAAACGAATGTATTTGGAAAAAAAAAAGTAGCTTCCCCATTTGAGTTTTCTAAATCTAGGGGTTGATTTGATCACCTCCTGGATTGCATCAACCATTCAATTTTTAGGGATAATTTAAAAAAAAAATCCCAGCTGTGATTTATCCCAGCGGGGTACCGGTTGATCAAATCAACCCCCAACCGGCATCAACCACAGGCACCTACTCAACATGACAGCAATTTGTTTGACAAACTGAATACCAATTTCTGGCACCATTTAATATAGATTTTTGAAAGGGTTACATCAGTGCACCATAAACAGACTGGTAGTCAGTGATGTAGTCAAACCGGAACTCACAGAATAGGCAGGCCAAGTCACATGACTCGCATCTCCTGCATAACTGTCTGATTCAGTCGGTAGTCCTCTTGATGCAATGAAAAGAGCATTAGACTGTCTTCTATTGCAAACTATTTCTTTAAAAAGGCAAAAATGCTGACGAAGACGACAGCAACAGTGCACGACTACGACTGTGGACACAAGCATAAACGAAGCCAACGACACGATGGAGAAAAACACTTTGCCGAAATACTAAATAAAGGCATTACCGATTATATGTGTTACTAGAAGTTCAGTATACAAATACAATTTATAATAATTTGTTTACGAAAATCTATATTTTAGTGGCGTTCCGGTACCTTTACATTTAGGACCCCACCATTGAAAATCCGATCTTGCTCTTAATTGTATTAATACTTGTACTGTGATTCTTGAAATGTATTTGTTTGCGACTGTAAGTCGCCCTGGATAAGGGCATCTGCTAAGAAATAAATAATAATAATAATAATAATAATAATAATAATAATAATAATAATAATAATTGTTGGTATTCCCATATGAAACTAGAAAAGAAACAGCTAGGCAAAGCGATTCATACTGTGCAGTGCTTTGTGTGATGGGGGGAAAGCTACATGCCAGTGCTGATAACAAAGAGAAACACTATAAAAGAGAGAGGAGGGAAACAGCCCAATGGGTAATGTCCAGCAAACAGCAGAGGAAAAGATATCCAACAGCGCAGCACCAGGGAGAGAATCTTTTAAAATCCACTTCCATTCAAATATTAATTAACCTTGATTAACCCTTAATCTGGCTCTTGCAAACAGACTCTGTGCAGATGGGACATTTTGTCTCAACAGTTGAATAAAAGGCAAAGCTTGTGTGTGTGTGTGCCAGGTTGACTCTGGACACCAAGGCTCAAGCATTAGAAATTTCAGCTTCTCTGCCATTCAGAGGGCACTGCAGAGTAGAAATCAAAGAGACAGGGAACAGACAAGAGTCTAAAGGATGGAACAACATCAGGGTTCTGCATTATGAGATGCAATATATGCTGTTTCCTTTTAATACATTACATATTTTTTAGCAATAGCTGAAAAAACTAGTTTTGGACACAATCAATTTTTCATTGATTCCCCCCCCCCATTTGTTTTTCCTTTGCTTTATATGGGGAAACATATGCTTCCTCATGAGGCTATCATGTATTTGCATCTTCCATATGTCCCCATATAATGACTAGAAGTTGTTTGTTTATCCATCCCCGTGACAGGTTGTCATGCATGAAAGGGTTAAAGATAGCATACACATTAAAAAAATGGATGAGAAGTAGTGGCACAAATGGGCCTACATAGGATTCGATACACAATAACAATGTGGCATTAGCCAAGTACCATGGCAGTTCCATTACAGGACAAACAACTTGCATAGTAAATATTTCATTTTTGGCTGTCACTTCCCATCTTATAGACCTTTGTCCTTACAGCACTGCTGGTTACGAGTAATGTTTGGTAACTGGAGCACACATTTACTGATTTCTTGCTGGTATATGAAAACCCATCACAGGTTCACAGTTAGTATTTGTATATTTCTGTCCATAACAGTGTAATGCCATCTATCACTCTGGGGTCTGATCTAAACAGTCACAGATCCAAGGATATGGGAATGAAACATCCAACACTACATCTGAGTAACTAATGATCTGGCAACACTGTCTGTAAATAACTTTTACTTATTTTAAAAATTACCCTTTTGAGTCCTCACATGTGTGGGCACTTTTTATTTTTTTAGTTATAATGCTATCATTGAGAGTTTTAGTTAATAAACCAGCTCTTGTATACACTGGTACAGGACTTCCTTCCTTGTGTTTATGATTCATTTTTATTCTCCAAAATTCTGCACACCTACTTGCTTCTTTCTGAAGCGAAGGAACCTCACAGATGCAGTCATCCTTTAGGCACCCATTTAAGTCCATTAAGCTCGCTTTGATATTGCTTTAATTAAAAAAAACAACATGTATAATGAAGTAAATGTGAATATGGGTTTCAAGATTTTAGATTGTGAGGAGAAGGCTCCTGCGCTGAATAAAATAAGCCTCATGTAATCTTGTATTTCATCTACAGTTGAGAAGCTGTATGCATTATAGGGATTTTCCTTTTCAAGTTGGCTCGATCTTACAGAGAAGCAATATATTGCCATCATTCCTCTTAACAGAAATACATTTATAATCAGAGCCAGACAGCGCAGGGTAAGCAGGGGAGCTCAATGCATGTTGGAGAATAGCTTTAGTTCTGTGTTGTTTTGGGTATTCTCACATCAGATTACATAGTTTCAACAGCTTGATTTGTGTTACAGTATAGAGGAACTACAGAGTTACATTATTTTCTTTGAAGTACATCATTTCAACTGTAAGAATGTCAACATTTGCAAATGTCAAGACGCGACAGATTTCTTTGGATGTATTTCCAGGAAACTGTAAAGTGGTTAAATATATTAGTAAATTGAAGCTGTAATTTTTTTTTTTTTTTTTCGTTAGCAAGTGGTATCTTCATTGAACAGTGTTGCATGTATTGCAAGTAGGGAGAGGCATTGGTTTAAAACATGTAGCTTAAAATGACCTTTTACTGTGGCAAGTTCAACTACCTCATACAGCACTGTCTAACACTGTATCACTGACATGTTTTATACATAAACTTTTCTGTTGGTTGCATTTAAAGTGACTGTTTTGGTAACTCTATCTGACTGTTAGTAACCTGCAATATATTTTTCATAGTTATACAATAATAATTAAACTGAATATGTAATCTTAATGTTACATCATTTCAGTTTAATACAACTTTCTGATACAAATTCATTTCAGATATATATATATAAAATCACATATATATACACACACACACACAATTCCATACGGATGTCCTCCAAATGAATGTACTGTGGCTGTTGAATAATTGATGCCGATATGGAGTTGAAAATATGGGGTGAAGGAATGGCCTGTCAGACACAGTGCATTAATATCCAAAGGCTATTACACTGCTGCAGCTATGATAAAGCTTATTTGGTGAGGCTGAGGTTGTTCATTATCACTATGTTCAGTTTGCAAGTCTTAGTAGAGGCCTTCTTCTGTTTATCCATCTACCTGCCTTAAAAAAATACTTTATACCACCTAGTAAATATGGTTAAAAGTAAACACTCAATGAAATCGATGCATATAGCAATAAATGGTTGAGGGTAGTTGTATATTTTAGTTGTTTTCTCACAGTGTCAAAAGGTAGTCTTTACTTCCCCTACAGACCCGTGTTCACTACAATACATGTTTTTTTTCCACCTTCTTAAAGAGAGTGCATATGTGCCAGGGTAGCTGAGTGGTGATGATGTCACCAGACCAGATATGGAAGCTGACAGATACACAACACTGCCAAGTACTTGAGTGAAAAAAACGCACTGCAGCACAATTTTTATTAAGCAAAAATAAATAAAAAAGGTTGAAAAAAAAAAAACATTGCTCACAGAGCAGAAATAAAAGTTTAAACAAAACAAATCTCGCCCACTGACACCAACAAACAAATAAACAAGTACCGTGCTGGTGCTTCCAGCACATGTAGCAATTGTTATCTTTTACTTCTTACTTTTGTTTAGTTTTTGAATTATTTTTCAAACTCTCATACACGTTCCTCCTCTCGAACACCCACCCTGAGCACGGAAAGCTGCACGAGTTTTGTGGATGGGCTTCAAACCTCATCCATGCTGCCACACAATGACAAACACAGTCGTATTGTAAATCAACAAAAATGCATCAAAATGCATTTAAATCATAACACACCATGTTTTAACTCAACACAAAATACTTTTTAAATAAAACAACCCGTTTTAAAATAAATACATATATTTACATGCCCCTTTTAATTATGTGCAGGGCTTTTCTCCTGCCCTGCTACAGCATATTATGTATAAGCTGTGTATTGGAACCCTGAAACTAAATTGTAGGCTATTGCGCAAAGAACCAGTTGCTATTTGTACATTAGAAACCTCTGAACTTCACCCACCAATCAGGACGCTCTATCACACGCTGTCCTTACAAAGGTAACACGAAATTCTCCGGTCAGGACCCTGCACTCTGATTGGCTATCATATTATTGTTTATAAAACTATGAATAATCCTCTCCCTACACAGAAACCCTAAACTTAAGGTCAGTATCCTATACTGCAGCCATTACACATCTAAATTAGTTAATGTTTGGCAGTGAATAAGCGTTTTGGTTACTTTGAAAAAAAGTAACCGGAGTTGCTGACTTCCTCAGTTGTCCTGACAGGAACATTTCGTGGTACCTTTGCAAACACTGCCTACCACACACAGACAGCATGTCGCGCTTTAAAAAAGTGAAATGGAAGGAAAGAAACATCAAAAATATAGATAAACCTGCAAATTAAAGATTTGTTTCAAACTGCAATAAAGCCATTGCTTAATTGGTTTCTAATCTCAAAAAACCTATCAGACATTAACTTAGCTTCACAAAATGTCCTTAACACAATGCTAGAACTAAAAAAATAACCACAGTAACTGAGCGGTTGCCCGCATTGCATTCTGGTAGTAGTTACTATGCCTACCAGGGTACTGAAGAACATTACTACTGTTCTGCCTAGGCGCCTACCTTTCTGAAGCAGTCAACTATCAAACGTTTGTGACCTCTCGGTATAAAAGTCCTAGAAGCATTGCTGATTTATGCCATTACTAAACAGGTAACGCCCAGGGACTTCAGTACAGAATTCCACTTAACAATTCAACAATACACTGGAGTGTTTTTCTACAAAGGAAATTGCTACACTTGTATTAAATTATACCATTTTATTTTCTAGAACAGTAGTAGCTTATAAGAAAATGTCATAAAATAATTCATGAAAAAGCTGTTTCGCTAATATCACATATCACAAACCTGTGTAGACACAGGGGGCTAATTCACTAGCCTTTCCTGTCTTTAAAAATGAAATGAAGTTGCTTTTCTCAATCAAGCTCCAATTGCCACCCTGATAAAGGGGGCCCTTGTTCTATCCACAGCAAATATTTCTTTCTTTAACTCCATGGGTGATAGTTATTTTATCAGCTGGGTACTTGGAATACATTGTAAACATCAAAAGGGATAGACTCAATTTTATTTTTCTAAAAAAATAAATAAATAAAAGTTTGTAAAGTCTTTCACATTTAGTCAAAACATTTGTGGTCATTTTTCTAAATTCAACACTATTTAGTATATAAAAGAGTACAATTCATAGAATTCTTTGTTTTCTTATGCTTGAACTCTTCATTTTTTGTTTGCATTTGCTAAATGCGTTGTACACAAATAATGACCGATTGCTAATCAGAAATCTAAGGATGACCTGCTTAATCCAAGATTTACTAATCTTGGTTTAAAAAGGTGCAATGTAACTGTGATTAAAACACAACCCCAGATCAACTAACCCTAGATTAGCACTAAACTGACTTTTATTTAATCCATGTTGATGCATTCGACCCCGAGTTTAGCTAGAACTCCGAGGGAGCGAAGTTTTGTTTTCAGTTTTTAGTTTTCAGTTTTTAGTCTTAAGGCTTCCGTTATAAATAAAACTGTGCTTTGCTATCACTGAACGAATGCTGGCAAGTTGCTAGCCATTCTGATGATTTTTGGTGTTTTTCTATTGTCAGTTATGAAGAAGTCAAAAGACACAACCCAAACTGCAATGATTACAGACACAATCCAAACAAACCAGAATTAAAGAACATCTTTCAATGCAGGATCATATCACATGAAATGGTTAACATTGCAGTCTGGAGCCAAGTTGATCCCATTAAAAATTTACCAAGGGCTCCAAGGGATAAGTCCATCTACCTGACATCTTCTGAGAACACCTAATTAATGAGAATTGAGAGGAATGGGCTAAGCCGTTGCTCTGGCTCTAGATACACTGTAGCAGCTGGAAAACAGGTTTGATCAGATCAGTCTAGCAAAGGAAAACAAGTGGTATAAATTAATGTTGGCAGACTCCAGTACTCTCCTCTATCAAGGAGCCTAGGATTTGTGGTATTCACAGGTTTGCGTAAAATCCAACCCTTTTCATGTTACCTGTCTTTAAAAAGATATGCCCAGTTTAATCGAGTTCCATGCTGGAAAATTAAAGGTTTACCATACGTTCTTCCACAGAAATTGGATCTCTATTAGTTACTATCTGTGGGAAAGCTTTCTGAGAGCTTATATTTGACAGTTCTGTGTCTCTTGGGTGGATTTAACCAACTTACTGGACTAAGAAACCAGACAGAACAAAACAAGCTCTATCCTAGTCTACAAGCCTGGAAGGTTCATAAGAGGAAGCAAGATGTGTTGATAATTCACAAGCTGAAATACATCAAATCGGCGATATTCAGAATAACATAATTACCTCCAAAAAAATATGAAGTAGTAAAGCCGTACAAGATGAACTCACAGTCTGCAACGTTTCTATTTATTCTTATTAATTATTGTTTTTATTGTGAGTTTTCCACAGGCAGAGAGGGTTTAAAACACCCTTTGGGTTAAATTCCACTGAACTGAATTGTTCATTTAATGGTTCTCATTCCTGATACCAACACCTCTGCACAACCCTGCTTCCCTCACTTTAAAATCAGCCGAATATTGTAGTTGGGGTACACTGAACAAACAAACAATATTAACATTGTCCTCACTGAACATCACCATCGATACAGTGTACTGTATGTAAAAGGTGCCCTGCAGTGTTTTTGACAGGTGCTACATAGAATCTAGAAGGAAACAGACAGCCTTGCTATTAATATTGTACATACAGACAGATTGTTCAAAAAGCCATCATTAGTTAAAATCAAACTCAAATAGATGTTTGCCTCAAGTTCTCAGGTGGCTTTAGCCAGCTGTGTTTTCAACATTAAAAGCACAAACTGCCTTTGGCTTCAAGGCTTCACAACACAAATTGCAACTACTGTTTTTCTGAACTTCACATAACGAAATATCATACTTCCAACTTGGATAAGAGCTTTTAAGCATGATGAAGTCCCTGAACAATTCATTAAAAACCTAGCTCTTCGACTGCCTTTCCACAACATCAAACCTTGCTGCAGTGTCTACTATAAATTCATATTTCAACGTGACGCCAACCTTTTTCAATAAAATACATTTGGGCCAGATGTACTTTTGCCCTACATTGCAAGTTGTTTTCATCTTGTTTTTCTAAGGTTAGGTAGGACAAGCTTTATTGGCTTGTCTTCTCTTAGCTACAACATTTCTCACATATTGGTTCCAAACAGCATTAGCCAAATACAGCATACATTTGACAATGATAGATATAACATACTTTCCCAACCTACTGGGCGCTCAATACAGTCGTAAGAAAGTTGTTTTTTTTTTCTACTGTACCAAGTGATTGCCATCCTTGACTATATCACAAGTGTGTGTTTTTCTTTTTTACTTTTACCTCTGGGACTAACTGGGAAGAACTTATCAAAACAAAACTTATTACTATTAATAATTCATTTGAAAAAATATAATTCAAAAGATTCAGCAAGAAGAAAGGTAGGTGCAATATCTACAAGAAGCCTCAAGATAAAAATAATGTTTTTTTATTATTATTTTAAATATCACTCTGCTTTCTCCTACCTATACTGAGAGTTAAAACCCTGCTGATGGCTGCTGGAATCAAGAAGCCACCCATCTTCATAACTGCAACTGTATGAATTCTCCCAAAAGAATGATACAAAACACAACAGCCTACAGCTGCATTGCTGGAGCCTGAGTTTGAACAGCCACTGCTATAAATCAACACTTGTCAAATTCTTTAAAGACTTTGAAAGTAAGCCCTCAAATAATTCTTAGGTTTGCAACCTCCATTGATTCCCAAGCTTCTACACCTGCAAGCTGCTCTAGTTTGATCTAATAAAAGGGTCCAAACAAAATGGATTTCCCTTTAAAAGCTACATTGAAATTCCATTTAGAAAAGAGCAACACTTATTCTGTTCCTGGAGCTTTACCTTTTACAATATTCAAGACTGCGATACATTATCAAACATCATGTGCAGTAGGTTATACAGGAATCACACAACTGCAGTTGCTTTACAGTATATCCCAGCACGGGAGTAAGAGGGAAATTGAAAGTAAATGAAAATAAACACAAAACAGTTGAGTGGAAAAAAGGAAGAATATCAATTTGATTATCTAAATTGCTCTGGTTTTCTAAAGACAAAAAATACAAAATATTCATTGTGTGTGTCAGTTCTATCACTCCTTGAGCTTGGTCTGGTCACAATAAAAAGGTTAAAGTAATACTGTTATAAGGAAATAAAAATGTTTATTTTTAACAGTACCTGTTTTAGTGTTTCGTACTGATCTCTTAAAATACATCTTAGAGCAGCCACATGTAACTTGACAAACTATGTAGTATTTACAATTTACACTGTGGGCTTAGACTAGAAATATGTTGACTTTTCTGCTTCATGATGTAGGAGTGGTGTCTGATGTATGCGAATATATAAAAAAAAAAATACTGAAGGTTTTCGCTTTCTTGCAGGGTTGTAAACGGGAGTCAATGCAAAGTCTACATAATGACCTTTGTGTGTGGGTGTGTCTGCATTAGGGAATCTGATAAATGTAGCATCAAAGGGTACCAGATTCCTAATCTGAATTCCCCTGGCATTCTGTTTCCCTGCTGTGCTCTGTGGATAGCAGAGCACTTGAATATGCAGAGCTGTCAATCCATCACCTGTATGAGGCACTAAACCAAAACATGTGTATCAGTGTGTCAATAGCACCAGGTGAGATGGGCTGCAGCTGCTGATTCTGATTATTTGAATCCACTGGCGAATCACAATGGTTCATTAAAAAACTGTTTCTGTGTAAAATTATATTGGTGGATGCAGTGCAAATTCCTTGTACTTTTTTACTTTGAGGTTTTGCTGCCATTCCCACTCTTACTACTCTGTCCTGGAGCCTTCTAGTTACTATGGAGACCCAGTAACAGCAGTCAACTAGGCAGGAAAATCGATGTGACGCGACAGAAATGGAAAACTGATAAGAGGCACAGTGGCACGATTCTGTGTTTAAACTTTTGCTGCTGATTCCATGAAATTAGATTTATATTTATTTTTTAATTTTTTTTTTGCTCATGGTAAACTTGCTTTGATTATGATAGTTTTCAACTTTGTATTTTCTAAAAACATTTAAAATACATACATACATACATACATATATATATATATATATATATATATATATATATATATATATATATATATATATATATACAGTACTGTGCAAAAGTTTTAGGCAGGTGTGAAAAAATGCTGTAAAGTAAGAATGCTTTCAAAAATAGACATGTTAATAGATTATATTTATCAATTAACTAAATGCAAAGTGAGTGAACAGAAGAAAAATCTAAATCAAATCCATATTTGGTGTGACAACCCTTTGCCTTCAAAACAGCATCAATTCTTCTAGGTACACTTGCACAAAGTCAGGGATTTTGTAGGCATATAGTCAGGTGTATGATTAAACAATTATACCAAACAGGTGCTAATGATCATCAATTCAATATGTAGGTTGAAACACAATCATTAACTGAAACAGAAACAGCTGTGTAGGAGGAATAAAACTGGGTGAGGAACAGCCAAACTCAGCTAACAAGGTGAGGTTGCTGAAGACAGTTTACTGTCAAAAGTCATACACCATGGCAAGACTGAGCACAGCAACAAGACACAAGGTAGTTATACTGCATCAGCAAGGTCTCTCCCAGGCAGAAATTTCAAGGCAGACAGGGGTTTCCAGATGTGCTGTCCAAGCTCTTTGAAGAAGCACAAAGAAACGGGCAACGTTGAGGACCGTGAGACGCAGTGGTCGGCCAAGGAAACTTACTGCAGCAGATGAAAGAAACATCATGCTTACTTCCCTTCGCAATCGGAAGATGTCCAGCAGTGCCATTAGCTCAGAACTGGCAGAAAACAGTGGTACCCTGGTACACCCATCTACTGTCCGAGAAGTCTGGTCAGAAGTGGCCTTCATGGAAGACTTGCGGCCAAAAGCCATACCTACGACGTGGAAACAAGGCCAAGTGACTCAACTATGCACGAAAACACAGGAACTGGGGTGCAGAAAAATGGCAGCAGGTGCTCTGGACTGATGAGTCAAAATTTGAAATATTTGGCTGTAGCAGAAGGCAGTTTGTTCGCCGAAGGGCTGGAGAGCGTACACAAATGAGTGTCTGCAGGCAACAGTGAAGCATGGTGGAGGTTCCTTGCAAGTTTGGGGCTGCATTTCTGCAAATGGAGTTGGGGATTTGGTCAGAATTAATGGTCTCCTCAATACTGAGAAGTACAGGCAGATACTTATCCATCATGCAATACCATCAGGGAGGCATCTGATTGGCCCCAAATTTATTCTGCAGCATGACAACGACCCCAAACATACAGCTGAAAGTCATTAAGAACTATCTTCAGCGTAAAGAAGAACAAGGAGTCCTGGAAGTGATGGTATGGCCCCACAGAGCCCTGATCTCAACATCATCGAGTCTGTCTGGGATTACATGAAGAGAGAGAAGCAACTGAGGCTGCCTAAATCCACAGAAGAACTGTGGTTAGTTCTCCAAGATGTTTGGGCCAACCTACCTGCCGAGTTCCTTCAAAAACTGTGTGCAAGTGTACCTAGAAGAATTGATGCTGTTTTGAAGGCAAAGGGTGGTCACACCAAATATGCAAATATTGATTTGATGTAGATTTTTCTTCTGTTCACTCACTTTGCATTTAGTTAATTGATAAATATAAACTATTAACATGTCTATTTTTGAAAGCATTCTTACTTTACAGCATTTTTTCACACCTGCCTATAAACTATTTATATATAGTACATATATATATATATATATATATATATATACATATATATACATATATATATATATATATATATATATATATACATACATACATACATACATACATACATACATACATACATACATATATATATATATATAATTTTGGAGACACTTTAAGCTGGTCAGAAATCCCCATCATTTAACAGAAAGAACATGTAGGCCACTCGATAGGTACACAATAAACTCAATTGGTTCCTGCCGGGGCACAATTAGGAAACACTGACCCAACAGTTAACATTCAAGATACAGGGTTTCCTGGCTCCTGTTCACCAGCAACTTTTCTGCCTCCTTCCCCTCCGTCTGAAGTCACCCAGAAGAGGAACAATGATTAATCACAGAGTTTTTTTGAAGACCTGGGAGCAATACACTAAACAAATCCAAGTTTGAGACGTATTGGCTAAATGTGGTAAAAAAAAGAGACAAAAGAAAATAAACCTAGCACCCTCCAATGGTAATTCAACATCAATTTGCAGTTTTCTGCCATTTGCTTTACACGACAAAACAATAATCAAGTTCTCCTATGAGATACAAGACACACACACAGGATTCACCTGAATAGTGAAAACCTTTCAGCCAGAGTGAGCAGGCAGCTATTCAAGGGGTATTTAGACCAGCTTCCTAGCATTTCTGACAAGAAATGAGTGAAAAGTCAAAATGAAAATAAACGGTGGTTGTTCTTCCCAAGGGTACAGCATGCGGTTACAATGCCAGCAATCTTCTTGTCAAATATGAAGAGTGTTCTTCCATTGTTTGCTGACAATAAGATGGCAGGCTGATTTTTTTTTCTGCCCAGACCTGAGACAAGGAATATACTGTAAGGTTAATGCAGAGAAGTGGAATTCTAGATTAATATGAAAAAGGTAAGGACAACAATATGTCAGCCATAGAGATGAACTGACTATCAAGGTTTGGTTTGTGTTGCTCGACTAGCAAGAAATATTGCAGGGAAGAAGACATCACTGTCTACATGGTTCCGAATCTAATTCTATTTGTTAGCTACAGTCAGGCACTGACCCCTCCCCCCCCTCCCTCGAGCAGAGACAGACAATTGCGTTGAATTGTGCGATTTTTGTATTTTGGGAATTACTGTATGCCCACCGGAGACCAACATCATCCTACTCATTGGTGTGACTGTGTTTGAACTCAGGCCTCTAAAAGGGAAAGGCAAACTACAGTAGTATAAAAAATAGTACTGCACCACCCCCTGCCTTGTGTGCCAGTTTAAGGAAAAATGATTGATACAATTTAACTTTGTTACACTTTTGAAGACATGCTGATCGGAGCACAACTACCTAAGAGCAATTTTAAGCCTGAACTGTGTGATTGTACAGTCATTTGCATTTGACCACAGCTGGATAACACATTACAAAAATACCTGAAAAATGAAACCAAATTTGCACCAGTTTTACAAGATTTAGGATTACCTCTATGGTGTCTAAAACAAAAGATACAAATGCTTTAAAAACCTTGAGACAAACCTAAAAAATGAATTTATAATCACTGTGCCAATTGTATGTTCAGCACACATTTACTACTAAAAGGAATGTTAAGTGTAACTTGGGTGCTGTGCACACTCAGAGGTACGTCATGGTAATTAGGCATTGGGCCAAATGACCACAAAGTGTTCTGGAACCTGGTACATAATTAATTAAAGTTATGAAACTCACCTTTAAGTTGAGAAACACTTTATATGATGTTAAAAGTATTCTGTCAGGGAGAGGCCCCTGCCTTCTTTTGGTGATAAAGCAGTTGGGCACTATATACTGTATAAGTTGGGGGTTCAGTCTTTGTTTCTGACACCATTTGCAGCTGAGATTTTATGGGTTGAATCAGGGGGCCTCTCCTTATTGTTTTGTATGTTTTAATAAAAATGTGTGGTCTGACTCTTCCCATTGTGTGCCTTCATCTCCGTTTGACTCCTCTAATATATATATATATATATATATATATATATATATATATATATATATATATATATATATATATATATATATATATATATATATATATATATATATATATATATATATATATATATATATATATATATATATATATATATATATATATATATATATATATATATATATATATATATATATATATACAGTACTGTGCAAAAGTTTTAGGCAGGTGTGAAAAAATGCTGTAAAGTAAGAATGCTTTCAAAAATAGACATGTTAATAGATTATATTTATCAATTAACTAAATGCAAAGTGAATGAACAGAAGAAAAATCTAAATCAAATTCATATTTGGTGTGACCACCCTTTGCCTTCAAAACAGCATCAAGCATCAATTCTTCTAGGTACACTTGCACACAGTTTTTGAAGGAACTCGGCAGATAGGTTGGCCCAAACATCTTGCAGAACTAACCACAGTTCTTCTGTGGATTTAGGCAGCCTCAGTTGCTTCTCTCTCTTCATGTAATCCCAGACAGACTCGATGATGTTGAGATCAGGGCTCTGTGGGGGCCATACCATCACTTCCAGGACTCCTTGTTCTTCTTTACGCTGAAGATAGTTCTTAATGACTTTCGCTGTATGTTTGGGGTCGTTGTCATGCTGCAGAATAAATTTGGGGCCAATCAGATGCCTCCCTGATGGTATTGCATGATGGATAAGTATCTGCCTGTACTTCTCAGCATTGAGGAGACCATTAATTCTGACCAAATCCCCAACTCCATTTGCAGAAATGCAGCCCCAAACTTGCAAGGAACCTCCACCATGCTTCACTGTTGCCTGCAGACACTCATTCGTGTACGCTCTCCAGCCCTTCGGCGAACAAACTGCCTTCTGCTACAGCCAAATATTTCAAATTTTGACTCATCAGTCCAGAGCACCTGCTGCCATTTTTCTGCACCCCAGTTCCTGTGTTTTCGTGCAGAGTTGAGTCGCTTGGCCTTGTTTCCACGTCGGAAATATGGCTTTTTGGCCGCAAGTCTTCCATGAAGGCCACTTCTGACCAGACTTCTCCGGACAGTAGATGGGTGTACCAGGGTCCCACTGTTTTCTGCCAGTTCTGAGCTGGTGGCACTGCTGGACATCTTCCGATTGCGAAGGGAATTAAGCATGATGTGTCTTTCATCTGCTGCAGTAAGTTTCCTTGTCCGACCACTCCGTCTACGGTCCTCAACGTTGCCCGTTTCTTTGTGCTTCTTCAAAAGAGCTTGGACAGCACATCTGGAAACCCCTGTCTGCCTTGAAATTTCTGCCTGGGAGAGACCTTGCTGATGCAGTATAACTACCTTGAGTCTTGTTGCTGTGCTCAGTCTTGCCATGGTGTACGACTTTTGACAGTAAACTGTCTTCAGCAACCTCACCTTGTTAGCTGAGTTTGGCTGTTCCTCACCCAGTTTTATTCCTCCAACACAGCTGTTTCTGTTTCAGTTAATGATTGTGTTTCAACCTACATATTGAATTGATAATCATTAGCACCTGTTTGGTATAATTGTTTAATCATACACCTGACTATATGCCTACAAAATCCCTGACTTTGTGCAAGTGTACCTAGAAGAATTGATGCTGTTTTGAAGGCAAAGTGTTGTCACACCAAATATGGATTTGATTTAGATTTTTCTTCTGTTCATTCACTTTGCATTTAGTTAATTGATAAATATAATCTATTAACATGTCTATTTTTGAAAGCATTCTTACTTTACAGCATTTTTTCACACCTGCCTAAAACTTTTGCACAGTACTGTATATATATATATATATATTTTTGTTTTGTTTTGAGGAATGGAATAAACAAACCACCATGTTAGAAACCTGTTTTAATTATCCAAGGCTATTTTTTTGTTCTGCCATCACTGGATAAACAGATGGTCCCAGTATAAATTCAAAGAAATACATTTCACAGGTAACAATGAACTGAAAGTGATAATTGTTCATCAATTATGGTTAACATTTTGTCTGGGATTGTATCACACATCAGTTGGGCACAGCTGATGCAGCTAGGTTGATTACAGAATATCAAAAACACCTTTTCATCAGATTCCTTCTGGATCTTTCTGGATCTGAAACCTAGAAGATTGACCTTTGCGTTGCCGTAGGTGAGGCGGAAAACTACTGGAAAGGTGCCAATGAGTCCAGATGGAGACTTGCCACCAGCGTTCAGCAGCCTGGTAACATTTGTTGCTTTGGGTTGGTGGGTGAAAGCAAGGAGTTGGCCTGACAGAGGAAACAGCTGTCTACTGTCGTTCTTCAGAACGCCTGACCAATAGGCAGCAATGACACTAAAATTGGACACTTCAAATTGTGTTGACAAACTGTAAAATTGATGTAAAAAAAAGTTATTAATAAAAACACACACACACTCTGTATTTAAAAAAAAAAAAAGTATTAAAATGTGTCTGGTCTAAAAAATAAAATAAAAGAATCAGGTTTTAAAAAACATTTAGCAAACTATTTTTTTTTTGCCCTTTTAAACATCATGTAGTCCCTTCAGGCTTAAAGCACAGCTTGAGTAATTATCGATAACACTGTTTCATCTTTACAGCTGCTATAAAGCTGATTAGTCCGAAGCTTACTTTATATTGAGTAATCAATGCTCACATTGAATTTCCCATATAAGCAATTTAAAACATCAGAAAAGCGGAGACATGCAACTGATGACTCCAGGACTCCTGGATAGACAGCTTTCTTTCCATTTAGTTACAGGGGATCCGTTTCCAAGGTACACAACACACAGCACATCAATAGCACAAGGCTGAACTGCCTTCTACATGTCAGTGGTTTATACAGCTGACTAGCCTTACATGAACCAATACTCAGACACCAAAAGGAGACCAGTGTATTACCCTGAATAAACCGTAGACGAATCACCAGGGTATCAAATGTTTCATAATTCATGTTGATACTAGCATTTGGTATCCGATTGTTTATGAGTTTAACTGTAGTTATTTGGCTTGTACTGTAACAGGCAGTGTTGTGTGATTCTGAGATGAAGTTAAAAGCTCTATAACCACGACTGCAGGAGGATCTGGCTCTTTTGTTGCATAGTGGTTAAGATGCTCGTTTGCATTGTGTGTTTTCAGCGGTTCAAGTACAGTTTCTACCCCGTTACCCCAAAATAGAGGTTTTAATTTAAAAAGCTGCTTTATATGGCAAGAACGTACCCAGGTGCTTTACAAACTTCTGACTACAAAGGTTCTCAGGGAGGGTGGTTGTTCATTAGGCTGTCAAAATTAAAGTTAATGGGCAGTGACCACAAGCATCCCACCTCTGCATTTCTTATCAAACTATTTGAGGTTACAGGTGATTAGGGAACAACGAAATTGGTACACAAGGACGAGTAAGTCAAGATCAGGAATCTTAATGACAATTGGACTGACATAGTTGAGGTGATGCATACCTAGCTCAAGAATCAGCTGAATTGTAAGCTGCAGGCAGTCTTTCTGTAGCATGCCTGCAGACATAATTAAAATCAATGAAGCAGCCTAATTTACATTGCTGACTGGTTTGACAGAACATGACTGGACACAAAATTATGGCAGTATTTCTTTAAAGCAAAAATAAATAAAAATAATACTGGAACACCTATTTTTTTCATTACTAATGCATATCCATCCTGTTTTCAATCTGACTTTTTGTTTCTTTATTATTCATTTGAGATTTTGCTCACAGTATGAATTTCTTGAGATGCACCTTGTGACGTCGAGGGTCCCAGGTGACAATAAATATTTTGTTTTGTTCAGAATTGTTTGTATATAAACAATAAGACCTGACCAGATCTCATTTTGATTCTCTGAATTGTGGACACCTTCAAATCTCAGCTCACAGATAAATCCTGCAGAACCAATTTAAAAGCTACATTTACAGACCTAGATAGGATTCAAACACAGTGCTACAGAAAATAGACAAGCATCAAAATATTTTCTGTAAAGGGTATTACAGTCAAGGATAAATGTATGTTGAGAATTTAAGCCAAAGATTAGCAATGTGGTATGGATATGAAGTGACTCAATTATCTTAACCAAGGAACTCTTTACATAGTCTAATCTCCAAGAACACCAGGCACACCAGAAAGTAACCATTAATTGTAGGGGGACTAGTTAATGGTTACACTCTGGTGTACAAGTTGTACTGTACTTGGACTGCTTGAAGATTGAAAGTTGTCGTGAGGTCACAGAGAGGTTTAAAAATCCTGAAGATGTGATGACCGAAACAGAATATGAAATGCAAAGAGATTCTGAACAATTAGAATATTTAGTTAAGATAACTGTGATATTTAATACCAGTATCAATTCACTTAAATAACCGTCTTTGACCAGTGCCCCATAAGTATATAAACTGCTACAAAGCAATACTTTGTACATCATTTACAAAGCAGTGCCAGCAGTCTGCTTCAGTGCACTTCTGCACAGTTCGAAGCCTGTTTCAGAAATGAAAAGGGGAATAAATGGATATTTAACATACAAAACACAGTTTCTTGCTGAGCTGTTCAGTGGCTACATAAAGATTTATTGATCTGTTCCCTAGAGATTGATACATTTATATGTTTCATTACTTAGCAGAGAACTCCATTGACCTTTCCTGCTTGTATACATGGGAATAAATAACAGGTGGAGTCAGATGCAGGGCGAGATTGACACTGATGAGCAAAGCGGCAGTCATCAAGCGAGTGTTCAATCGCTCTCTCATCTCAACAGCTACTATGGGTAACATGTTATTGAAGATCCTTGCACTCCAGGGGCAGGTCAGCTGGCATGGTCTTGGCTCCAAAAACTGGAAAATCAATGGGCTTGCCTTGGAACTACAGTAATAGAACCTTTATCAAGGGCTGTGTGGCAGTCACACATCTCAACAGCACAGCTTCCTTTATGTTCACAGTATATTTTGTCAAGGGGTCAACTGCAGTAAAACGCCTGCACCAATGTTCTCCACATGAAACAGGGCAGAGTTTGGCTTTTATTTCTTCTTTTTATCCAGTGGCTGGATTAAGGTCCGGAGTAACAAAGCAAATGTACAGTCCCCTATCAAAACAGCAGGTCTGGTACACTGGTCTTTGAACCTCCTTATGCTACCAATGTGCTTAAATATTGCTTGTGGGTGGGGGGTGGGGCGAGGCACCAACTGTTAAGGCTAAACTCATTTGTGTTCTCTGTCCGACTGTGAACAAAAGACGGGCAATACCACCGGCAACTGTATGACAACTGTGTGCCCCTAGTGGCCATTTCTAAAACCATCTCACATTTGAATTTCAGCATTTTTAATGGTCTTAAACCTGAATACTACTCTAAGCAAAACCAATACAGAGAATTAGAGAAAATATAAAAAAATTAATGAAAAAAGTTAAATATTAAGAAAACGTAGACGTTATAAAGCATCTTGATTTCCTTTGAAGTCAATAAATAGAATTAAATTAACTGGGCACTCATGAACATCCCACTCGAGACAGAAGATGCAGTTATTAGATTACCAGAAGGGCAATCTCCCTTCCGGGCAGTGACGCTGATCACCAGCTGGAGCTCACACAGCCCTCACCTGCCATGTCTTTAACTGAAAATAGCACAGCCTCACTATTACAAGCACCTGCTGAGGTTTTAGCATGCTGCCCGTATTAATGACTGATGTCAAGCATATGGCAGGCCGCAGTGCCATCACGCAGAGCTAAGGTCACCCGCTCCGGGCCTATATATGGTCTGCTTTTATTTTAAGGGGCTGGATTCTTTTCCAGTGTGCTCTGGCACGGAGTCTGGTGTCTGTGACACTCAGTGATGCTAATAATGACAGCCTTGAGCTTACATGGGGCTTTCCAGTCCTTATCCAACTTCACAGCCATAGGGCTCTGTATTAGCTAGACTGATATTAGTGTGATACGATCATCAGAAACGGTCTTGTGTCAGACAGTTTGTGATCACATGGAAGAGATGTCACAATGCTGATTCCATTGATAGTTGAAGGTTAAATGAACATGCCACTGCAAACCTGTATGGCAGCGGTTCTCTAACTTTTCATAGCTGGGACCTATGTTGAAGGTAGTTGGGTCTGCTGAAACCACCCTGTTGAATTCAATTACTAATATAATATAGATGTGGTTTGACATTAGATATAATCACTGTACATAGATTACAGTAAAGACAAAACAAATTAAATTAAGAAAGACACTAGCAATTTAAAACTTTTTTTTTTTTTTTTTTTTGATGAAGGCAGAACAGACTGTAAGAACCTGGTTAGAAATAGCTGTGGGGCAACAAAAATATAAAATTCACTCAAACAAAATTTCATTCACAGTATCTTTTATTTGCTGGACAAATATGTTAATGTCACACCAAAAACGAACTGTTTTGAAAGGGTATTTCAGTATTTCATATTTCAAGAGTACCTTATATACCCATATATCCACATGTGGATATGCTTTGTCACTTAAATGACGATGTGCTCTCTTTAATGTGAGCTTCCTTCCTTTCTTTTAATTCTGTCTTCTACGAATTCATCAAAAGCGCCCAGGGGGTTTAATTTACAATCGAAAAATCTAACTGCATTAAACCCCAAGCAACAGAAGAAACCTCGCTTTACATTCCCCCTCCCCCCTCAAAAATATATATGTAAAATTTTGACCAAGATGTTGGTGGTGATGAGTCTATCTGAATACCCAGCTGTGTGATTACCTGGACAGTACCAGTAGTCTGATATTAATGACTTATTCAACATGACACAGAATATTTGCACAAAACAGTCCTAGCGATTTGTTTGGGGATAGAAAAGAGATCAAATAGAATAATCATTGGAAAATTATACTTTTTTTCTGTATATGATTGCTTTAGCATCTCTCAGTGTAATGTCCCTGTAATCTGTATGGCTTATTTTATTGTATGCAGTATATTCACCATAGATCTTAAAATTCTTTAGGAAAATGATTTTAACTGCTTGACAGACATCCTTGCAAAAGAGAGCTGGCACAGTCTAAAAAGCATATTTTTCTACAAATATAAAATAGGAGGGCATACTTTTGATCAAGACTTTGTAGATAGCACAACACTATTTTGTATGCTAGATAACATTTCTAATGCCTTGTTGCCTCATTGCAGAAAGTAAGCTCCTGCTCAGCCATGCATGAAAAAGAATAAACCTGTAGAATCAATTCTATTCCGAAAGTAATGACACTGTTGTTTACACACCAAATTAAATAAACAATTATTAATCTGTGTTTTATTTAAATGAAATATGATATATATAACATAGGTAACACATGACTGTACATCATTTAAATGTACTTTTTGTGTTATGTTCCAGCTAAAAGTTTTCAGAGAAGAGGCTATGCTTTGGAAACAGCTGCTGCTCATTCTAAAACAGCAAACACATTTCCTCATCTTTGTTGGTTAGTTAGTTATTTTTTTCTGTAATAAAAGAAAGCAACCAACATCAAAGAGATATGAAAAGTTAAATGTGTTACTGCAACTGGGAATCTCAAAATCTTTATTGATAAATCAAGTGTCTGAAACAATTTTTCCAATGTTTTAGAGAGGGTTTGAAGTTTATATTGATTTTCAATGCACTGTTTAATCCAGTGTTTATAAACTCTCTTTAAGAAGCAGTTCTTAGAATTGTGTCAGTAGAATTTTGAAACTGTGAATTTAATGAAATGTGTAATTTAATATCATTATCATACAGCTCATACAACCTGCAACATGCCCATTTTTATTATTAGTATTTATTTATTTATTTAAATCAAGCTTTTCTAGGGCAAATTCTAGTGAAATACTAACACAAGCCATTTGGGAGTAAACATTTAATTGTAACTAAAAATAAACATTTGAAATTTATTGAAAAAGGATGAAAAGACTTATTTTCTTCCTCTATGAGTCTTTCACTTATTTATTTTCAACCATACCCAACATCTGGGATCCATGTTCTAGGGCACAAATGTATACCACAAAGTTATCAAATTTCTGGTCTTAAACCAGATGTTTTTCAGTAACGTAAACACTGTGGATGTAACACTTTGGCAAAAGACCTAGTTTTAGCTGCCAGGTCAGTATCTCCAAGGGTCAAACAGTGATTTAAATGTTTGTTCCACAGTCATACATATTTGTTCCAAAGTCAGAAGTTAATATGTCGTGTGGAGGCTGGGTCTTATTTTTTAAGAAATGTCCTCTCATCCAGTTTGGGTGTCCCTGCTCAAACTGAACAAAAAGATTTCTGGTATAATAAGACACCCTATATAAACTTTTTATAAATCGTGATGCAGTGAAATGTTCTTTAACAAAGATTTTTTCTACATAATTTATAATAATAAAAACATCATGTAAAGTGATACATGTGTTTTGTATCACTTAGTGAATACCCCTGCAGCATTAACATTAGAGTTGGTGTTATTTAAATCATTAAATATTAAAAAAAAAATCTTTTGATTTCAAGATCTAACTCACAGGCATCAAAAAGGCTATTCACCTTCGCAAGAAATGAATCATCGCTGTTGACGTTATTAAACCAGGAGGGTGCTTAGATCTTCTCACTGGGACGCCCCCTTCTGTTGTCATTTCACTTGAAAAAGATCAGCTTGGACGAGGGGCCTAGAAGATACATACTTGATAGCCGTAGGCCACTATAATTATCATCAGGTTGCCTTCCTTCCCCATTACAAAGCCCAACCCAAAGATGAAACAAACCCCCTGGACCACCTATACGCTGGCTATGCTGTACTAATGAAGTTTTTTTTTTGTTTTGTTTTAAATCTGAGGACCATTGGTCACATACAACATGTCAATCAGGCAAAAGACACATGGTTTAAAAAAAAGAAAAAAAAGGTACTTTGATATATGTTCCTTTTCTTACAGTAAGTACATTGGAAATATCCAATCAGATCCAACCAGGGTTTTAATATCAAATTTCATTATTTCTTTCTCTTGTCTAAAGAAGGTAGCCGATATACAATAGCTGGCCACTATTAGGAACTGTCTACTGGATTGGATTTGGCATTGCCTGGGTCTGTTGATTACTCTGAAAAGCTGAACAGTGTTGTGGTTAATTTAAGCATCGTTGACGATGAAGTCCACCCAACAATCCTGACGGGGATGGCTTTTTAAGGCGATAATACACACACCCACCACGACAGAACTATTAGCTAAAAGTCTGAGGAGCACGACAGAGATCTCAGGTATCTTCCATGGCCAACGCAATCCAAGTGAAGATACAAGAGACTGCAGAAAATACACAAGCATACACACACTTGCAGTATTAAAGTCTTACATAGTCTTACTAGTATACAACTAACTACTAGTATGTACTTTCACTAGATGTCAAACGTTTTTTGGATAACAGAACAAATGTGGGAATTAATTTTTTTTTTTAAAAAGGCTAACCTTTTACAAGCAGCCAAACCTTGCCTTTTCCACTGAATAGCAGCTGTTTGATTGTTAGGTACAAGCTTGTTATGGGTCTGAATCACAGCTCGAAATGTTCTGTTTCAGTCATCACATCGATGATTTTTCTCCACAGCTGGTAGCCCATCCCCCTTGCAGCCTCAGATAGTTGTAGGAAATACATCAGTAAGAAATACCATATCGACAGAGAGTTACACAGAGAAAGGTAAATAGTTACTGCTGATAATGTATTGTGTGCAAAAACAGCATTTTAAACAATGAATTTCTAATAAAAAACTAAATGTTGGAAGTTAATACCAGTCAATGACCTTCTGACCGTACTTAGCTCCCAATTGGATCATTTTATAATTGTGGAGGACAGGGGTCCACACTGTAACGTGTTTTCTGTGGATAAGAGACCATGGAAATAAAAATCATTTTATTAGAAGATGAAAAAGAAGGCTCCACAGCACATAGCAGGAGACACATTTAGGAGCAAGAGTAAAAAAAAAAACAATATTTCAAAATGTAACACATGGGGGCTATATAATGCTCAGCTGTGACAAGCTAATCAAAGATCAATGCCTTCCCCTCAGAGGTGGGGGAGGGGGAGAGAGAGAGAGAGAGAGAGAGAGAGAGAGAGAGAGAGAGAGAGAGAGAGCTCTTCATCATATACCTGTTTGCAAGGATAGCTTCTATTTGTCAAGTGGTGTAAAATGTCTCTGTAAACTGAAATAAACAAGTGAAGTGCTGCAGATGCCGACAGCCTGAAAGAAAACAAATGAGTCGGTTGCACTAATGTGTAAGGCACTCATGGATAACAAAACCTGTAGTGCCATCACCATTACTTGTAAAGTACTGAAATGTATCTACAGATGCCGATGAATACAGCTAGCCTGTGCGTAATGTGCAATGTGTAGATTGCATACAAATACAAAGAAATGTTGTTCTTTTTAAAATTAAAAGAAACTAGTAAAATTCTTTAACAAAAGATTTCTTCTGGTTAAATGGGTACTGAAAAAATAAAAAATGTGCATATTTAACATTTTTTCATGCGAAGATGAACAAAAACTACAACAAAGAAATGGACTTTTCTAACAGAAGGAGCCAAGTGATGGTACAGTAGAGAGTGTAGGAAATGCATAATCAAACACACACTCTTGAGGTATTAAACTGGAGCCAATAGTCTTACTAGAATACTACTAAACATATTCTTAAGTATGTATTTTTACAAGACGACAAAAGCAGCTGTCACACATTTTTTGGATTACAGAACAATGTAGAATTTTACAAAACAGGCGACTCCTTTACAAAAAGCCAAACCTTGCGTGTTGTCTAACTGTCCAACTTTCCACCGAGCAGCAGCTGTGAACAGAGACATCGATATTTACGCCATTATTATTTATTGTTTCCACTGAAATTATACAGTGCGATTTGTGCCAAGGCATCTCCAAGGGATTCACAAATAAACTGAAAAAGTACTAAAAGCAACAACAGAAAGAAAAGAAAAAGGCAAAATAAATGTACCCATCTTTTTCAACCCTCCGCCAAAATATATATATATGATATTGTGATTGTGGCAGCGACAGGGTTAATGTCCCTGCCAGCAACCACAGGTGTGGCCACTAGTGCAGACTGGTGTTAATTGGGGAGTAGCCACCTGCATAAAAGCAGCCAGAAATCCTCTGTCTGTGAGAGGAGTTTGGTGAGTGAAATCTGTGTCGTTGCGGTGTAATGAAGGCGAATGCCCAGCCTACATTTTTGTGGCACAGACTTTAGACAAACAGATCCAGATGCTAGTTTCGTTCATTGATTCCAATTCAATCCACCTCACAAGCTCAATGGCACACCCAAGTAAAATTTCAGAAAATCTGGGCTTTATACGCGCTGTTTAAAAGTAATTTGATTCACAGTAAAACAAGTTTAAAAGGCACTGCATATCAAAAGGACACTCAAAGTACTGCATCTCCAGCCCTGCCCCACTCCTTGTTCGCTGTATTTATCACATATGTCTTCATAGTAGTGCATACTGATAAATCATCTCACATGTAGTGCTCAGATCCGCCTCCGTTTTTTTTTTTCGGCGTCTCTCAGATTAGATCAGCCTCTCTCGGCCATAGAAAGCTTTTCTCTGCTTTTTCCGGAGAAAAAACGACTAGGGACCTGTGTATGACGCCTTTTTGATCGGAAAGGAAAAATTGTAATGTCGGACCTGGTCCGACATAGGACTGCAAAGGGATAAGGGTGCTGAACCAAACTAGTGTAGCAAAAAAAGAAAAAATTGTTTAGTGTGAAAGTGTGCCCTCTGGTGGTAGGATCTCCAGTGCCATGCCTAGACACACAGATAGACTATTCAACTCTCACTATGACACATACAGATAATAGCTGATAAGAGTGTTGAAGTGCCCACACATCTCATTTTCTCCTTGGAGAACATGAAAAAGACCACTCTCGACTTCTTAGAAGCACCCCAACCTCCAGCAGTTTCTTAACACTATTGTACAGAATGGATGGTCTAATCCTTCCAGTGTGTCAAAGCATATCATTTCATGTAACTAAACAAAACAAAAAACTCTACATTTTTGTATTTAATCAGGATGTATTCAATGGGATGAACATTCCATTTTCATGTTCTGGGATCAGCACACCAGGAGACCAATAGGTGATGACTTACAAACATTATAGCCTCTAATACAGGGGTTGGTCAATTAAGAAAATAATTGGTTCAATTAAGTAATTAAGAACTTGGGTGGAAACGAAAACCAGAAGACCCTGCGGCTCTCCAGAACCAGGGTTGGCCACCACCGCTCAAACAAATTAAATAGGGGGTAAAATGGCCAATGGTCAAGGTTTCAAAAGTCATAAAGAGACAGACTGCCCGGAAGGTTTTATTATTATTTACTAACTAGACCAATGGGTAAATTGTCTGACCACTTGCACCTGACTCATCAGAATCTAACTGTCCAATAGCTTTATGTCGTATTAAACTCTGAGTTTTACAGTGGAAGACTGAACACATGGATTTGGATATTTCCATTACAAGATCATTTATCTTGTGTATTGCCATTTAATATTGTTTATGTAGAGATCACAAGATAAAATATTGCAGGATTTGTTTTGTAGAAATCTTAAGAATTAATTTTGTGATCTTGACGTAGCCTTTTTTTTTCTCTCACAACTCTCCTTATTTTTAAACAGCATGCTCAATTAGGGATTAGAAAGTTGAAGACGTTTAATTGAAACTAGTCTCAGCCATGTCATAGCTCTTGAACATGATTTTTTTTTTTGTTGGTTTAGTGAGCTCACAGATCCAAAGACAAAACAAAATGGAGGGCAAGGGTCCCCTGAGCCACAGGAGCAGGGGGGTCTTAGGAAAACATTTTTCCTGCTAAGTTGCAGAGTAGCAGAAACAGACATACTCCTGTAACTGTGTATTACCATTAAAACAAGGGTGGCAACTTATTTTCCTGTTTCACCACTAGAATTTGAATCAGAAGAGCAGGGGAAGTAAGTATGACGATGCAGCAAGGTCACAAACATACCTTTTTATTTCTTCGACACGTAGTGAATGCATTTACTATAAACCCCCCGCTAAAAGCACATTTTAAATAAACTGGTCCTCCCTTCCAGCTGCAAGAGCAACTCCTTAATATACATACTGACTCAGGCGTGACTGGTTCATGCTGTGATGAGAGATATGATCAGTTCAGACTCCTGGCTCCTGGTCATTTCAATGATGTACTGTACCAAAAAAAAGAGAAGTTCTGAAACCCAGACCTGGGTGCCGGGCTGATGTCAGTTTCAAGCCCTGAGACTGCATGCAGATCCTCCCTATGATACTGAATGTCTAAGCTTTGACAGGATCAGACTGCCTGGCTTTTTCCTAACAGCTTATGTCCGAGTGCAAAACCAATATCATTTGTCACTTAAAGATTTAAACCTGAGTCTGTGTCATTTTTGTCTTATTACAAAGGACTTCAAGAAAGAAATCGAAAGTATATATTGGGACTGGAAACGCTTTCCACATCAGCAATGTTATCCCATTTATATCACAAAATGCATCCAGATGTAATTTATAACATGACATTGTCCCATTAGTAAAGCTGCACCAAAGCTCAGCTTCGCACACTATTACACACACACGGTTCAATGTTCAATGTCTCTTCGCTTGCAAGTATCAATTCAAACTGCTAGCGTGACACCGCCATCTACGAGGCCATTAATGGAACTGCGCCTGTCAACTTCAAAGCAAGCCCTTTGATTGAATCCATATTCCAGGCTATGACACCGCCTAATGCAAGTTACTATCAGATGATTACAAAGGGCCCCCATATAATGAAAAATGACATCCAGAAATAGAAATAGTGCCAGCCGTTAAAACTGAACCCCAGCATGCCAAAACATACTGGAAATAATAATGCATTCCTATAGGAGTGCCTGCTCTAAATTGGTAATAACACCATGAAAATAGACCCGCAGCACTGCTGGAAATAGCATAAAGTGGGTTCCTAACTCAGGCTTTTTATGTGGAAGAATCTTTGAAACAGGGTTAAGCTAAAGAGCATAGGATAGAGTTACTATGAAAATGAGAAAGTCAGAAATCAGCACAGCTATAGCCATGTTATTGCCAATAACTAACCTCCCAAACAACTACAAGTAACATTCCAAACGGAAAAAAAACTATATGTAGAATATTTGAAGAGTCTTGCATGAATGCAATAGTTATATTTGCTAAACTGACATTTTTCTAAATAAAATAGATTTTCAAATGAGCACTGTGATTTCAATACACCAAATCTTGTTTAAAATATGACTGATGAGGCACAATGAGCAATTCACCATGAAAGATGCATGAAGCCTCTGTCATCTGCATAAAACACTAGAGCTTTAGGCCCCAAAGCATACCACCCACCACCCAAAGTCTATATTCAGAGTAATGGAGTATTATTGATATCCACTGCCAAGAAAAGAAATGGCTAAAGAGAGATGCCTTTTTCCCTTGCTCCCGATGCTATCTTCGGAATGGAAATACAATACAACTTCACACAATTAAGAAGTTCTGGGTTAAAGGTAGAGGTTCTTGTGGAGATTGCAATCGTGAGACATCAGAGGAGTCGTCAGTGGGAAAAAAAAAAAAATCTCATTTTACAGAACAGCTTTTTGGCTGACACAGTATTAAGCCCCGGTTTATCATTTTGAAGATCGCAATGAAATGCTACAATGTAGACTTTCACAAAAGGCAAGCCAGTTGCAACAGTACATGACACAATTAATCCATAATGAAGAAAGTCTGTTGTATTCTATCACTTGTGGATACCATACCGTTTCCTTTCTGTTTTAAACTTTATAATTGGGTTTTGTATTTAGTCTGTATTGCCCCCACGTGGCAAAGGTTTTATATTACCAGATAAAGGTTACTGGGTCATTATGTGTCAAATCAACCAAAATCCAGGAAAATCCCTGCCTTAGGATTTTGATTTTGCTTATATTTTGTACAGTGGAAAAGAGAGGTCAGGTATGAAACCAGGCCAAATATTTAAGCTCAATGATGAAGATTTGCTGAGATTTGCATTTCAAGTCATAATTGAAAAACTGTCTCATTCTGGATGATTTTGAGGATCTAAAAATGATATTTAGAATGTCAGTAGCCCTATGATTGCTTCTGTACAGATAGCCAGGTAGGTGTCCGGTAGAAATCATGCTTAATAAGTACCACCGCTTTGGTATTTCTGTGTTGCTGGGGGCTATAAAATTGAAAAATTGTCCAATTGTCAAATTCCTGGGAGATTTTTAAGTGTATGTTCCTTCTAAAGTAGAAGAGAGATCACTTTCAAATTGCTTAGGTGTGCTCATAATTTAATTGACTTTCTGTATGCAGCTCTGCTACTGTCTACCTACTTTACTGTCTGATTTAATGACCCCACAAAAAGACTTCAGGATGAAAGTATCGAAAATGGCCCCATCTTTGAAGGGCTGAAACTCCTTGTGGGACACGAGTTAAACTGAACTTTGGTGGGCTTACAGATGAGGATTTCAAGGACTGTGGTAAAATAACTGATTTGGTAATCTGTGTCCTTTACAGTTTAATAAATGTACAAACATGAACAACATGCATTTATGATGTTTTGGTGTGGGAAGCTCTGGTTGAGTTGACATGAAATGACCCTATTATTAAAACCACTGAAATAGCAAAGAATATATAGTATATTAGTATATTTCCCCTGGCTTAAGGAAAACTTAAATATGGAGTAGTCCTATTTTAAATGGAGTTCTCCATCTAACCCCAACACTGTCCATTCCAGATGCTTCTGCTTTAGATGTCAATGATGAAGACACCAGCAGTCACCGTGAACTGCATGACAGAAAGCCAGCCAAGTCCTGCCACCACCATCCCTTCCTGCAAGCAGCTTTGATCAAGCTACAGATCTTGGAATGGTTTATCCTCAATGACCAGATCCTTTTGTATAAAAACATCTCAAAACATCTCTTCTCCACCCACTCAAATCTGTTCTGTCAAAAAGATGTCTCAATATCACTATGTTTACAAGGACTTGAAACCATGATCATGATTTTCAATACTGTAAATTCTATTTTTAAATGGATTCACAGTTCTAACCATATGGTTAAAAAAAAAAAAACACAAAAAAAAAAAAATAAAACGATGAATGTATGTCTGTTACACAGCCAGTGGTCTTGTAGTCTAAACATGGTATTTATTCGTCATGCAGACATAGATGCTTAACCTCAGTATTTATGGTTGTATTCTCCATTACATAAACCCAGAGACAAAATGGTACACAAATAAATTAACCGACAGTCTAGCAACAGCAGCCTGGCGGTGAGCCGAATGACTGATTCGGTTGAAGCGGAAATTAACTGATGTTTTTTTTTTTTATTAAAAACAAGGAAAGCACATATAACTAAAGTCTGCATTAAGCCCACGGAAGTCTCTTCATACACTTGAAGCTGTCTGTAGCTGTCCCTTGCTTACACGCCAGGATTGGAAGCAGTGCATTTGTATTGCCTGAGTGTCTTCCTAAGATTACTGTGATTCTCGTGGAGAAGTTATTGGATAATACTGTACACGAAAACTGCCAGAAGCAAAGACTTCTGAAAGGAATCTAAAATGACTCCATGCGTTTTAGTGTTGTTGCTGTTGTTGACACTAGAATTCATAATAAACTTTATAAAAGGCTTGAACCCTTTATAACCACAAACATAACCCTTTATAAATACTTTAAACATGCCTTTTATCTACTGGGAATCTATTTTTTCTTCTATATCGCCTCTGCACCCGCTAGCTAAGAATAGCTTCTTGGCTTAACATTTGTAACCTTCTACAGACGACCAATGTACCTTAGGGAGCGCTTTGCTAAGGCTGAGAGCCAGTGCCATCTAGTGAAAAGATACCACTGCCCCTTACTTCTACAACAACACTCTGGCTGATCTATCTTTGGTTACATACTGTCTGAGTGATTGCAATAAGGAGCACTCAGAACGATTGCAAACATCATAAAAAGGAAAGGGGACAGACAATATGCTCTAATAAATCTGTCCATTGTGTTTTTTTTTTCTGCTTCAGAAAACATGGTGGTGTTATATCTTTTATTAGAGGAAGTAAATAAATAAATAAGATGCATGGGTATTTAGAGCTACAGAACATCCGTAAAGTTTCCAACTATTCACTTCTTTACAGCTTTCCTGTGGATATACGACTAAACACATTTCCAACAGGGATTTCAGTTGAGTGGCGCAAGGCCATACATTGTGTAAATGAAAGTTGTATTGTGATAAAAAATGTATGAGGTTTGAAGCCGGGTCATCTGATACTAGAGGGAGCAATCATTATATAAGATAACCTTTCCAGTTCTGACAGGGTCAGACCACCAGACACCCGTCTGCATTGATCGTTTGAATTCTTTATGTGGGCTGTGTTCCACTGTTCCTTAACAAGTGCACAATTAACTTTTACTCAGAGTTGAAAACTTTATAAAACAGCAGAAAATGAGCAGCCCCAGGCTTCCTGGTAGGTACAGTACTGGACATTATTCCCAAATGTTAACATGCAGGAACTCTAAAATACACACTGGATATGGTACTGCTTAAAACTTTCACACTGCCTGAAAATGTGATGTGAATGAAGTGAATGGCAATCATGTAGTTCAGATACATGGCAATTGTGCATTTAGGTTGTGCTGATAGGGTATAAGCCAAATCCCAGACACACTTAGAAGGCAAACATTGAATAAGTAGCTTCACATGTTATTTGAATTCCTTTTTTGTTTTTTTCGCTTACTATTTAATGGTGTTCGCAATCATTCTGAGGGAATTTATTTTGAGCTTGTCTGGGAAATCTTAAGTGCTGGGAGTTTCTTCATTCCATTTAAAAAGTGACAACGTAACCTTTTCAGCCCCACCTAGTCTCTCTGTCTATACATATCTAGAGTAGGTGGGTCTAGCAAAAGTCACATGATTTTAATGAAGTGAGGAAGGCTGTTCAGTCCTGGCACTTAGGATTCTCCAGACAATCTCAAAGCAGGTCAATGCAGATTTAGAGAATGAGATTGAATTGAGCACGTACTGTAGGCTCAATTGAAGACCTGGCTAAATCAATGCAATTATCAAGGCCATGGTTTGAATGTGGTCCTTGACTGGAATATAATTAGGGCTTCTGATAAAACCTGATAAAACACCACTGATACAAAAAAAAATTAAATTGTGGATAGCCAATAAACACCAGAAAACACTGGAAAAACTGTGGAAATAGTTAATCTATTTATGTTGACTTTACCCTTTTACCATTAAAAAAATAAAACCTACTACAAAAATAATAATAAATTCTCAGTGCTGCTGGGCAATGTCCCCCCTTCCTGACTTGTATCTATCATTGATTCGTTCTGAATACTTTAAACCTGCCCCAGCTACTGAGTGACAGCACATTCCTACATTTCTATTGGAGACTCCGCTTGCGAGATTTAAAATAAGATTACAATCAGGATGGAGGCTTGTTAGCGGGATTTCAAGCTGTATTACAGTTAAAATACAGAGGATTTAAAACAGAATTGTGCAAAAATGTACAAATGTACAAAAATGCGTACACACAAAAACCCCAGAAAAATGTGCCTGTGACCATAGTGATTTCGTTGTGGAAGACAGCAGTGAAAAGAAGGTACAACTTAAGTGTACAAGTACTGTCGATTTACTATACATATTTTGACACAAAAAAAAAAAACGCTCAAGCATTTTGGAAAGTAACCGAAAACACTAATTTATTAATTCTATCAAATTTTTTAATTTTTTAATTTTTTAATTATATCAAAAACGAAATCCCTGGAAAAGAAAACGATTTACATAAAACTACAATTAATAAAACCTGAAAAACAGAAGCCCTAAATATAATGAAAGAAACACCACTAATGCCGGCAGCCTTCTGTCTCCTTCTGGTTATTACATTGTTGCAGGGTTGGAGATTATAAAAGGAAGTACTTGCTGAATTGCGGTTTGCCCCTTTCATGCAAAATCAGAGTTGCTGCTTTAGAAGATCCCTGCTTCTATGATAGATAGATAGATAGATAGATAGAGGCAAACATTCTTGGAAAAAAGCATGCACAAAAAACAATTTAACAGGAAAAAGTGTATATATATATATATGATTTCCAGCTTCCTGTGGATTTGATTTATCCTCAATAGGACATGTAATTCTAAACATCATCAACTCAAATTCAATCATGTTCATAAAACGGTATCACTGTATCCGATGACCCACGTTACATTCTGCAGACACCGCTGATTGACAGATGAACGCAGATATAATGCTTTGCCTTGATTTAGCTCTTTAAATGGCTGTGCATGTCGTTAAAAATAGCGTTTGCGCGAAATATTCTAGCGCTAAAGTATGTATTGCCTTGCAGCTGTTAGTAAAAGCTACTATATTCTCTAAAATTCATATTGATTTTAACTTAACAATATTGTATTCTTTTCAAACACTTAGCAAATACACGTATCCTGTTTCAATGGAAAATGGTTAATATGAGGTTTTTTTTATTAAGTTTTTGTTTTGTTACATTTTTTTTTTTTTTTTTTTTTTGCTTTGACCACTACACCCGCTGAATGTGTCTTGCCACAGACAATAAAATATTCTAATGTCAGGCGCCCAACACATTGAACCAACAATTTTGGTAAATGCCCTTGCATGCAACACCTGCTCACACAATTTCTGGAATTGCGATGTCTTCAATTAGGAGAGGTTAAGTCAACTGAGAAGTATCCTTAATATGGAACGCGTGTTTTGGTATTAATTTAATAAATCAATTCATAGCCTTAAAACACGACACCTGTTGTATCCATGTTCCCAGCCCCGGTTTTTAAGTAAAAACCTCGGTGCGTTTTATAAGTACCAGTAAACTGTAAACGTCGGCCTTGTTCCATTTAGAATAGAGTGTAACTGTAAGACATCAGTTCAAAAAAAGCATGAATAAGCCTCTCTCAGCCAGCCCAAACTAGAAGTTAAATTTAAGCTGTACATTGACAGCAGCAGGTGCTCGTCGTGCCCGTTTGCAAAGGGCTCTGTTTCACATTTAAAAGTGGGCTCATCCAGATTTCCAGGAATAGAAACAGACTTAACAAAACGACAGTTTACGGTTTATTTTTCTAACTTTGTGAAGCATGAATTACAAAAAAAAAAAAAGTAAGTCATGAATTGCGGGAAAGGTCCCCAGTACGTTATTGTTTCCCTATTTATAGGTACATAGGCTACTATATTTGCAGGAACACACAAAAACCGCCAACCACAATATTCAATGCCATTACAAATACAACATCCGCAGCATAATTTATACATGCCAAGTATCGCCTACACGGTACACATATAGTACTAGTTTGGAAATGGTTTCTATGTCCCTTTTTAAAACAGATATTTGACGCAAGTCTCATTGTATCTGGAAAATTAATCTGTACAGTATGCGCTACGGCAACACTTCAGCGTAGGATACAGCCTGTGTTGTGTCCAAATTAAATTCATAAAAGCGTATAGTACATAGGGCTAAATTACTACGGCGAGCAGAAAGAATTAGATTGTTTTTTTTTGTTTGTTTGTTTTTTACTTACCTGGGAGACGAGACAGGCTAGGAGAATCTGAATTTTGTGTTCCATGCTTAGTTTTGTGGGTTTTATTTTATGAAAATGTGCAGGAGTTGTGATCAGCTCTGCTCATATTTCCAGAGTCGAACTGCTGTGAGAGTGAAGCTCCTGTCTTTAGCTGCTAACTCCAAATAGAACTGCAGCCTCATTACTAAAGCATTGGATGAAGGCGAGGAGTCCACAGCCAATAGATTTAAAGGGGGATTTCTTGTTATCAAGATTGAAATAAACACAAGCCAGCCAGCACATACCAAACAAATTACCAGCTATGATGTTAGTACAAGGACGGTAATTCTGGGTCTATAAAGTTTTTGTTTGTTTGTTTGTTTTTCGTTCCATATTAAAGGTACATTTTGAACAGGAGCATATCAGCAACGGATAGTCCACATACAGTATTTCTTATTAACCTATTATTGTCGCTTTATTTTTGGTGTGAATGTTGAGAAGGGGGAGGTGAGGATGTTCAGGTGTTTAGTTGTGTTTCTGTTGTTTACGTTGCCTCCCCGAACCTGCCGAAACGGACTAGCTCTTGTGCATTATTTGCTTTAAAGGAATTCATTTTTGAGTCAGGAATGTATAAATGCAGTTTAGTTCAAATAAAATAAACGTCATTAACGTTTTATTTTTATTTTATTATACTTGTACATTATTATTATTATTATTATTATTATTATTATTATTATTATTATTATTATTATTATTATTATTATTATTGTTACAACACACTTTCGAGGTATTGCCTTGAATGATTTTAAAAGTTTTAGATTTTTTTCTAAAATGATGCAGGAAAGTGCTTGTGAATTGATACACTTTATACTTGGGATTGTAAAAACGGTTTCAGTCTAAGTAATATTTCCCTTGCACAGGTACGCTGTAGATGGCGAGTGAATACGTATCCATTGATTTTTGTCTATTGATTTTTAACTGACTACAAATATTTTCAAATGTTGTTTTATTTATTTATTTATTTCATTTGAAAAGCCCTGAGCATGCATTTGCTTTTCTTCTTCTTCTTCTTCTTCTTCTTCTTCTTCTTCTTCTTCTTCTTCTTCTTCTTCTTGTTAAAAACAGTAACATAGATGACATGCATATTTTTTTTTAAAGAATATTGGTTCTAATTACGCCATGGGATACATTTTTTCTGCCCCAAGTTTTCAAAAGAATTTGATGATTTTGACATGTCATGTCTTTTCCTGTTTTAAGCCCTGTGTTCTCACTCAGCCTGCCCTGAGAATGACCTGTATGCACCTCATTCTAGTGGAAACACAGCTTGAGGCATGATCAGGGTGGAACAGCCAGTGTTCCTATGAGTGATTCAGTGTTATTGACAGAAATGGCATTGGGTGCATGTTTTCTATGGTCACTCTTACCAATTTGTGTCCATGCACACACATTTTGAGTGGCCAGTACCACCTTATTCTATTTGTTTTTGCTTTAGGGTCATTCCAATTATCTGTGGTGGTGTTTCCACCATGTCAGTAATATATAGATCACATGCTATGGATAAAAATGCTATGGATAAAAACATATGTAACTTGTGCCCAGCGGTGAGAGTGTGTCTGAAGGTGAAAAAAATGTTAAGCTTATTTCAAGGTCTTTCCTACAACAAAAATAATGAATCGAAATGACCCTATAACTTGATTATGTTATAATAATGGCTTGTATTAGTAATACAGTAGTTCAATTGTGCAGCTCAAGATCTGCACGGAGAGCTCTGGGACAAGATGTGGCACTCCAGGTTTGCACCTGTGGCTGGACCAAGGTGACAATGGTCAGGAGTCTGAAGAATCATCAAGGGAGAAAGAGATGCTTGAGGGAGAAGGGGTGGGGCCCTTGCATTGATTAGTATTTCTTACGAAGCCGGTCGAGTCAGATGAGTGAAATCCAGCATCAGGATGCACACCACAGTCCGTAGGATATCAGCACCCATGTTATAGACAAGTGTAACTCCAATCGGAGTATAGCTAGTGATAAAACCAATGATCCTGGTGAGCCTAGTCAGATGAAACAGCCTAGGAGAGACCTTAATTATTATTATTATTTAGTCATTTAGTAGACGCTTTTATCCAAAGTGACTTACAGAGACTAGGGGGTGAACTATGCATCAACAACTGCTGCTGCTGCAGGGTCACTTACAATAGGACCTCAGTTTTACGTTTCATCTGAAGGACAGACCACAAGGAGGTTAAGTGACTTGCTCAGGGTCATACACAGTGAGTCAGTGGCTGAGCTGGGGTTGAACTGGGACACTCCTGGTAACAAGCCCCTTTCTTTAACCACTGGACCACCTAGCCTCCTTAAACCAAGAGTTAAATCACCAAGAGCCTCTGAGAAAATGGCTTATCACAGAGCTGACATGGATCTCTGCTTCTTATTGGAGAAGTTAAGTGCAACAGTACAAAGGAAGCAGGATAAGTTTGAGAATACCATCTCTGCGTATGGGTGCGAGAGGTTTGGAGTAGAAGAAAGCAACAAATAACTATGATTCAACTCTAGACGGCAGCTGGAGATTGAACACCTGGTTAGAGAAAGGAGGCAACTGAGGAAGTAGTGGAGGATGGCTGAAGAAAGTCAAAAAGAGGCCCTCAGTCTTTTGCAAAATTATCTAAACCATAAGTTTACGAAATTGTGCAAAGCGTCGTGCCTACGAAAGCTCTATAAAAAGAAGCAGCAAGCTGGTATTCCAGGCTTTCCGGGATGCTTAGAGCATGTCAGTGTTATCTGGCAACAGATTCAGTCTGCAAAAAAGGAGAAGTAGCTCAATGTAATATTCATGGTTTTATCTAATGCATATGGGTCAGTGCCACTAAGCTCCTTTGAGTTCTTCAGTGTACCCACTATAACAGGGTTAGTGAAAGCCTGTTTCAGGGACTTGCAATTCTGTTTTTCAACTCCCGAGTTTACCACTACTTAGAACATAAAAACATAAGAAAGTTTACCAACGACAGGAGGCCATTCGGCCCATCTTGCTTGTTTGGTTGTTAGTAGCTTATTGATCCCAGAATCTCAACAAGCAGCTTCTTGAAGGATCCCAAGGTGTCAGCTTCAACAACATTATAGGGGAGTTGGTTCCAGACCCTCACAATTCTCTGTATAAAAAAGTGCCTCCTGTTTTCTGTTTTGAATGCCCCTTTATCTAATCTCCATTTGTGACCCCTGGTCCTTGATTCTTTTTTCAGGTCGAAAAAGTCCCTTGGGTTAACATTGTCAATGCTTGGTAGTTTCTTGAAGTCAGAATCATGGCCGGTTGCACCATTTCTCCACTGGCCATCACCATGACAATGAAAGTCATTATCAGGGCCTCGAAATGGGTAGTAGGAGAACATCTGGCTTCTGGCATGCAGCTGCCACCACTTAGAGCATACATGGATGACATGACAACCATGACTACACTTGGCAGACTAGCAAATTAAATCAGGTAGGCACGTATGCGGTTTAAGCCTGCCAAGTCAAGGAGCTTGTGACGGGGTATACCCATCCCTATGTTTATTTATATTTGTATTTGTATTTTATGTTATTTTTTTTGCGTGGTGAGATGCAAATGCGCTCTTTCTTTATTAAATAAATAAAACAAACCGAACAAACAAACAAAATGGCATGGTGGCCAAAATAAAGAAACCAACAAATATCGTGCTGGTCTAAATCCAGCATGAGTAGCAGTTGTTGTAAGTTCCTTCTTCTCTGCTCTCTCGTTCTTTCTCCTCTTTTTCCTCACACAATGCTTAGCTGCTTCTCTTTTTATACATGTGGCCGTCCTCAAATTGACAAACAATTAACCAATTTGAAGACGGCTACATTCTGCACATGTTATTTTTGGCAGGGAAGATAATTGTTTGCTTCCCTGCCAACCCAAAACTACACCAACAATATTACAAAATACATTTAAATAATAATAATATTGATACAAAAATAGAAATAAACATAGGGGCGGGTGTACCCTGTCACACTCCCCAATACTGCTATCTCATTTTATAAGGGTGAAAGCTGAGTCCAATATTAGCATGAAGTAAATAACAACTACTCTCATATAATAAAAATCTGCTGGTAGTTGACATCCTTTTGGTATTGAAGGGTGGCTGCATGGTAAATAGCCCTACTGTATATCAAGGCCATTAAAAATAAAATGGAAACTACAAAATAAAGCATGTTTAGTTTACCATGACATAACATAGCAGCCATGATTCTACACATAATTCCCCCAAGGCATCCTGAAAAGCAAATAGTTAGTATATCTTTTTAGGATGATTTTCCCTGACAAATACATTTTAGTTTTAGTGGTTGTAGCTAACAAAATACTTTCATAAATCTTCTGTGCACTTCCACACACTAAATACTGTATGGGTCTCTAATGTCCAGTTCTGGAAGAAACATGATATCACAAACATATATTTTTACTTTAAAACATGACTGGTACTACACTAGGTACAATACATTTCTCAGTTTGCTTGCCTTTCCAGTAAATCTGTCACACTAGTACTTCCGAGGTCATTTGATCCTCAACATTGTCTTTGTGGTCAAGCATCTTATTGGCTGTGAAGCAAGTCATTAGGAAAACCAGCTGCTTGTTTACTGACAGGGAATAAGCCCCTTCAAGTGGTGTAGTTTTCTTTCAAAACTACACAGTTGATAGTGAATGCACGTGCATGGCGTGGATAATGTACAGAATTATTTTGTCAGTTACAGTCACTTTAATGGCTGCCATGTTGCATGAGCCTTATAGCTAAAAACATTAGGTTGTCAAACTTGTAGATATGACTGAAAAAAATGCACAGAGGAATTGCTTTGACATCCTAAGGAATAGCTTTGCCAAGACAAGTTAGAACTGCGCGTAAGGTGCATTTATCACAAGAGCAAGAGAAAATCACATCTCTATCTACAAAAGACTGCCTTAATAAACTTGGAATGTAATGTAACTTCCGAGGGAAAAGGTAAAAAAAGCTTTTAAAACCCAAAGCTTCACTGCCATCAGCTACTGTAATAAATAATGAAATGCTACAGAGTCTAGATTCAGCACTGCTTGTGTACACTACCAAGCATATGTCATTTAGTATTATAGACCCAAAAGTCTAAGCAATGTTTAAATGTGCATGTGCAAAACTTTTATTTAGATTTTTAAAGCCAGTTTAGGTAGCTTCAAATTGCATTTTAATATACTTATTTTTGCTATCTCCATACCTTTTATTTTATGTCTGCAATAATTCTTAGTGGTTTCTTTTGCAATTACATACAGTACATATTTCACCAGAGTTCAGAAGTGCCTCCTCGGTTCTACCTGCATGCGATAGACAACGTTCTTTGTAGTAGTAAGCACCTGCACCTGCAAGTGCTAAGTTATGAAATGCCAGCATCATTAAAGGAAATGTGATCCAAACAAGGTGATCATGAGATACAGCTGGCTTTTAACTCCCATAAAGATACTTGGGTTGATCTAGCCTGTGTTACATATCACAGGCAACTTGAATTAAAGAGCAACTCCTGCACTTGAAAATGTGAATCATTGCAATAAGAACCAATCAGGATAAGTCTAAACAATCTCTAAACCTAGAGAATGTCTGCAAACAATTCTTCACTAAACAGTCTTTAAATAAAGCATGTGATAAAAGAAAAACAATCAAGCCACTTGCAGACCCCTCAATGGCAATATTTAGATCTGCCACTCTTTAGATCCTTAAAATAGACCTGACTGTGTCTTACATTATTTGCTGTATGGCTATAGAACATTGTTTCTGTAATTTATGTGTCATTATCCACTGAGTGGCAGATTATAGATTCAAGTTGGAGACCCAACTTATTTGGTACCAAATTAAATTCAACTTGGTATTTATTGCTCCTTGCCTCTAATGAGCTAGAACATTGATAATGTCTTCAGAGACAGGGCTGGATCAAAATACAGAGGTGGGTCAGAGCCCAGCCTCAAGTTCATCTGATAGAGTAGGTCAACAAATGTTGGACTCTGTCCAATTCAACTAATTGGTCAGATTTCATTAACATCACGATCAAATTAAAGAGCAACTTGGTATGGGTAGTTTGTAGTTAATGTGTATCCATTAAATCTTTGGATACTCTGTGCACCTCATGCAATGCAATAAAGATGACTGTTTTAAGTGATAGAGAGAATGGGAGGGAGCTCCTTCTAATAGCTGATGAGTTATTAACACTGACATCCGCATAAGACACATACTTACCTCTCGACTAGAGAGCTTGCTTTGAATGATGAGGTCAGCGGTTATTGTCCAGCCTCTCCGTTCAATTCAATGGGCAGAGATGCCAAGTCATTGCAGAATCCTGACCCCTGTGATTGAAACAGATCACACTGAAAAAGCTATAGCATTTTTGCTGGCTTTCCAGTCAGGTGATTCTCTCTAAAAAGTTCCAGATCTTGGGGGATTGCGAGTGGTTGCAGTGACGAAACAGATGTTGCACCTTCCCGATCATGGCTTAGTTGACGAACACTCATGCTTACGCTCAAGGACAAGCTGTGCTTAAGCAATAGGAGAATATATTGGCTCTTCTCCTTATGGCTGATGAGTTAATAATACTGTCAACAGCATACAACATGTACTTACCTTATATCTAGAGAGCTTGTCCTTTAGTTAAAGTGTTTGTCTTTCTTTGAACTACGAGGTTAGCGGTTCACATCAGGCCCTTGTCTCTCCATTCAATTCAATGGGCTGAGATGCCAAGCCATTACAAGAACTGCATACACCAAAGGGTTAAGGCTTCCTGGTCAAGGTCCAATTATCTGCCTCAGTATTGAGTGACAAGACCTGATGTAAGGATAGTTCACAGCTTCTGTTTTGGGCTCACAGGCTTGCTGTATTGTACAGTCCCCATTCCCAGAACCAGTATTTGGTTAACAGTAATGTTGCATACGATGCAGTAAATTCTCCAGCTCACGGTTCTGTCAGTTGCACTGATTGATGAGATAATCCTCCCTGCAACAAAGCCCTTTCACCTACCTGATATTTTACAGCTGCCCGTAAGGGAGAAATCTCACCTTTGTCAGTCTGACTTTAGTTATGGCTGTTCCTAGTCTTATAATTAAGAAAATACCCCTGTGGGCCCAGTTAAGCATTGCAGCCTTTTTTTCTCACGTTACACTACTTGTTTGGAATATAAAAGTATGTTGAGTAGAGCTGCACAAACCGATTACCTGATTATTCCGCTAAGCTCTCCACAGGTCAGGGTCATTGGTTTTGACTGGGCTTATTTACCATTCCACATGAAACAATGCACAAAATACCTGTTTAGATTTGTGTTGATTGCTGTTCTCCACAGAGTCTAAGAAAAGCAGCAGTCATCACAAATCCAAGAAGCTGTTTATTCACTTGTTTCACTTGAAATGGTAAATTAGCCCACTCAACAGCAATTAACCCTTAGCGATTGTTAGCATCTGATTTCTGTGGAGAGCTGAATAATTGAAATTTGTATAAACAGTTGTTATGAATACTGCCTTATTGAAATATTCTAATAGTGTCCAGATTTGTCATGTCATCCATATCTTCAAAAACCTAGTCCTTTCAGAAATCCTTATTGAGTAAAGAATGTATAGTATTTATTTAAATATCTGCAAACATAATTCAATTATTATCTTTTTCATATCCATATGTGACAGAGACAGAATGATTCTTTGTGATAAATCTCCCTCACGACCTGTGAGGGCGCTGTGTAAAGTTAACAGAGTGCCATGGACTGGATGGCCAGACAATTTGTTCCCAGGGGGTTAGGTGGAAGTTGGCTATCTAGAAAGGGGGTGGAACTACGGTACAGCAAGTCCTGGAAGGGAAGCGATGTGGCAGCCACAGATTGGAGGAGCGGTTGCAATCATTTACCAAGGGGGCGTGATTGACAGTACTTAAGGAGACATAGCGAGGTGATCAGTTCCTTTGTTATGGTTAACGCTAAACCGGAAGGAGAACCGCATTGTAAATCGTGAGTGTTTTGTTTGTTTTGTCGTGTCTAAATATATACTTGTTTTTTTGTTATTAGAAGACTAACACGATCCGGAGCTGTTACTACAGGCCAGCACAAAACCCTGACAAAACCCTAAATCCAGACCCCAGCGGATCCTTATATTGGAAGTGAATGGGAGAGAAAAAAACACTATGTCTACTTCCTTCAAACTTATGAAGGTATCAAACACCTTTTAAGCAGAGGGTTATATAGTAAGTCCATGGAATAGTTTACAAAATAAAACACAAGGATTAAAAAACAAACCACTTGTATATTAAAATATTGTATCCAAACTCACATTTTGCAAACACTGTAAACTAACGATGCATTACAATATGAAAACGTGTTTTTTTAAACCCATTAAGTGCCATTGTCCTCATTTTTTGGAGCATTTTAACTGGCATCTACCTGTTATTTTAATTTTCTCTTTAACTGTATTGTTATGATAACTTACTCTAATTTTGTTAACCGCAAAAGTTACGTCTAAATGTCATTTATCAAATTACATAAATACAGCTTGTGTATTTAGAGTATCTGTGGATTTGCAGAATGTTAGATGAAAGTAAAAGGGGCAGATGCTGTGTGTATTATGTACTGCTTAGTAGTAAATGTGAAGTAGTGTACATTTCTGATATACAAGGATTTATTTTTCTGTTGCTATTCAGTTTACAGCAGGTGGTTTACACCTTTTAAAACATTCTGGCAGACTTATTTTTTACATACAGACCTGCGGTAGAATAAATGGGCTTCGCTGGATTCTAAGTGAAAATGTGGAATACAGTTAGCTAATGAGTGGTTAGGGAATCCTTTTCAAAGCCTTAGTTATTACTCCTTCATGGCTCATTTTCACTGGAGAAAAAAACATTATGCAAAACGTGAGTTGATGGTCATACTCATATTATTTGTGTCAACTGATCAGGCCTTTTCCAAGCAAAATACAAAATATACACAAATCAAAATTGTACACACAGATTCACCCTGCTTTCAGTAGTAATGTAAAAAATGTTTCATTTTGATAAGATTAATGGGTCACTTCTTATAGCTCCTTTGATGTTTCTTGAATATACTCCACTATGCATTATTAATGTTTCTCTTTCCCAAACTGTAAAAGAAAAGATAACAGTCTCCTCAGTGTATTAGAAATAATATAAAAAATAGCATTAGGTGGACTGCCGTTTACAACAAGATTACAGTTTTAAAAATACATGTTATTACTTGAGGCAGTAGGGTAGTGCAATGTTGTTATATATTATAAGGTTGGTTTAAAATGATGAATGAAAATATTCATATAAATTCAATTTTGGAACAATGTGACAGGAATGACTGAGCGGTGACGTCACGGCAGAAGCAGGAAGGATACTGACACCAGGCAAGTACTGCAGTTTAAAGGCGCTCGCGCCGTTTTTATTTTTAAATAACAAAAAGAAATAAAATATTTGAACAAAAAAACACTGTGCTCACAGAGCAAAATAAAAGAGTAAACGAAAACAAATCTCGAACACAAAAATACAAACAAAGGTCAGGCTGGGCAGATTGCCTTCACTGTTCCTATGTTCTTTTAAATCACGTTCCTCTCGCTCCTTCTCTGAACTCCCACAACAACCACCCCGAGCTAGAGAGCTGCAGCCTTTTTATATCGTGGCCGAGGGGTTTAACTAGCTTGCAAGTAATTATTCTATTACCCCTTGGCCACAATCTGCACGAGTTTATTAATTACTACGTGGATGGGGCTGCCCATCCACGTTACTAAACAATAACAAATGTACGGCGCTCGGCGTCATATAAACAAAACAACCGGCGCTTCGCCGTCATAAATATAATACAATAAAAATAAATAAACAATACAAAATAAACACAGGGGCGGAGGGGGACCGCGCTCTAAAATAAAATAAACAAAACAATGTACAGGGCTGCTCGCCCTGTTACAAACAAATATTGCACAGTGGTCCTGATACAGTAGAATTAGAGATGCCACCATGGTACTGCAACTAGTGTGCATGTGTTCCCTGTCTTAGCATGACATTGTTACCACCGCTGTGCTACAGTACCATCGACCCTTAGTTCAGAACCTTTGGATGGTCATTAAAGCCCATTGAAATTAGACAGAAGACAATCTGAGAGAGGTGTCCTGAGGACCATTAACATTTCACGCAATTGGTGCAAGAGGTAGGCAGAGAACCGTGATTACCAATGCGTAGCTCTCATTCAATTGGATTGAGATCCAGGGTCTGTGGTGACCACAGAAGATGCCTGACACCTCATGCTTCTCAAACCATTTGTGTACAATTCTGGCATGGTAGATGGGTGCATGATCATCTTGAATTTAGCCATCATTGTCAGGGTCCAAGTGCATAATTGTTGGGTTGACTTTGATCTGCAACGATGCTTAAACTATGGTTTTGTGCAGTCTTCCCAAATAATAAACCCAGGGAATAGGGAGGCAAAATAAGCTGATCCCTGGAGCCAGCATTACACTTCAGCCATCAACACCAGACAGAAGGATATCTACATCATCATATAGAAGGAAGCGCAAATGGATGGAGACACATATGGATCACATTAGTTTACTGTAAAGCCACGTCTTAGTTGGTGCTTATCTTGGAGAGAGCCGAGTTCAAATCAGCATGAAGTTTTAACATCTACTCTCGTGTAATGGAAATCATCAGGCAAACATGCCCCAGACCAGGGGGCGGTGGCAAATCCAGTTGGATAGACAGGCTGTAATGAAGTGGTCATGCAGTGTACATGGGTTATGTAGTTAAAGCAAAACAACTGCATCTTCATCTGAAGATCATAGATTAACATGAGCAGGTGAGGTCAGTGGGAGGAGAGAGCTTTCCACAGAATTCTTAGACTTGTTCCTTTATTAAAACATAGAGAATGTATACCAAGAGGGATACTTGCTGTAACATGATGTGTAATATAATGAAGATATGTTTTAATAGGGTATTCTTACCAAAGTAAAACAATAACAGCTATTAAGGTGAATTGCAATAGTGGGTTGGTTACAAAAAAAAAAAGTGGGATGCAAGTGGCTTATTTGTTTAAGGCACAACTGTTTGGTGTGCGTAGTCAGTGGAACGCAGGTTCATGTCCTGGCTTTGCGAAGTCCATTAAAGTCTTTGCTGAAGATTCCACAGGGGGAGTTGCATAGGCTCTTCTGTGGGTTAGGGAGGCTAAATCTTCAGAGACTGGGTCACATTCTACACTACAGAGGCCCTACTGGAATGGCCCTTCCTAATATAAAGACACTTTGGCTAATCTAGCCTACATTACATATGTATACAGTACAATTGCGTGCTTACATCTTGCAAAAAGATGTACATGTTAAGTACATTGTAATTATGCATAATAACATTGTAATTATGTGTAAGTACACATATATTTACTAAGTAACTACAATTTAAATACACAGTAATTACACACTTGGCAGTCAGAATGTTTCCATGAGTGTTTTCAGTTTCCTGCAGCAGCAGCTAATAAAATACTGGAAAACACTGCCTCATTGCTTGCGGTGTAAAACAAATATTTTTTTTCAAATTTTGACTCATCGGTCCATAAGACTGACTTCCACTCCTCAAACGTCCAGTTTCTCGCGTAAGTGAAGCGCTGCTGTGTGTGGTAAGGACTTCAAGAGTGCATGTCAGTTAACCAAAAATGTGTACGAATGAAAGATTCTCTACATTAAAAATATTGAGGCTGATTGAGCAAAAAATAAAATATATCAACAGGAGAATGTGTAGTTGTGGAACATTCTGTAGCTGGAAAGGGTACGTCTAAATCAATCAGTTAATTAGCAATTGAATCCCGGCGCAACTGTGTATATAGATGCACGAGTCACTCACTCGGGGTTGTGTGTTCAGGGCGTAAGAACGAGAGAGAGTTAAGAGAAATAAGAATTAAATAATAATAGCAATTGCTAGTTCGTGCTGGAGGACCAGCACGGTACTTGTTTGTGGATTGTTTGTCCCCTGTTTGTTAGTGTCTGTTCATTTTGTTTGTCTGTTTTGGCTACTGTGCCATTTTTCTTTTACAAAGTGTTTTTGTTTTGTTCAACCTTTTTATTTATAACAAATCGGCGCAACAGCGCAATTCAATTCACTTACCACTCTGTTTTGGTTGCATTTCCTGGCATGACGTTACCCCTACAGCCAGCCTGTTCACACTCCCCCATGTACTTGACCCTAATCCTGCAAATACTGTAGTAGTCGTCTAAATGCTGCTACATGAGACACATTCAGAGTTAAAGTGAGAGAGAGAGAGCGAAAGAGCGAGAGAGCAGAGAACATAAAGAAGGAAACATAAAAGAATAGGCAAGGAGGATAATGGAAACTAAGAGCAGAGAGGAATGTACTTCATTAAAAAACAAAACACATTATTGAAATAAAATAAACACAGTTAACAATAAGGGTACAATAAAACACCCAGAGCAATATTTGTGAAAACTATCTAGCCTAGGGGTGATGTGTGCATATTGGAATCAGTTGTACTAGGAGAATGAATGGGCCATGAAGTTACAAAGCATGGTACTCTAGTGTAGTAGGAAATATGTGAGACCAGGGAAAAGCAGAGCTGGCAATTCTCTCATGAAACACTGTGCTAGTATTTGTACATCAGTCAGGAAGGGGTAGTGTGTTAATGGACGGTGATCAGGAGGGGGGTCGAAGTGTGAAAAGGTGTGAAAGTTGGGCCTGGGTGGAAAGGATTTTCCATAGAAAAGGTAACAAAGAACAAAGGCAGAGAAGAAAGAAGTGGTAATAAAAAAGAGTCAAAGAAAATTTGATAATTTAGGGAAGCTCTTTTGGTAAAAATGGTGTGACTGTTAATTCTCTGAGGATTAGCCAAGTCTGGTAATTAATTATTGCTCTTTTCGTTTGTGGTTTGTCAGTTCTCCTAGTAAGTCAAGGAACAGAAATAGATGCATGCTGTCTAAATGAGAACTCATGATGTGAGAAATACTGTAGTGAAACAGGTGTAAGTCTGAAAGTGAAGTTATCAGTATCGTATCTGTGCTGAGAACATCTGGTGGAAACTGAATTTCCTGTTTCTAGAATTATTGCACATTTGGAACATTACATTATATACAGGCCAGGGAATTATGCACAGAAAAAAATATGCAAAATTATGCGGTATCTCTGCACAAGTATGTACAAAGTAACAAAAGTATTGTGCAGTTGTATTGTGTTCTTCTCTCCTACTGGATATCAAAATACTAGCATAAGTAAAAAAAGAAAAATCTAAGTAGAAAACAATTGAAGATTGAAATAAAGGAACACCAGCTCTTTCAGTTTGTCTTCCGAAAGAAAACGCCTCCAATTGGACAGGACAAGATTATAGAGCAAGTTGCTGCGCTCAGCATCAGATGTATTTGTTACTGCATATCTGAAAGCTAATGTTTTCAAATTAGGAAGACGGTCAGCTGTCGATTACCAAAACTCAATATCAATTTCCTCTGGCGGTAGAGCGCTCTGGATCGCATCGGGTGCCACCTTCACAGTGTACAAAGCAAAGCAAATAACATCTTTTACTCTCTATTTTGCTGATATATTTGCAACGTGGGACCTTTGTTGTGACATTATCTGGCAAAATCAATCAATGTTCCCTTTATCCTCAGTGTGATCCAACATTTTTCTCCATCCTGCTTTGTTCATGGCAATATTATTTAATACACGCCTATGCGTGGTGATACGTTTTATGCATAAAAATTACACGGGCGCGTATTCGCGTAATTCCCCGGGGTGTAATTATATACTAACTGTATGGAGTTTGGCAGTTTCCAAAACATTGTCTGCTCAGTTTTTGTATGAAAATAAAGTCTAGAAAACTTTATCAACTTTAAATAAAAGAAGTGTGTGAGCATGTTGTCTTATGAGAGGTAAATAATTCCTCTTTTAAGTCTTGGTTTTTCACAATGTACACTGTATTACCAAAGGAAAACATACAAACCTAGCAAAACAAGGCAGCACTTTAGATTACAGGGCATATATAACCGTGTAATAACATGGTGATAACTGGGCAACTACAAATGATTCTTCCTCTGTCATGGTAACTACTGATGTAATATGTATGTAATTACACAAACATTGTCTATCCAAGGTGTCACCACATCATGTAACAAAATGTTGCTCAACAGGCCATGTCCATGTAATTACACAGTAGCAGTTACTGTGTAAGATCAGGAACCATTGGTAGCTACCAACTTATTACAATGCAATTACATGTCTATTAATGCATTAATAATAGGACTATGTACACAAGTGCACAGGCTAATTTTCTGAAAGAAATAGTACACCTGTTCTTAAATAGTATGCAAATAAATGCCTTTTCTAAGGGAAATCTGTCCATCTCTATTTAACACTGCTTAAAATAATGTTTATTTTTTTATGAAAGTAGATATTATTCACTTAAAATCAATAAAAACAAAACCTTTGCCTATGTAAGACTTTCTAATAGAATGAATTTGTTTACAGCCCGCAGTCATTTTAAATTAGAAATCTAATGGGATACATCCAAATCTGATTCAAAATCTTTTTGCGGGGCTAACCATTCTGAGGAAATAAAACACTGTGCAAAACAGCAGGTAATTAGGCCTTTGCATAATTGGAGTTATAATATGAATACCTGCAGGGAGTAATATGTTAAGTCTTGTTCTTTATATAGCTGTGAGGAAACGCAGTTCTGGATTCAACCCAAAAAACACTGTGGTGGGGTTAGGACCAATGCAAATGTATATGGGGGCCTTGGGGTTCCTTAACTAGCCATTCCCACACCACTGCGCAATTGATAGATACCCCAGATGAGTACTTTCTTCTATCTCTGTATTATCATAATGAGTTGCACGACTCAACAGTGCATCTTCACTATATTAGCAATGTTATGGTTATTGTATAAAGGCCAAGTGGGAGCACAAGGGTGTAACTATTGGATCAGCAATTGGTAGAATGGTACCTCATTGGTATGCGTTTTCATCTTTCATATTGTCAAATCCATCGTATTGTAATGCTGCTGATTGATAATGGTTCTGCCAGCTTCTTTGTTGGTCTTTTTCATACATATTGCAGGCCTTCTAAAAAAATGTGCGTCACAAACAGTACAGTGTGTCACAAACTGCAGAAATGCTGCATTTAAAGAAAAAATATAATAGCCAAACTGATTGTGTCACTCTCGAACCAATTTAAGTTCAGTTTTTCTAAAAAAAAAATAAGCTAGCATTAGTATCACCTTGATCTGGGTGTGGTGTTTCATGTGTGTGTTGATAGGCCTGTTCTGGTAAGTAAAAATAAATTATTAAGCAACCACCCTTTGAATGTTAATGGAATATTAGCATGCAATGGCTTGATATGTTTAACCCTATTGCACTGCTGAATTTCTTTTAATTATGATAGAGTTTTTGAATTAGTTAAAGTGCCTATGACACCCTCCGAACCACTTTTAAGAAACATAATGTATGACTAACAAGTATTCCCAAATGAGATTTAAAATTGTTGGCAGTGATAGTGTGAGGGCAGATACAGTATTATAATAAATAATGTATTGAATTGGTGTGCACTAGCAAACTTGTACATGCAAGTGACTGCATATTTAAAGACCTGTAGTAATAAATAGCACTAAAAGTATAGAAAATAAAACTTGGTTGATCCCAGGGACAACATTATTATTTGTTTATTTAGCAGACGCCTTTATCCAAGGCGAATTTCAGAGACTAGGGTGTGTGCACTATGCATCAGCTGCAGAGTCACTTACAACTACATCTCACCCGAAAGACGGCGCACAAGTGACTTGCTCAGGATCACACAATGAGTCATGAGACTTGATCTACAGGAACAGTTTCTGTGCTGTCTAAACATGGGTGATTTATAGGGAGAAAGAACAGTACTGTAAATAGTACAGACAATGTTATCCCAATGTCCAATGTACCACTTCAAACTCAACCCAAAGGACACGAACAAAAGGCAATATAGTGACCAATTATTATTTGCATTTATTTTCCCCCAATTTGGAATGTCCAATTATGTTTTTTCTCCTCACCGCAGTGAGTCCCCGCATAGCATCCTCCAATCTCACAAGCCTAAAACCAGAATCGCTTTTACACCGAGCAATCCAGAGCAGAGGTGGGCGGGCTACCGATCCCGGAGAACAGAGATCAGCCCTGCTTATCCACTCTGAATGTGTTCGCTGTCTGGCCAGTAGGGTTTGCTGTTGCGCAATGAGTAGAAGTCCCTACCGGTTTCCCATCCCCCACCCAAGGAGCGTAAGAGCCAATGTGACACCCCCTTCGGAGTCCCCAGCAAAGTTTGGCCTCTTTGCACAGCCCGGACACGAACTGGTGCAGTCCATCCTGTGCTCCGAGCGGCACCGCTTTAACTGTTCGAGCCACTCGGGGACTAGGCATGGAGTTTTTGACTGTAAATACATATCTGGAGCATAAATGCTGCAGAAGATACCATACATGGTTTTCTGGTATTCTTAATCTTAACTTGATTTGACTGCATATGTGGGTTCACAAAGACAGGAGAATGTCCCCCAAAAAAGGGCTTCTAAAATAGTATCGGTAGGGGGTCTGGTTTTAATGAACACTGTGTTATTATTTATTGGGTAGAATGGTTCCATAACAATTTCATATTTTAAAATGCCAATGGCATCACAATAGTATGAACTAAAACACATAGCAATCCATTACAGTTTTTAGAAATACTAAAAGAAACGAATCATTAATCAAAATGTTTGTCATTGCATACTGTATATTAAAGTTGATGAAATTCATTACAGTACTTTGGTACCATCATGCATGCCAACAGTAAATATTCCGCCTTCCGATGCATAGGAAGAAAGTCCCAATATTTATCCATGGAAAGTCTTATTTATTATTTATTATTTATTATTATTTATTTTTTTCTTCTCTCTGTCTTTAGCGGCTGCGGACCCTCGTGCATTGCATTGCCTTGCAGGGATTGTGTTCAAATGATCCGATCTCAAATGTTTATCGACATCATATCCAGTCAAACTGGAGAAGCGTATTGTTTCCTCTTTGCAGCTGCAATATGAATTAATGTGTATGATTTAGAGTAAATGTGGGAGCTTATGGAACATAAAGAAATTCAGTTAGATACACCCCCGCCCCCACTGCTGGTGTCCCGCAGGTTGGCAAGTATGAACTTACATCAAAACGATCACTGCATTCTGCATAGTGTCAGGTGTAAGGTTTTGGATGTTAATGATTGTATGCTGCTTTATCATGTCAGCTGCCCTCAAATTTGAACAGGAGCAAAGCAAAGGATCTGCTGTGCTTTGAGGACACATACTTGCTGATATGAACCTGTTACTGTCTTTGTTGTTTCATTTTGTTTAAATTTCCATTGAAACCTTCTGGTATGAGAAAGTGCTAAAAAGCTGCTGCTGAGCACATTGGACATATCTGGTGTGTTGCGCTCCAGTGCTTGTTTGGAAAACAGCTACACATACATTCCCCAGCATGTGGGAGGAACTCACTCCTGTGCAGCTATAAACACAGCATGCTTTCTTACACTGCCCATGGTCTTCTTCTTGTGAAACAGACTTGGAGGTTCACCAGCACAGTGGGTCATCTGTCGGCTTCCACTGGCATAGAAACGAGGGGCTATGAAGGAACATTACATGGAAAAAAGATAAGCAAACAGGCAAATACAAAGAAGCTAGCACACAGAAATCCAGGAGAGCTTTTAAAGGTAAATTCGTTAATATCCTGTCTAACTCAGAGAATTCCTTCAGCAAAGCACAAGCTCTAACACAAGGAGAGGCCTAGCTCAGAAAGGAAGTGATACAAACACTTACAGGAATATGTCGTGACATTTAAATTTGTAAAGGCTATTGCGTGGGAGAACACTTGTCAGCTTCTTTCAGCTGACAGATTTTGGACTCTTCTGTTCAAGCATGTACATGCGTGAGGCAGGCCGACAGATTGAGTGAAGGGACTGACACCCACAGCCGCGCATGAATACATATATCACATGTTAACCATTCCCCCCCACCCCCTTGTCAACAATTTTAGACTAACCAGACAACAAGCTTTAAGGCGATTTGTAGCATCCTATCAGTCAGCCTAGATTCCTGTGCACTTCAGTCACCCTAAACAGCTGCTGTTGTTGATTGTTGCTCTTGTGGAAAGATACAAGGAACACTAATGGAGGGATTTGTTAAAACGTTTGACTGCTTGACCTAAATTAGTAGCTGATACAGGGTATTGGTCAACTCAACACTCAACTCAATCTCAGTCAATTGCGACCAAAGTGAAATCAAACAGAACCAACCCAAGTTTTATGATCATTTTTCTTGTTTCCTATGAACACGATCGATTTGAAAGAGGAATAACTTCATGAAGATGTTTCAAATTGCTGTATATCCATTGTGTCATTTTCTAAATATAAAAACAAATAGATGATTTCTGAGTTGTTCACAAAACTACAGTTAAGCAAACTGTACAGTAAAGGTATTTTAGACTGAACTCTGTTTAGTACATTAAAGCCAAACAATATGGATCTTCAACCGAGAATAGTTTTGGGGTCAACACAGGCTGACATAGACATATACGTCCAGAAAACTGCTTCCAGTGTACAAAAGTTCAGAAGGCTTTTGTGTTGAAAAAATGTATCAATAAATGCTCACTATGTTAATTGTTATTTAAATGTATTTGGATACTGTATTGTGGCTGTGGAAACTCTATATTAATGCTTTATTTAAATCACGGGGAACACATTTTTTATCAGATAATTTTGTTTTTTTTTAATTGAAATCTAAACACACTTTATTTTCACAAATCAAATTTTACAATGTGAAATCCACTTTGTTCCAACTGACCTCCTGCCCAGTGAGCAAGTTCAAATTTCCTCAGCCAGCATTAAAATATTTTCTTCTTTCCAGCCAGACAGAAATAACATGCTTGTAATGTTTTACTGCCTGTGATGAGGTTAGTTTTCAGTGTTTGACTACATTAATTAATTTGCTGCCCTCCCCCCGTTAGACGAAGCCAAAAAGCAGATGGAGACTGAGTAGGAGGAGGTGAACTCTGGCACACCCGGGGACGTAATAAATAGATTGAGGTAAGATATAAATCCCTTCCTTGCCGATCATTGCATGTATTGTTTATCAAAGGACCAATAAGATACTAGCTATTCGACTGACTGGTTTGTTCTGGTATTGGAAGCGCCTAAAATATACTTGATGTTTACGTGATTTGATCTAAGGTTAAAGTGAGTTCCCTGCCAGAACCACTGCTTTGCTTAATTCATGGGACTGAACAGCTTTTGGAGCACTATTGGAGCACCATATATCTCTGCCCTACGTCTGACTCCACTTCATGAGTTTGGGGTACTTTCTTCATTCCACAATGTGATTCATTGTTCTATGGCATGAGTCAATCAAATAGGTAGTGTAGGGTACTGCATTCAAACAGAAAAAATAATCAAAGTATCATAAATCTAACTCCCATTCCATAAGATAAAATCACTCAGGCACGTCTGCCCAAGCTATTGTAGCAGTTGTGAAGAGTTTGAGTGTCAGGAAGATTTTAACACCTGTAAAATACTTGCTTTGATGGCTGGGTTTAGAGAACACAGGGTGCAGAGAATGTGAATCCCCATCACTGACTCTGTGCCAGTTAAATGATACAGATCCTCTCCTAATTGTGTGGAATGGGGTGGCATATGATCTTGGTTCATCTATCTTCAGCTAGACTGCAATTATTGTCACTGATCGAGCCAGTGCTGCAAGGGCCGAACCTCTAGACGCAAGCGCCACAACATATGGCTTTTTACACTTGGGAAGTTTGTGAGAAAGAAGGGAACCCGTGCATGAATCTGAAGTATTTTAATGGGGAATCTATTGTTTGCAAAAGCATCTTGTGCCACAACAATAGGTTCAAGTCATTTAGAACAAGGAAAAAAAAGTATCTTTGTATTTTTTTTTATATATAGGGGAGGCATTACCATTATAACATCCCTTCTATATGATGTTTATTCTGATTGGTTCAGAATTTCTGGTCCTAAATTGACCGCTGGCCGCGGACTGCAAAGTGACTGCCCAGTTTTTCACGTCATGCTGGGCCCAATTCATACATTTTTAAGGACTGTTTTAAGGAATGTTTTTTAGATCATTTTCAATAATTAAATCATGTTTACAGTTATTGAAACCTTTTCTGAGCTGTTTGAGAGAGGATTAGAAGTTCATTGTCACTTTTGAATTCACTGTTAAATCCAAGAGAATTAATGTTTATGAACTTGTTTCTATACAATCTTTTTACAAAAAAAAAATGTATTCCCAAAACAGTAAAACGGTTATTTTTATGAACAGGGACTATGGTGCTTTGGTCTTAAAACCCAAAATACAGCATGTTGTAAGTGTAAAGTTTCATTGAATAGTGCCATTGAACAGCAAATCATATTATGTAATGAGAAGATTAGAGACTGGGCAGCCCCTTCGGAGTCCATAGCCAGCAGTAAAGTTTGTTAGAGACAACTTTAGGGGGAAAACAATTAAATCTCAGTATTGAGGAAACTGAACTCAGAAGCTTTGAAAAAAGGAGTGCATAGACATAGACACACTATTGTCTTTTAACTGAAGAGCAGGAATCTAATTCACCTTAAAGTGCATTCAAATTCACAGGGCATGGAATTTCATTTTTAACATCTGTTTATTTCCTTCGTTATGTGTTCTTAAACATTGTTTATTACTATTGCCGTGCTCATGAATATTTTAATCAATCCTCCAGTGTATTTTACCTTTGAGCTGAGCAAGTCTCAGCAATTTTTGAAATGAGGCATGTATTTTGTGAATTAATGAAGGGAGCCCAGTATTTACATTTTTCAATAGTAAGTGTAATTTTCTTTATCTTAAATATTATGCAAATTCCGAGGTTATAAAGTATTCCTGTACATTTTAATAGTTGTTTTGTTTTTAGTTTCTTTTACCTTTTCATAATATTAGCAATACATCCAAATAGTTCCTTCCACCGTTGCTTGAATATTGAGTTAGATTTTTTTTTTCCATATGATCGGGTAAAATGCTTTGAAGTGTTTTGAAAAGTCAGGCTGTTAAAAAAAAAAAAAATTCAATTTGAATGTCAGTGCCTGTCTATTTATTGAAGCTGTCTGAATTTCTAATTTCTCATGCACTTCCCCAATCCGTCCCTTGACCCCTCAGTGACGTTGCTTATGTCAGTTACTCCTGTATCTGATCTAAAAGTCATACGTTGTGTGGAGGGTGTGTTATTATTATAAAATGTGCCACCTTCTGCAATGTGAGTGAGTGAAGCTGAGCAGTTTTGCCTGCTACACTGTGCGAAAGAGGAGCAATTACCGCACTCAGTCATTTGAAGCTCTTTAACTAAATCCTGTTATGTTTCACTTTTTTTTGCTTTTTTTTGTATTTTTTTCCTATGGTCATGGGCACATTCTTCTGGAGTTTTTGTGTGTACATTGTACATTTCGCCACAATTCTGTTTTAAATCCTCTGTATCTTACCTGTAATCCCGCTAACAAGCCTCCATCCCGATTGTAGTCTTGTTTTAAATCTCGCAAGCGGAGTCTCCAATAGAAATGTAGGAATGTGCTGTCCTTCAGTAGTTGGGGCGGGTTTAAAGTATTGAGAACGAATCAATGATAGATACAAGTCAGGAAGGCGGGACATTGCCCAGCAGCACTGGGAAATGTATTTATTATTATTTTTGTAGTAGGATTTATTTTTTTTAATGGGAATAGGGTAAAGTCAACGTGAATTGATTAACCATTTCCACAGTTTTTCCATTGTTTTCAGGTGTTTATTGGTGATCCATTGATTTCATTTTTTTTTGTATTGGGGGTGTTTCATTGGGTTTTATCGGTTAAAACCAAAAATCAGAAGCCCTAGATATAAATTAGCAAGGGAGCAAAAATGACCAACACCTGCAATATCTAGGACACATCTTTGTTTAATAGTCACTCGTCATAGGCACTGAAAAGGTTAAACAAGTGCTTTGTAGGAATTAGTACTGTGTCTTTCAGGCTGGTCTGTATTAGTGACAGAAAAATAATGATCATATAAGGGTGAAATTATCATCTACTGTGTCTGCTGCAAGGGCAGAGGTCATTTTGAAAAAAGAAATGTAATTCAATCTGAGCTGTGGCACCTGGCTAACACATTTACTGCAGTTAATGTTACAGTTTGAAAATGTCTACATTCTGCAGAGGATTTCTATATGCTGATTTAACATAATTAGTGTTTTCAGGTCATTTTGAATATTGAATTGATTAGCAATTGTGTGGAAGATAATTGGGAAAATGATACGTTCCTCCCACTTGATGCCAACTGTTGTGATTAAATCCATCAGTTAACATGACTTAATTAAAATTATATACTACCTTTATTCATCTAACACATGGTGAACGGTTGGTGGGTGGAAAAGAACAACATATAATGCAGCAGTATGCTGGTTTACCTGCTGGATCTGTGATGGAAGACATGTTTGAGAAGACAAAGTGGTATGTAATTCAATATATACAAATATTCAGCAGGTTTTATTTGAATTTATGAAGCAAAATGCGTTCATTCTGTAGGTTGATGCTACACTTTTAGCCACAGCTGAAATTTGTGGAATTATTTCATTAGCTACAGTCAACGCCAGCACAGCCTCTTTTCACTCTAAGCAACATCCCTGTGGAATTAAAAGAACCCATGACACAACAATTAATCAAGTTCTTCCTCAGTGACGACAATTAATTGATTCTCGTTGTGTGTCAGAGTTTCAGAAGCTCTGTACCTTGGTGAGGTGCTTGCATTCTATAGATTCTATAGATTCATGATTAAAGCAAGTGAACAAAATGCATTGTAGTGTCTTTTAAACAGTGACATGAAGAACTGGCCTGTTGCTTTGCTCCATTATCATTTTCTTCAACAAAAATGCAAGGCAGTATAAGCCCAGAATCTGTTATTTTGGCCAATATCAGTGGCTGCGCTATTCTTAATTGAGACAATGCCCTATTAAAATGATTTCAGCAACTAAATAATTCTATAAACCATACCTATTTTGAACACATAGCAAAACATTTAAAATAATATGATAATAATGTCCTCTATGTCCATGCCTTTCTCCTAGGATGGACTCTTCAACTCAGCAGTGTCTTCTGGGTCAAAACATGTTACTGTCTGAAAGCATGTCTGTCAGTAGAGGAAGCAGCTGACAGGAAATGATAGGAAAGAAGACATTGTAGAGGTGTAGGCAATGGGAAATGAACAAGTGAAATGAACAAGCAAGTTGTTTAACCTTGGGTAGTACCAGAGAACCTGTTTTAAATCAAATATACATATTTAATATAGTGTGTTTCTTTCAAAACGGAATATTTGAGACCTCTGTAACAAACTAAATGCACAATAGGCAAGATTCCTGTTATTTCGTTTGTGACAGTCACTTTAGAGGCTTTAAAAGCTAAGTTTTCACAAAAGCACAACCTACTTCAGAATCAGCAAACTGATAATAGTTTTGATTAGAGTGACCTCTGGAAAGCTAGCAGTTGCCTCCAATCATCCATGAGACCTTCAGATAGATAATTATCCATTGCATACAAAAGGGGTTTGAATGCGGTACTTTAGTATTTAACTATAATGACAATACAAATGTATTAATATAAATAATCATAAGTCTACACATGTTTTCAAATGCCATTCGTTTGGATCAATTTCCCCCATCTTAAGTGTAAAGACTGCATCGGTAAAGGAATATGCTTTTAATGTTAAAGCAGCATTAATATTCCACTTCCTTCATCAAGTTTACCTTCAGGCACATTTCCAATCAGAATAACACATTTCAAAAGTTTTTTTTACATCAGTGGAAGTCTACTTTATGATGTAAACTACAGTGCATTTTGATTGAGGCTTCCAGCTGTCTTACAGGTTTGTTTTTTTTCCCACTGCTTAAGACGTGTGACATATTAGTGCTTGGTTGCAAATGATGCACCCAATATCAAAGTATGGATTGGCATATCAGCTTTTTGAATTAAAGGGCTGGAAGTGAGCTGCTAACTTCACGATTCAAAGGCTGTGAGAGAATCACATGTCTCGAAAGCCAGCATACATGCTATAGCTTATAATGCAAAGAACATAGGCAGTAAATGACCTGTTTCAACCACAGGGCTCAGGATTATTTCCAATAGGGCACCACTGTAATGGCCTGGCATCTCAGTCCATTGAACGGTAACCTTGGGGTTCAAAGATAAACCTCTTGCTATTCAACTATGCTGATGTCTTATTAAGTATTATTAACTCTTCAACCACAAGAAAGAGATCCACTACACCCTCTTTTCCAAGTGTTTTATTACCAACTAATGAGAGACTGCTGTAAGTATTATATACTGCACATCTGATAGAATGGAACAGCTCCAGTGCATAACATAACAATGCATCATAATCTGTGCTTTATTCTTTCATATTTCCTAATAACGTGGCCCAACCCTCTGCATTTATGTAGAGTACATGCACATTATTAGTCCATTATTAAGGTCAGTGTAAGTAAAGTGTATTTGCAATAACTTCTGTAACTGAAAGCCATCCATCTTTATGGAAGGTGATTGAATCACGGGACAAGCTATTAATATATTATGTAAACGAAACAGGTAGTTGAATTAGTGGTTTAATCAATTACAGCACATAGATTTTGACACATTTCCCATTTGATGGACAGAAGTAATAGTGGGTCAAATGAAACAGCGCCCAGAAGAGGAATTCATCTGACACAAAACACCAAATCAATTTCCATATTTACACTATACATTTATTCTATATTATACAATATTTATACTATAAATTAAATAAAACAAAGCTCTGCTCTGGGTTTCGTTTACCAGAGCAGAGCATAAGTGTCTGTTCGTATCAAACTGAAATCGACCCTTCCTGGTACAGTCTGACAATAGGCACAATTTGAATGAAAGTGTTGTGGGAATGCAAGTTATTATCCCCGCTGGTGATCAAATCAGGGATATGATGGAGGCGGTCGTGCCTCTCTACATAAATCTGACCATCCGTCTGTCTGGGGATGTAGCTTCTGGAGATACAGGGAGTGTATGATTGTCTGTTCATCCATCCTGCTCTATGTCACACTTACATTTTTCCATATATCTCGATGGTCGCTGATCAAATTGTCATGAAACTTGCTCATTCTTATTCCAGAGTATGCATACTGTTGATACTGTCATTGTCCTTAATTTTTTCATCCTACATTCTAATCATAATGTCCTTTTATTTGTTTGCTTACCTTGACTTCTTATGGTGTTTGCAGTCTTTGAGCGTGGTTCTGGGTTCTGACATTGAGTTGTTATCATTGTTCTCTTGATCGTTCTATATCTGGCTTTGACAGCTTTCAAAATATGCTTTTATTATGATTATGCGTACAAGAAACACTTTATTCTACTAACTATTAAAGAAAAAGACGAAATCCAAAATGATTCATTCAGCATAAGCAACGCACAATGTTGAAGTGTCTGTCTGATCCCGTAGCATTTCAATCCACTGACAAATAGTTGCTCAGGCTTTAGAAATGTTCAGCGGCTTGAATTAATCTCCCCATTATTTTAATGTAACACTACAGCATTTACATCAACTATAAATAGGCTGAACTATGAGGCATTGTAATTTAATAGACAGGATTTCACGAACGAAAAACAACAGAGATTTGCAGAGTTTCTCCGGTTACATGCTGGCATATCACGAAAAAAATGTTTAAACAAACAAAATAATAGATCTAAGATTTTTTTTTTACCAAATTTGCTTACACCATGATCTCTTTTGAGCATCAGAAAAGTAGATTCTTGCCAAGATACATAATTACACAGATTATATATATATATATATATATATATATATATATATATATATATAGTCAAACAACCCCTGGGAACCTCAGATAAGCTTTCAGAAAATAATGGTATGTTTCTTTTCCTAAATCTAGCTATTATTATTATTATTATTATTATTATTATTATTATTATTATTATTATTATTATGTATGGGCTGCAACGCATTGCAAGAAAATATTTAATCGAGAAGTTATGTGACATCAAAACCCTATTTTCTCGAAATCCGTTATTTTTTATATTACATGGATTATAAAAATATTATCAAATATATCGTTGTTCAATCACTACTCAGAATAGAACATACCTTTCCGTGTTCGTACTCACTGCCATCTTGCTTCGTAATGCATAAATGACAACAACAAATGTTGAATTCAGAATAGTATTATATTAGTATTATATTAAAGTACTTGTAATAACTTTATTATTTAGGATGTCATAGTTTTATTTACAATATAATTTAATATGAACACTTCGGCTATAAGAACACTTCGCTTATTCCTGAGGGGTGTTCTCTTAGCCGGAGACTGCTGTATATTTGTTCTTTTGCTTTTGACTATAGGAGCTGTCGCACACAATAATGCTGCTTTTCCATTTGCCGTCGATTTGAACTCAAATTCTTCAACAGCAAATTAATTTCAAACCATCATCAATTGGGACTCTGTCATTTATGTGTTTTAAATCTCAGACTGCAGGGAACAATTGTAGACACAATATGTGGACTGTATATAACATACTCTATTTTCAGGGCTATATTAGAGGCTGGTGATCGATTTATAAGTAGCAATTATACAAAATGTGATACATACAGGTGATCTGATCATTGACTCTTATGTAATGTCCCGTTGCTGATTGGTTTGTAGTCTGCACATGAAACCAGTAGCAGCCACAGTTTTACAGTGGAATGAGATTCATTATCAGACTAATTTCATTGGATAAAAATGTTGCATTATTTACTTGAAATGGCACCCCTGGTATTCTGTGATATAAACATCAAAGACTGCGAAAAATTGCTGCTATTTCACACAAAATATGGGCCGTTATGGGAAACAGACTCTACTGCAGATTTCCCCTTCCCATCTTTCCTGAAGCAATTATGGAGGAATCCCTGGAACAATGCAAACACCTTGCAGACGGTCGAATCAGTGACACCCTGGCTGCCCTGGCTACCCTATTGATAGTGTTATGGTAGGTATTTTTTATTTTTCTCTTCTCCCTGTGATTATAGGGCAAATGTCATATTCATTCACTTGCACCATTGTCCACACTATCCAGATAAAATCTGCCATTGTTTCTTCATCCTGAAGAATAATTGACTTCTTTATTATTTCATATAGCGCGTTTAATGTGAATTGCGCTTCACAGTGTTTACAATGGTTATATGTGAAATCATGGCTGTAACCGTGTGTGGAAATGTATGAATTCATTTATTCAATGGAAATTGTATTATGGTATTACTCCCCAGTAGTGGATTGTCAGAGGTTTATACATGCTGACAGAGTTGCAGGTTGTTTTAACAATGACAAAGATTTACAGGCATATCAAACCTGCTTGTTGAAATTATGGAGGCAGAAGGTGGAATTCTAAATTTAAAACAAAAAAAGTACTGTACTGGGGAGATTCTCCTCAAGGTGGTAGTAGCTCACAAAATACTTTGAATCAGTCTTACCTGTTGAGCACTTTCATTGGCTAGATAGATATGAAATGTACAGTTTTGAAAGAAACACATGTTATAGCAGACATACATTTTAATTTTAAAACATGATATCTGTACTACACTAAATAATAATCTGTTTGCATTTCAAGTTGTATGGCCCCTTGGTCATTTCCCCTAAAGAGTGAAATTTTTCCTTCCCCTCAATGCCTTCTTTTCTGTTAATAACCAACCAGCTGTTTTTCCTTATTGACTGACATGCTTTGTAGCAAATAACACCTTTGACTCCAAAGTCAAAGACATGACCTAGGAAGTGAAGCAGTAACAGATTTCCTGAAAATAAGGCTCGCAAACTGAGAACTTTCCTTAACCTAGTGTAGAACCAGATATCATGTTTCAAATTAATACACTGTACATGTTTGCTATCACTTGTGTTGCATTCAAAACTGCACGTCTGAGATCTATATAGCGAACGGGAGAGCAAAGAAGTAAGATAAATGGAATTATTTTGTTTGCTACAACCACTTTAAATTCAAGCATTTTTTTTACATTTATTGTGTTTTTGTTATTTTTGTTATTTTCATATGTGGCACTACACGAAAGTTTGGGCTTGAAGTGGACAATTTCAGTTTTTATGATAATCTAACTTTTTTTTTTTTTTTTTGACAGAGATGCCCAAGAATCAAACAACACAAATTAAAAGCCAGACTACTTCAAAAGTCTCCAGCAGCTAACCTTCAGTAATTTCTGTAAACTGTAAACAACAACAAAAAAAATGGTCTCCAGGGCCATTTATTTCAGTTCAGCTTCAACAGCTAAAATCTGTGTAACAGAAATGAAAGTTATGGCTCATTCATGTTGCTGAAAAAAGATATTTCAAATATTAAAGCGCCTAACAGGATTCACACAGGGAGAACATTTCAGGTACCCACATCAATAGAAATAAACTATTAACATTTAACAAGCTTTTTATTTAAAAAAAGCATGAAAACCAAAAATAAATATTTCAATAACCAGCATTTTAGAACATCATCAGTAGAAACTAATATCCAACAAATACCATTTTTCAACATAAATTTGCTCAGTAGGCTGCAATTTTCAGGACTATGTTTTTAAGATATCCAACTGGGGATAGCAATAACTTTTTTTTTTAAATAGAACTTAGAATATACAGCTATGAATAGAATTAGTTTGCACACCAACCTTGTTTGTTGTTTTACAAGTCAATAACAATAACTAAAAAGCCTCTGCAATTTCATCTGTTTTATTTTTTTTTATTATTGGTTTGCTGTTTTCCCATCTACTTGCTTGAGAAAGTATTTGAATAGAGTTGCATTTCCAGTTTTATATATGATTAAAATATATTAAAATATATGATTAATCTGTGTGCTGTTGTTTAGTCATTCCTATGTGTAGGTTTATCATAGTGTTGCCGTGTGTAGAAAATGAGTTGGTTTAGTCACTTACCTGTTTTATGATCTGCTGCTTGAGTTTGAGAGGAAATTTATTCATGAGATACTTTTAGGGTGTCCGCTGTTTATAGCATCTTCCCTTCTTTACAACCCATGCCAAGATATATACCTATCTTACAATAGCTTTAAGAATCAATCTTGAGGTGTAAAATACAAATCTTTGTGTTAACATTCAATAAAGGCTTTAATAAAAATGCATGCATACCAAAAATGAATATTTCATTAACCAGTTGCATCTCAGAGCACCATAAGTAATTTTACATTTTCAATATTCTATTTTTAAGATATCCAGGTGGGGATCAACTGGAACTTGTATCAAAGAGCTTATAAAAAAAATTAAAAAATAGAAATAGAATGCTGTATTGTTTCAATGGGCATGATATGGTACAATTAACTATAGCTATAGCCAAAAGTTTAGCATCACCCTATATAATTAACACATTTTGCTTCATAAAGGTGAATGAAACCTGCTGAATACTGTTAAGTTGACATATTGAACTACATACCGCTTTGAAAATGTGACATATACAGTATGTTTGTAGTTTATTTGGTTACATGATGTTAAATACAATATTGTGTAATATGTGTGGTCTGTATGATTCTCGATTGCTATGCACCTTAAAACGTTGATCATAATAAAAGCATAGCAAATGGTATTAAAGCATTGCAAAGCACAGATAAGCATTGTAAAGCCCATATGGTAAAGCATTTTAAAAAACATGGAAACCAAGGTAAGCTGTAGTAAATGCATATTATAACCATGGGGAAAGCATGGGAAAATTGCACGATTACCGTGTGAATTGACCATGGTAAATTAATAATTATTAACTATTCCAGCAGGAAATGGTGGGGAAGTGTGGGGAAGCATATCAGTGTTGCGGCCTGTTCAGTGCATGCTCAGAGAAAATGAATAGCCAGTGTAACAGGCAGTGTTGTGTCATACACTGCCGTTATGGATTCTGTCCAGTCCCCTGTCGGTGAGATGAAGGGGCTGGATAGGCGCAGTGCAAACAATTGTGCATGCAAAATCTGAATTGCCTAGCGGCCAGGCAGTTATTTTGCACTATGGCCTATGCAAGCTGAAGAGCAATGCAAATTACTCAACACGCACAAATAATGAGCCGCAATCATGATAATGAGGATCGCAATAGCGGCCGCACTTACAGCCCAGAGGTGAGGTGAGTTAGGAGTACAGAGAGCAGTAGGCTCTGTATGAGATTTTACAGAACTTTTTAGGTGCATACATGAGGGCACTATGGTCCAGGCAGTGGAACCGACTCTTCAGGATGCCAAAAGTTATCTCAATGACATGTTGTGTTGCTACATGGGCCTAATTGTAGAGAACTTGAGCTTCGGTTTATGCATTGCTCAATACTGTCATCACCCAGGGTCACAGGTCATAGCCACTACCCATCACAGAAAAGTGTGTCCTATTATGTTATAATTAGGGACAATGCGAAAATGACATTTTTGTGGAGTCCATCGCTAAAAACCTATATTAAATCATGCATTAACATTTTGCTGTATAAATGATACAGTACTTTGCAATAGATAAGACACCACCCGACGTCACTGACTTCACCCTCTCAGTTTTGCCAGCCTGTTGCAGGAATTTTTAAAGCCGTCAGGTTGTTTAGCCAGAACATTGGTCTCTATAGCAAAATGACTTATTTAGTTTTGGCTTGCTTATATGTGTACACCTGGGGATCTACGGAAGTCCCACTGTGGCTTTTTTTTTAGTTATGCTTTTTCAGCTGAGACTCTCTGAAGCCTACAAATCTTGCAGAACTATCAAAAGTGTAAATTAACAAGTACACAGAACAGTCCTGCATGTAGTTCAAGTTCATAGAACATATTCTCTCTTTAAACTAAGCGAGTCTGCAGCAGGGTATGAAGCATTCAAAAAACTAAGTACTGTTTTAATTACTTTTATTTTAATACTCTGCATTTTGATATGCATTTTTAATTCCATGTGCAGTTGTCATTGTATTGCATTTATAGCTGTGTTGTATTCAAGAAGAATCACTGTGGTGCCAAATGCTGAATTTTCCCTGTCCCACCCTAATTTAATTAATATGTTCTTTACAGTGAATTATCTGCCTTTATTTTACAGGTGTTTAGAAAATACAGAATGGGTAGGCTCTTAATTACTTGCTTCTGCAATGGTTTGCACCTTGTAAGAGGAGGTGCAAAGTTTTTGGAGATCAGCAATTGCCCAAGTGCCAGGCTAAAGGCCACCGCACACTAGACCGACCCGATAAGACACAGACACTTCGGTTTTGTGTGCAGCTGAAACCGAAACATGTTTGAAAACCCGTTGACGAGCAAAATCCATCTGTATCGTGACATGACATCTGAAGCTACTTGCTTTTTACACAATGAATGATAATTTCTGAAATACTGACAAAGAATAAAAAATAGTGATGTTATGACGCACATATCGAGGTAAACTGCAGCCTCTTAACCTTTTTAAACCCATTAAGGATTTCAGCTAGGAAAACATACGAATGACTAATTATAACAGTTGCATTTGTAAGCTCATTATTCCATTCAATGTGTGAATATTGCTCATATTTTCCAGCTAACTATTATTATTCAATAATGGGACACACAAGCTTAATCAACTTTTGCCACAGTGTTTAAAATAATAAGTGAATATTGATCTTAAAGTGTTTTGTGATTAAGTGCGTGGAAGGCATTTACTCTCCACATTTATATACAGTATATCATGAGGCAACGGTGTAGTCTTTCTTTGCTAATAATAGTAGCCAGTTATGTTTTTGGAGCAGATTGCAGTGAGGGGCTTTCAAATAACTCAAATAAGGCTTTGTAGGCTGAATATGCATGATGTCTGATTATTAAAGAAATCCATGTTTAATCATGGAATTATGCAATGCTGCAGCAGTTAAAATGTCCCCGATAAATAATTGTGAGATCTATAGAGGCTGTGTGGTCCAGTGGTTAAAGAAAAGGACTTGTAACCAGGAGGTCCCCGGTTCAAATCCCACCTAAGCCACTGACTGACTCATTGTGTGACCCTGAGCAAGTCACTTAACCTCCTTGTGCTCCGTCTTTCGGGTGAGATGTAATTGTAAGTGACTCTGCAGCTGATGCATAGTTCACACACCCTAGTCTCTGTAAGTCGCCTTGGATAAAGGCATCTGCTAAATAAACAAATAATAATTAGAGTTGTTCATGGACCTATACTTGAACATCCAAACCCCAAAGCAGCACCCTCCTCTTACAATGTGACCCCTGCTTACAGATGAAGGTGTCTTAATTAGCACGGAAGAATAAAAAAGTTTTTTTAAAGCAATACAAAGTGCAAATCAGTTGTTGGTTGTAATAACTGAATTGCAAAAGAGTTCTGCCCGAATGCTTGACAAACAATATCAGTTTGATTTTGTGATAGTAAATATTCATGTAGTTGTGAGCAGACCATTATTTCGAAATGACAGGCAGGATTGATAATGGTCTGCGTTTACTGATTTCTGACAGCCAAACTTTAATAAAACTAATTTGAGTCATTCATATTCAAAGTTGTTTGGAAATGAGTATGTCAGCACAAACAATATAGGGAAATTGCCCTTGATGTTTCCTAAATTATAAAATAAATGATGTAGCTGAAGGACAAGTGTTCTCTGGTGAGAGTTGAGGGAGTACAAACACCCTCAGTCACTCCTCCTCCTCCTGGGCTTGGACTTTTTGTTATATTGTCCTGCTTTACAAGCTAAGATCAGTGTGGAAATCAGGAAACTATAGCAAAAAGACCAAGCCCAGGATCTACCAGAGCTGCGTATTATCAACACTGTTGTATAGATCTGAGTGCTGATGAATGAAACAAATTGCCAGCTTCCAGACCGACTGTCAGAGGTAAACCATGTGCATCTTCTGGCTACAGACAAAGCAGGAAGACATGAAGACTTTTTTTCATAAATCGTGCATGTTGCACACTTCCATGTGTTATTGTAACCTTGTAGTGTGGTTCAACGTATCAATTTGCATCATCACCCTGGCCAGGACCTTTCTTTCTCAACCCCTGACCCCAGATCTGCCACCTCCTTTGATGTCACTCTCTCTCTCTCCACAGCTTTGGCATATCATATTGAAGATTCCCCATTTCAGACTCCAGTTCTTTTAGCTGTTCTATTAAATTCATCCCTGCGCAATCTCCTCGTCTCCACCCAAGACTACATGGCAGCTCCCATCAGCTTCGATATCCTCCATGACTGGCTAGTCCTCCTTTACCACCTTCAACCAGTTCTCCCCTTCAACCAGGACTTCATTTTAGCATTCCTTGTCCATGCAAAATCTATTTCTTCCATATACAGCTATGGCCATGTTTTGCATCACCCTATAGAATCAAACAAATTTAACTTCATAAAGTCGAATGAATCCTGCTGAATAATGTTACGTTAACATGTTGAATTACATACCGCTGTGTAGTTTTCCATACACTTAACGAAAAACTGACATTTCGAAATCTAACATGAAATACTGTGGTACGATTATGGCTTCAGTAGACTTTTAGGTCTAAATTGTGTACATAGAGTTTGTTTTATTTTTAATTATGTCTGAACCCTAACATTCTAGGTGATGCAAAACTTTTGGCCATAGCTGTAGGTGCAGCTATGTCAGCCAAAAAGTAGCATTGTCACATTCAAATTTATTGCCCTAGTACAGATAGAACATCTCAAAACTGAAAGGAAAGGAAAACCATGATAAGTTGAATCTATACATTCTTACCTCGGTAGACAACCTTGTCTGTAAGGTAGCATACCCTTTCCTTCGCATTGCAGTCAACTACAGGGTGGCAATGCCTAGTAATATTGCTTAAATACCAATGATGAGAATGATGCCAAAATAATAATAACAATAATAATAATTTTTGTCCATTTGAAATTCCACTATATATATAAAGTTAAAGAAACAAAACTCTGAAGATAAAACCGATTTGAATTTATTCTCAGGGACTGAAAGAGAAATCCTGTTTATTATTATTATTATTATTATTATTATTATTATTATTATTATTATTATTATTATTATTATTATTATTTTATAATGTTTCAGTTGTCTTACAAGTACCGTCTGTCAAGACATTATTGAGTTTAAAGAGCTTCCACTTATTTTGATTTCCAGTACCTTTACTACTGTATGCTTATTTGCAATATTTCTGAATAGGTTACATGTGTCAAAGCGAGGTGTCTTGAAAGATGACCATAGGGTGTGTGGCTGTAATTTCAGTCCCTCTGAACTGATTTTTTTTTTTATTGAGATTTTTTATTTACTAATTCACAGTTGCCACAATTAAACATGTAATTATTCATTTTTAAGTCTAGTGGTTCTTATTTCAGTTAGATAAATATTGTCTTAAGATACTTCAATTATGAGATCAGGAGCTGCTCTTCTAGCTGCCTGCCATAGACATATGCAATACAGGTAAGTGCCTAACTTTTGCTAAAATGTGTGTTTCTTTCCACACTGCACATTTAAGAGCTATATAGTTAATAGATGTGCATGTAGGATAAACAACAGAGAATTATTTTGTTTGCTACAATCCCAAAGCTACTTAAGACATTTGGCATCAACAGAAATGCAGAAGACAGTCACAAGATTGATCCATGACCCACCAAAAAGTGGTAGAAAAGTTGTGGGGGTTATGTGGGGATTATGTGGATAAGAGTACTGTAGAAACACCACTTGGCTGTATTAAAGAAACATTTCTGTGTTGGGATGGCTGTAAATAAAACTATAGCCTTTACCAAGCCTAAAGGTGGCTGTTTTGCCTCAACATGTACAGCTGGCATGTTGTAGTTGATGGGGATCGTAGTTGACACTGCATATTAAATCCCTCTGTATTGCCTTAGGGAATTCTCATGTGTCAGTCTTTATGTAAAGGAAATATGGTTTCTGTGTTTGATTCTTGTCAACTGAAAAACCATACCAGTTTCCTAACAATGCTCTTGCAGATTAGTTTTGAATATTTATATTGCTATGTACAACTATGGCCAATAGTTTTGCATCACCTAGAGAATTTTAGGATTGAGACATAATTTAAATAAAAAAATAAAAATTAAAAAAACAAACATATGAACATAATTTAGATATTTTATTTACATCAGTAATCAAAGAAACTACAACACGATATTACAAAAGTCAACCAGAAGTGTGACAGTGTGCCCCGCCCATGTGTGGATTTTGTCGTATGTGTTGCATGTGGTGTGTTAATGTTAGTGTATTGGTATTGGTGCATGGGATATAAATGGGTCTGTGTAGCACGAGTGTTTTAAAATATATCGTTGTATTTAGGCACGGGGATGGATAATCACTTCACGTGCAGATGAAGTACAGTATGTGAGCACAGGATTGCACAAATTAGTTCACGTGCTGGGATTCAAGTGAATAATTAATTGGTAATTGAATCCCGGCACAACAGTATATATAGATGCACGTTTTACTCACTCGGGATTGGGTGTTCAGTGTGGAGAGAACGGGAGAGAAAGTCGGGAGTAAGCTTTAAAAGAAGAAGAAGAAGAATAATTACAATTGCTAGACGAATTGCTAGAGTTAGATCAGCACGATTTTAGCATTCGTCCACCCTGTTTGTTAGTGTTAGTCTGTTTTGTTTGTCTGTTTATTTTGGCCTCAAGTGCCGTGTGCTGTTTCTGTTTAAACATTTATTTTTACAATTAAAACGCACTGAGCACCGCAGCGTCTCAATTTCACCTGCCAGTACTGTCTGTGTGTGTTTCTTTCTGGACTGACATCACCCCTACAGCCAGCCTATCCACAGAAGCCATAACAGTAGTACATTATTTTATGTTAGATTTCGAAATGTGACATTTTTCAAGTTGTCAGTTTTTCGTTAAGTATTTGGAAAACTACAAAGCGATATGTAATTCAATATGTTCATGAAACATTATTCAGCAGGTTTCATTTGACTTTATGAAGGAAAATTAATAAAGTCTATTGGTTGATGCAAAACATTTGGCCATAGCTGTATATAAACAGCAGAGAAGTGTGCATTAAAATGCAATATTTCGCCCTGCTGCCTCTCTTATGTTCATTTATAAAATAAAAGCTTTTCTCCATCTGAAATGGAAAGACTTGTATTAATTTGGAAAGTTTAATGAGATAAGTTTGAATTAAAGGCTTAACTTTTAGGGATTTTGTAACAAATATATGATCAGTAATTGGTTCAGCGACAGCCTCACATGTGAAAAGAATACTGTTTTTAAAAAGCAGCTTGATGTCAATATTAAGAACTGCTAGCTTTATGCAGGCTTAAAAATGCAGTGTGTTAAACCTTTAACCATAACAATTTGAGAGCATTTGATCTAAACATTTTCTTTTGCCTTTTCTCCTTGGATTTAGCCAGAAGGTCTGCTGTTCACACAGACAACTGTTCGTTTGTGATGAGGAGATTGCAGGCATTGAGCAATGTACCTTACACCAGTACATAACAAAATACACGTTGCATGTATTCAATCAAAAATCTTTTCCCTGTTCTATTGCAAAATTCAATAACATTTTCCAGAGGTACGGTGCAGAGTAAATTTATTTTAAATGTAAAGACTCATGGAATGTCCTTCTGTGTCTGGGAGATTAAATAGTTCCATGGAAATGGGAATAAGTTCAGGTCATAAATTGGTACGTGTTGTGAGAAAGGGACAAGTTTTGATTGGGTTATAAATAACCATTCCAGAATTGGAATAAAACATGAGACTTTTTAAATCCACATACTTCAATACAAGATTTATTGAGCAAGACACATCCACAACATTTCCCTAAAATGTGCACACTGAATTTAAAAAATGATGATGTCTTATTATGGTATACAGTATATTCAGACTCATTTGTTTATTTAACCAATTTTATCTTATCTTATCCTGTATTCTATAATTGGACTAAATGTAATCTTTGAATACCAACCACAATTTCTTCCCACTGGGGAGAAAAACATAAAGCAACTGCCGGACTAAACTAGAAGCTGCTTCCACACTTTCTAATAAATATACAGACCATTAACAACACAATTAGCTGTTACAATTGAAGGTCAACTACAGTGAATCGGAATAGATTAAAACACAATCAATAATGGAGATTGATCATGAAAGATGGCTTGAGTGGTGTGTGGGGTGATGTCACGGACCAGGGACTAGTGCAAAAACAAAACAAACAGAAGGTAGCGGCGAAACTGCTGCAGCAGGACTTTTATTAAATAAGATTAAAAAAAATATCCACATGGGGGCTCCCGAGTGGCACATCCAGTAAAGGCGCTCCACATGGAGTGCAGGATGCGCTCTATAGTCTGGACGTCGCATGTTCGAGTCCAGGCTATTCCTTTGCTGACCGAGGACGGGAGCTTCCAAGGGGCGCCGCTCAATTGGCCGAGCGCAGCCCGGGGGGAGGGAGGGCTAGCTCGGCCAGGGTGTCCTCGGCTCACCGCGCACCAGCGACCCCTGTAGTCTGGCTGAGCGCCTGCAGGCTTGCCTGTAAGCTGCCCGAGAGCTGCGTTGTCCTCCGACGCTGTAGCTCTTGGGTGGCTGCATGGTGAGTCTGCAGTGTGAAAAACAGTGGTCGGCTGACAGCACATGCTTCGGAGGACAGCGTGTGTTCGTCTTCGCCCTCCCGAGTCAGCGCAGGGGTGGTAGAGGTGAGCAGCCTAAAAATAATTTCCAAATTTAAATTGGGGAGAAAATAATAATAAAAAATAATTGGCAACGACGAAATTTATTTTTTTTAAAAAGTATCCACATTAAAATTCCTTCCTACCCGCTCATTGGCAGCACGTCAAACATGTTCCTGAGCTGGTCTATATAACTACAGACCTGCTGGTTCCATATCACTAAACCTTTAGGCACCATGTAATCAATTGAAATGCTCCTCAGCTGGAATACATGTAATTTACAATTTTTTCCTTATTTCATAGACGCTTTGAGACCCGGATTCCTGGTGACGTATGCAGGTGCAGGACTTTGATATATGTTGTCACCTGACACTATTTATGTACTTAGAGCCTTATAGTCGTATAGGATCTTTTAGTTGAGTGCAGCAAGTCTTAAAGGGAGACCATGTTGTAAAAGAAAAGACTGTGTGCCTGTTATTTGAGGTTCTGGCAGGAAACTCACTTTTTAATTTGTTTTTATTTTAGTGTGTGCAATTATTATTCTACCCCCAATTTTCCTCAACCATCAAATCACGTAAACATCAAGCATATTGTAAGCGCTTCCAATACTCAGATCAATCATTCAGTGGAATAGCTAGTATCTTAGCCATTATTCAATAAGCGATATGTCCAATGATCGTCAAGGAAGGGATATATATATCTTACCTCCATCCATTCATCCATTATGTCCCTGCAGTGCGCCTCCTCCTCCCCTGCCTCTACTTGCTTTTTGGCTTTGTCTAATAGGTGAGGGCAGCTATCCTGCCCCCTACCCCATGGTCAGCCTCTCCACTTATCTGTGGGCTAATTTATGGGCAGGGGTACCTCGAAAAGAATGGCCAAAGGCCAAAGAATGTACTGTAAAAATATGCAGTATGAAAATATGAGTTTTCTAACTTATCGGTAGGAATTGTAATATTCGTTCATCACCCATGATCACCTGACAGGTGTTGTAAAATTGCTATCCACTACCCCGGCAGGATGAATTAAATATTATTTCTCTATTGAATATCTGCTCTTCAAAGTGTTCCCAGAGTGTTTGGCACCAGACTAAGACTGGAGTCACACCAGCGGCACCAGAAGCACCAGCCGGCCTGACTGCAGCTTTACCAAGCTCTCTCCAACTGAAAGAAATGGGTCTCCTCCAAACTATTGAGAAACAGCTTGTTACTTTGACCTCATGAGAAGGCTGCCTTTTCTTATTTTGTGTTTCCGATTAACAAAGATCCTAATATACAGAATATGATTCTCCTGGGAAGCCTTGCATCCCATTCAGCACTGGTTTATTGCAGCATACAACAGTTTGCCACCCAAGAGCATTATAATAACAGCCAATCAACGTGCTTTGAAAGAAACAACACAACTAAACTGAATTCGTTATTTTAATTTCTTGTGTTACCGTACTGAAGTTTAGTTTAAGCATTTTCCGACAAAGCCTAAGCTTGGGGAATGGAAGCCTATGGAAACATTTTGAAATTGTACAGCAAAAAACAATTGTCAATAAGGCTTTTTTTTTTGGCTGGTGGTTGGGTTGAAATATTTTATTTCTTCAGTAGATGTTTTTAAAATTATTATTATTAAAGTACTAGCTTGCAGCAAGACCTTCTCATTTCTGCAGCATTGTACTTCAGAAACAACCAGATTCATTATATAATAACAATGTGGGTAAATATTTGTGTTGGCTTGTATTGTTCTGAAAGACACTTCTGCACAAAAAAAATGAATATTTTGAGTAATGACATATTGTCATTAGACAAAAGGCCATGATTTCCAGAAAATACATTTTCAAGCCAGGAGTGGACCAAAAAAAAAGCCTCTTCTGTATACGCCTCTTCTGTATATATACAGTCAAACCTGGCCTCAATAGTGTGGTTGGCCTTCCTACTGAAGGAATTTCTTGTTGCAAATTAATATCATAGTATTTTGATTTAAAAAGTTCTTAGCCACCTGATTTAACATGTTTAGTATTCTCTAATTAAAACTGTTCTAATTTACTAAAAATAATTAGAAATACAAGTTAACTATACCATGTATCTCTTTCAAAACTGAACAATGGAGAGTTCTATAATTAATAGAAGTGCACAACCTGTAAGAGTTATAGGATAATTGTGTTAGCTGCAATCCCTTTACTGTGTCTATATACATAATGTATACTGCGTACAAGCAACACACCAGTTATTGGGGAACAATTTTGGTGTAAAAGCATTTTATTCAATATCTCTGCTGTTTGAAACACATTAATTACATCAAAAGGTCAGGCTTGGCTGAATAGAGCATCAATCACTGCCTGAGAAACCGATCCAGTGACAACTGAGAAAATCACAAATTGGGTATAAATAATACGATTATTTAGTCGAAGCACACAATGTTAAATATTGAAGTTTGCATTTGTGTTTGAATGGCTCCCAAAACGCCCTTCCTGTCTAGGGAGAAACACCAGGCAATGGCTAGTAGCCCATTGATCTTATCCTTATTGGTACTGTAGTAGCCTAAAATTTGAACAGACCAGACATTTCTGCGACAGAACGGAGACCAATCCAATATAGTGCTTTATCAAAGTGTCAGGTCTTTAATTAAAACATTACTATCCTATACCTCTATTCAGATTCCCCAAAATGTGCAATCAACCTTCCCTACAGCTCTTCCTGTTCTATATTACCAGTTTCTTTTGCAGACATTATTTTAAATTCTCACGTCATTTTAAAACTGGTAAACATCTGCTGCTTCAGTATGGGCTTTTAACAAATACATACAGACTTTATCAAATGTATTACTTTCTCCCAAACTAGACAAATGGATGCATGCAGACTGACTACAGATTATTATTATTTTCTCTTTTTTCTAAAACCACGTGCAGCAGAAAAGGGTTTTAGAGTTTTCAATTTCTGCTCTTGAATATTTGTTTCCTCTTTTTTATTGAGCAGTGAGAAAAGTTGGATATCATTTATGTCACTGAATTCTGAACAGGGTTTTGGAATCGTAGCATGAACAAAACCATTTTCTCTCCCATTACCAGATATGATACCATAGAAAGGCATTTTGCCAGAAACCTGTGCCATCACACACATTCTCACACACACACACAGACACACACACACACACACACACACACACACACACACACACACACACACAGCGATTCATCATGTAGAGTTGGCAGCAGTCCTGGCAAATTGATTGGTGGCGTGACATGGATTCAATTAGGGTTTGATAAAACGCAAAATTTCTCGGATATTGGATTTATTTCAGCCTTTGTGGTTATTTTTAAATCTTTTAGTTTGCGAGACCTTTTCATTTTTAATACGGAATGGTCAAAAAAACATTGAACACCGACACTGTGTGCAAAGCTGGTACATACTTACCCCAAAAGACTTAAAGCTGTTATTGCAGCGAAAGGTGGCTCTACCAAATATTAATGTGTGGGGGTTGAATACTTATGCAAGCAAGATATTTCAGTTTTTTATTTTTCTTAAAATATTTCCCAACATAAAACCAATGTCACCTTACAATAATTGATTTTGAGTTTCAGTGTTTTAAAATAAAATATCAAACAGAACGAAATTTCAATGTACCATTTGTAATTCAGTAATATGAGAGAATTGGTCAGGGTCTGAATACTTTTGCAAGGCACTGTGTGCGTGTGTGTGTATATATATATATATACAGTACTGTGCAAAAGTTTTAGGCAGGTGTGAAAAATGCTGTAAAGTAAGAATGCTTTCAAAATAGACATGTTAATAGATTATATTTATCAATTAACTAAATGCAAAGTGAGTGAACAGAAGAAAAATCTAAATCAAATCCATATTTGGTGTGACCACCCTTTGCCTTCAAAACAGCATCAAGCATCAATTCTTCTAGGTACACTTGCACACAGTTTTTGAAGGAACTCGGCAGGTAGGTTGGCCCAAACATCTTGGAGAACTAACCACAGTTCTTCTGTGGATTTAGGCAGCCTCAGTTGCTTCTCTCTCTTCATGTAATCCCAGACAGACTCGATGATGTTGAGATCAAGGCTCTGTGGGGCCATACCATCACTTCCAGGACTCCTTGTTCTTCTTTACGCTGAAGATAGTTCTTAATGACTTTCGCTGTATGTTTGGGGTCGTTGTCATGCTGCAGAATAAATTTGGGGCCAATCAGATGCCTCCCTGATGGTATTGCATGATGGATAAGTATCTGCCTGTACTTCTCAGCATTGAGGAGACCATTAATTCTGACCAAATCCCCAACTCCATTTGCAGAAATGCAGCCCCAAACTTGCAAGGAACCTCCATCATGCTTCACTGTTGCCTGCAGACACTCATTCGTGTACGCTCTCCAGCCCTTCGGCGAACAAACTGCCTTCTGCTACAGCCAAATATTTCAAATTTTGACTCATCAGTCCAGAGCACCTGCTGCCATTTTTCTGCACCCCAGTTCCTGTGTTTTTGTGCATAGTTGAGTCGCTTGGCCTTGTTTCCATATCGGAGGTATGGCTTTTTGGCCGCAAGTCTTCCATGAAGGCCACTTCTGACCAGATTTCTCCGGACAGTAGATGGGTGTACCAGGGTCCCACTGTTTTCTGCCAGTTCTGAGCTGAGGGCACTGCTGGACATCTTCCGATTGCGAAGGGAAGTAAGCATGATGTGTCTTTCATCTGCTGCAGTAAGTTTCCTTGGCCGACCACTGCGTCTACGGTCCTCAACGTTACCCGTTTCTTTGTGCTTCTTCAAAAGAGCTTGGACAGCACATCTGGAAACCCCTGTCTGCCTTGAAATTTCTGCCTGGGAGAGACCTTGCTGATGCAGTATAACTACCTTGTGTCTTGTTGCTGTGCTCAGTCTTGCCATGGTGTATGACTTTTGACAGTAAACTGTCTTCAGCAACCTCACCTTGTTAGCTGAGTTTGGCTGTTCCTCACCCAGTTTTATTCCTCCTACACAGCTGTTTCTGTTTCAGTTAATGATTGTGTTTCAACCTACATATTGAATTGATGATAATTATCACCTGTTTGGTATAATTGTTTAATCATACACCTGACTATATGCCTACAAAATCCCTGACTTTGTGCAAGTGTACCTAGAAGAATTGATGCTGTTTTGAAGGCAAAGAGTTGTCACACCAAATATGGATTTGATTTAGATTTTTCTTCTGTTCACTCACTTTGCATTTAGTTAATTGATAAATATAATCTATTAACATGTCTATTTTTGAAAGCATTCTTACTTTACAGCATTTTTTTCACACCTGCCTAAAACTTTTGCACAGTACTGTATATATATATATATATATATATATATATATATATATATATATATATATATATATATATATATATATTGTGACAACTCTGGCGCTGTTGGACAGATTGTCAGTCTTATTCAGGACTTTTAGCCCCGTCCTCTAGTGTAAAAGAAGATGTCAATCGTAGTATTTGTTATTTAAACAGGTCGGTGCCTGTATCTTTATTCACAAAACTTTAACAAAGCAGCAAACAAACAAAACAAAAGCCTAGCTCCGTCTTGGAGTTACTAACTAAACTGTGATGGTTCACTATCTAACAACCGGGCAGCTAAGCTGCTTACCGGCTTCTTCAAAAACAAACAAACAACAAAAAAAAACTCTTATATCGATTCAATATATATAATGGTTACCTTTATAGACACTTCCAGTAGGACCTTTCAGCACCTCAGCTTCTGTCTAGCACCCAACGAGAGAGACCTGAACAGGGTTATTAGCCCTGCTTAAATATCAACCTTATAGTACAGGTGAAACCAATTACTCAACCCTGGGTAATTGCAGACTGGCCCATTCTAGTCCAGGTATTCTGGGAAATGTAGTTCGGCTTAGACCATCAGGACTACATTTTCCTTCCACAATCTTTTACATAGGATACAGGCTGTGCCTTATACGCGGCCCTATATATCTTCCTTCGATGACAGTGCCATGCACTTTGTCACACATCCCCCTCCCCAGCTCAGACTTGAGGGTCTGAGTGACACTGGACAACAAGCAGTGAACTCTAGAGAGCCCATCGGCGTTTCCCTGCTTGGCCCCGGCTCTATGTTCAATGATAAAATTGAATGGTTGTAAGCTTAAAAACCATCGGGTCACCCTTGCATTCTTTTCTTTTTGTGGTGCATCCACGTGAGGGGGCATGGTCCGTGATTAAAGTGAATTGTCTCCCTAGGAGATAGTATTTAAGTGTTTCTAGGGCCCACTTAATAGCCAAGCATTCTTTCTCTACGACCGCATAGTTTAGTTCCTGTGAACTAAGTTTCCTACTCAGGAACAGAACTGGGTGTTCCTCACCTTCAATCACTTGGGACAACACTGCCCCTAGCCCGACTTCTGAGGCATCGGTTTGTACCAGAAATCTTTTGAGAAATCTGGCGTTATTAAAACAGGTTGTGCACACAAAGCGTTTTAAGTGCTTGAAACGCGGTCTCCGCTTCTGCACTCCACTTTACCATTAGCGGTCTTTTTGCTTTAGTCAAATCTGTGAGCGGTGCAGCAATAGTTGCAAAATCAGATATAAACCGCCTGTAATAGCCGGTTAACCCCAAAAACGCTCTGACCTGTTTTTTATTAACTGGTGTAGGCCACTTCCTAATGGCCTCTAGCTTGCTGACTTGAGGTTTTATTACTCCTCGCCCAATTGTGTAACCCAGGTATTTTGCTTCCTCCAAACCAATTGTACACTTGGTTGGATTAGCGGTTAGTCCGGAGAGTTTTATGGAGTCTAATACGGCCTGTACCTTTTCAATATGAGTGTCCCAGTCACCGCTGTATATTACTACATCGTCTAGATAGGCAGCGGCATAACCTTTATGTGGTTTTAATATCCTATCCATTAAACGTTGAAACGTTGCGGGAGCGCCATGCAGACCGAAAGGTAACACAGTGTATTGGAACAAACCCTCTGGAGTCGTAAATGCCGTTTTCTCTTTGGCCTGGTCAGTGAGTGGTACCTGCCAATACCCTTTGGTTAAATCTAGGGTTGTCAGGTATCGGGCGTGTCCCAAGCATTCTATCAACTCGTCAACTCTGGGCATCGGGTAGGCATCAAATTTTGAGACCTTGTTTACAGCCCGATAGTCATTACAAAACCTGAGGGAACCGTCTGGCTTAGGCACCAGAACAATTGGACTGGACCACTCGCTATGCGACTCCTCGATCACTCCTAAGTCAAGCATTTTGTTTACTTCGTCCTGTATAGCTTTTCTGCGGGCCTCCGGTACGCGATAAGGCTTTAAATTTACTTTCACCCTTGGCTCGGTCACAATGTCGTGTTTTATCACGTCAGTTTTCCCTGGTTTCTCTGAGAAAACATCACGGTTTTTAAAAATCAATGCCTTGACTTCCTGCTTCTGAGAGGAAGACAGAGTTTCTGCGATTTTTACCTTGGGCTCAGGGTTGCTAAAATCTGGAGGTTGAACAGCTCTTACTGATACAAACGCTTCTCTGTCCTTCCACGCCTTTAGCAAGTTTACATGATAGATCTGTTCGGGTTTTCTTCTACCCGGCTGCCTCACTTTATAGTTAACCTCACCCACTTTATCGATTATCTCATATGGCCCTCTCCAAGTGGCTAAAAACTTACTTTCCACTGTGGGAACCAGTACCAAAACCCTATCCCCAGGCTGGAAAACTCTAACTTTAGCTGCACGATTGTAGGAGTGTCTCTGAGCCTCCTGTGCTTCCCTCATATGCTCTCGCACAATCGGCATAACTGTGGCAATTCGGTCTTGCATTTGCGAGACATGTTCAATGATACTACGGAACGGGTGGGCTCTTGTTCCCACGTTTCCTTAACCACATCTAAGAGACCTCTGGGGTGTCTGCCATATAACAGCTCGAAGGGTGAGAATCCCGTGGAAGCCTGGGGCACCTCTCTTATTGCGAACATTAGGTAGGGGAGCAAGAAATCCCAATTCTTCCCGTCTTTATCTATGACTTTCACGTAACATAGCCTTTAAAGTTTTATTAAACCTCTCCACAAGGCCGTCAGATTGTGGGTGGTAAACTGAAGTCCTTAAGTGCTTAATTCTTAAAAGTTTGCATAGTTCTTTTGTTACCCGCGACATAAAAGGAGTTCCCTGGTCAGTCAGTATTTCCTTAGGAATACCGACACGGCTAAACATGAGCACGAGTTCTTTAGCAATTCCTTTGGAACTAGTGTTTCGGAGCGGTACCGCCTCGGGATACCGAGTGGCATAATCCAACACCACTAAGATGTGTTGGTGCCCCCTAGCAGACTTCCCAAGAGGTCCTATTAAATCCATAGCAATACGTTCAAATGGTACCTCGATTATTGGGAGCGGCACTAGAGGGCTGCGAAAAGCTTTAAAAGGGGCTGTACGTTGGCACTCTGGGCAAGACGTGCAATACTGCTCCACCTCTGCATGTACTCCTAACCAAAAAAACCTTCTAAGTACTCTGTCTTTTGTTTTTTTTATTCCCAAATGCCCTCCAAGAACATGACCGTGGGCTAAATCCAGGACGGTACGCCTATAGGGTCGTGGGACCAATAACTGTTCGATTATATCCTCCCCCATTTTCTCTACTCGATACAGCAAATCATTTTTTAATATGAAGTGAGGGTAAGATAAGGGAACCTCCGGGGTTACAGGAGTTCCATTTATTACTTTTATTCTGTCTCTGGCGTGGCTTAATGTGGGGTCCCTTAACTGTGCAGTAGCAAAATTTTCCCAATTTGTATCTAACATACCTATTTCAGTTTCGGTCTCTGCTTCAAGGCTATGGGAGGTACCTGGGGTCTCCTGGTCATGTTCTTCGCCTAACAAAACATTAGCTGGAGTTTCTATTTTAATTCTTTCTTTCCCCTTCTCGCCAGGGGTTACTGTTTCCCCATACAACTCGGCAGCATCAAAAGGAAATATGACCCCAATCTCCTCACTCTGTAACTCACTTTTGGTTTCTTCAGTTTTGTTGGGCGGGTCCAATTGACCTTTATTTTCCCACAACTCTAAGAAGTTCGGGAAGTCCCGTCCCAATATTACATGGTATGGTAATTTGGGCACCACGCCCACCCGGAATTCCACAGACCCAGCACTGGTCTGAATGTGGACTATGGCGGTGGGATATGGGCGGGTCTCACCATGCACACACGTAATACTGAGGTCTTGAGACCGATCCAATTTAGTGGGAACTACTAAATTCGCAGCCACTAGGGTTACCATGCTCCCCTGAATCGAGAAGAGCTTTGGTCTCATTTCCTTCAATGGTTACAGGACACAAATGCTTAAAACCATTTTGTACCCCCATTAAAACAGTTACCTCAGTATATGTTAATAAGGAATAATTTCCCCCAGTCTTCCCCACATTACACTGCATAGGCTCATCCTGAGTGGGGCAATTAGGTGCTGTATGTCCTATTTCATGGCACCTAAAACACTTTGGAGGTCTCTCAGGAGTCCACCGATTACCCCTGTCTGGCTTCATATGCCAACCCCTGATTTTTTCACCCCAGTCCCCAAGTCCCTTCACAGCCCTGGGCTGCTCTTCAGCTTCCCCGACCCAAGAACAGTCTTACCGGATGTGTTGGGGCTTGGTCTTCGGGGCCTGGGTCCGCTCGGCTCCCACAGATCGTAGAAGTTCGCCAGTTGCAGTGTACCGTTCCACAAGAGCCACAAGCTGGTCAACAGTGAGAGGGTCTCCTTGTCCTACCCATTTCCTCAAAGGTGGGGGCAGTCCTCTCAAGAAGTGATCCATGACGAGTGTCTCCACCATCTGGGCGGGAGAACGGACCTCAGGCTGTAGCCACTTTTTAGCCAAGTGTATCAGGTCGAACATTTGGGACCTGGTGGGCTTGTCAGGCTGATATACTCTTCCATGTTTTGTAGTTCCTTCTTCTACACACAGACAAATTCAGGGCTATATACCCGCATTCTCCACCATATGTGACAACTCTGGCGCTGTTGGACAGATTGTCAGTCTTATTCAGGACTTTTAGCCCCGTCCTCTAGTGTAAAAGAAGATGTCAATCGTAGTATTTGTTATTTAAACAGGTCGGTGCCTGTATCTTTATTCACAAAACTTTAACAAAGCAGCAAACAAACAAAACAAAAGCCTAGCTCCATCTTGGAGTTACTAACTAAACTGTGATGGTTCACTATCTAACAACCGGGCAGCTAAGCTGCTTACCGGCTTCTTCAAAAACAAACAAACAAAACTCTTATATCGATTCAATATATATAATGGTTACCTTTATAGACACTTCCAGTAGGACCTTTCAGCACCTCAGCTTCTGTCTAGCACCCAACGAGAGAGACCTGAACAGGGTTATTAGCCCTGCTTAAATATCAACCTTATAGTACAGGTGAAACCAATTACTCAACCCTGGGTAATTGCAGACTGGCCCATTCTAGTCCAGGTATTCTGGGAAATGTAGTTCGGCTTAGACCATCAGGACTACATTTTCCTTCCACAATCTTTTACATAGGATACAGGCTGTGCCTTATACGCGCCCTATATATCTTCCTTCAATGACAGTGCCATGCACTTTGTCACATATATATATATATATATATATATATATATATATATATATATATATATATATATATATATATATATATATATATATATATATATATATATATGTCAAGAAAACTCACACTCTGCATTATGTATTTTTAAGTACTCATTACCACTTCACTTCCTTGGTAGCTTGACCTCAAGCTGAGGTCAAAGCATATCACTGACTGCCAAGCATGTCAGTCATTAGAGAAAGCAACTGGTCACCTAATGACAGAAGGGGTGGGTTCAATTTAGTGCAAGAAGCTATTTATTTACCAAATGTGTGTTTCTTTCAAATGTGTGAGACCTACATGACGAATGGAAATGTGCAACAGATTTAATTAATTATTTAATGAGCTATTGATATGGTTATTTTTCTTATCCTCTCCATTGCAGTGTTGGTGAGACTCAGAGGTGCCATTATAAGACACCAGGAACCCACCAAGGCCACTGTGACTTCCTTCTGGGGTTCCTCTGAAATATTGATGCCTTTGCCTTTTTCTGAGCTTGTGTAAAGAAAGAAAATAGTTTTTGTCAATAGCCAGATGGGTCTATTTCATTCTCAGCTGCAACTCTTTTGATGTCAGTATAGCATCTGGTTCAAATTAAAATGGCAATAACCCAAACTGCGGAACATCACCTAGTGTACATAGAGTATTCATTACGATCTTCTTCCAAATCACTTTCCTTCACAGATGCAACAGCATGTTTCAGTTACCTCGCTGCACTCCAAATGAGCATTCATTACGAAATACGCATGGTAACTACACTAAGTCACAATTCAGGGAGTGCTTTTAATACACACATTTTCAGTCTTTTATACAGCTACTTCAATACCCCTAACAGATGAGTTTTCATTCCATTGCGATAACATTTTATTTAAACTGGATACTGTGTAGCTTTCATTATAACCTATTTTTAAAATGTTACACTGTATAACAATGTGCATTATCCTTCATAACCAATTTGAAAACTAACATAACGTGCATGTATTCATACAATGTTGCCATAACAGTTTTATACAAAGCTGCTAAAATATTATTTATTTTATCTCATGAATCACAGTAAATGTATTAATGACTAAGTCACAGAAATGCACTTCAAGTGCTGAATTTTCAATTACAGTACTTGTGGTTAAAAAAAAACAACCTTATGACAGCATATTATGAATAGTCATTTTTTCAAAGTCATTGGGTTATGCATGAACATTAGATATAGAGTTTTATGTAACCTTTATGAAAGATTTATGAATGCTACATAGTGGTCTTAAGACTGCATAAACTGTGCACTGATGGTCTGCTTATAATTTGCTTTCTGTTGTACATTTTTATAAGGTTTGCAATGTGGAATGCCCCGGCATTAGAAACATCTGGAACATCTGGAAGATACAGTGGATCTATAAAATCCACTGCAAGGGTCTTCTGTGACAAACCCTAAGTGATCCAGCTAGCTCAATAACAGTCACACATTAACATTACATTCTTCAATGAAATTGCTTATTGCAATACACAAAGGTACACATCTAAACATGTTCAGGGTCTGGTCTACTCTCCTGGCACTTCAGTCCACCTTATGGAGCTCCCATAAACCTTTGCAGCCAGCAGACACTTCACCCTTTCATGCATGGTGAAAAAAAATTCTCTTCCAGTCTATATGAGCACATATGGAAGATGCAAATGCATGATGACCTCATATCAGGATGCCCTTTTTCCCCCATATAAAACAGTGGGATTTTTTTTTAATGCAAGGGAAAATATGTATTATGTGTCCAAAACATTTTTTTCAGCTGTTTTCAGTATTTAATGTATGAAAGGGTTAAGGTGGCAGGAGTAATATACAGCAGGCATACAGTTAAGTAACAGAAACATATAATATGGTTGCAACCTCAATAATGGTATTCACTCGTATCTTCAAAACTCATTCACTACAGCTTTGTAAAGTAAACTTCTTTTTTTTAATTCATGAGAGTAATGGAATCTTAATGCATTGGCAAAAATATATCTTGTAGTTGTACCTCACAATGGAGTGATAGCATGAAAACCATTTAGCCTGGCACTGAGGAGATGCCGACAGATACCGGTAATTAAGACTTAAAATAAATTCTGTAATTTCAGGTTTTATTTAAAGGACATTAAGCAAGGGAACAGGACAACACTGAATTATTATTACAATGAAAAATGAATATGCCTGGGGGAAAATCACCCAGATGAAGACACAAAACCTTTAAATAGGTTTTAATGCTTCTATCATATATTTCATACCAGTGCATACTTAACAATGTCTGACATCTATATAAAAAGCTGCATCTGACTATGGCCTGCTTGCTACTGCAGAGCTAATTAATCTATTCACTTCTGGTACAGTCTGACCTCACTAATGGCACTTTGTTTCTAGTGTACAGCTCTGGCCAAAGGTTTTGCATCACCCTATATAATTAACAAATTTTGCTTCACAAAGTCAAATGAAACCTGCTGAATAATGTTACGTTAACATATTGAGTTACATACCGCTATGTAGTTTTCCATAATGCACCACTCATTTCACTTTGCTTCAAGAGGGAGCACCACCTGGATACATTATGATGTTTATAAAGAGAAATTCTGTCACTTCTAGTTTGAGGCAATTAACTTTTGCCCTGAGACATGTCCTCTGCTCCACCTAGAACCCTTACCATCTTTTTTTCACATGCTTCTCATTCATTTATCTTGTAGTATATACAGTTGTTTATTAATTTGTATTTTGCCAAGTAATATTACAAAATATAAATTGTGCCCAAAATGCTTTGAAGAGTACCAATATCTAACTGCTAATCTAAACAGAAAGTATTTTGTTCAGAAATCCATAAAAGTCACAGAATGTATTCATTATAAATTATTGACATGAACTGCATATGGTTTTATAGAGTCTGCTATAAAGAATCTGCTACTGGTTTAGACTACTCTCCAGTAAAAAATCACTCAATTCGGCAGTTTGAACTTTATTATTACATTTTAACACCTTCCTGCATTTTTAACAGACTTCTCCCTGTATTTGTAGATATCTGTAATTTTCCAGTGCATTTTGAATGTCAAAAGGTTATTGTAATAATGTGTTGTTATTGCTGTCAATAAGAAGACACTTCCATTACACACAGATTGATTGAAATAAAAAAAGATTATGTGATCTCAAGTTCTCATTGTTGATATCAGTTATTTCCCAAAAGACCTTGGTTCTGTAATAGCTGAGATACAGAACACTTATCTAGTACTGGTAGCTACATTTTATTTAGGAGGAGGGTTATAATTGTAAATGGTGTGTTCCTAGTGTTGCATATCACAGCAGTTTTGTTTTTTTCAACATACTGCCGATTGTTTAGATTTTTTCCCCATACATCATAGCTAAATCAGCTAGGGAATTGCTTTTTTCAACTTTTAAAGTTTGACAGGAGAAAGATAATGTTTGTGCTTGACTCGGCAGTTGGAATTAGTGCAGTTGGTGACACTAACATATTGACAGTGTATGCCATGGTTTTGCTTATTTGCTTCTGATGTAGAAGTGTAGTGGTTTTATAATCAGTTCTCAGGGTTCACTACAAACATTAACTGCCAATTATTTAAAGACTTCCCATGGGACCTCTCAAAGTCTAATAGGCAGGGTATTTATTTAACAAGGGGTTTCCCTTGTGAAGCTCTCCGTTTTGCAGTGTGTTAGAATTATGAATGGAAAAAGAGTAGCGGCATTCATTACAAATCCTTTTCCATCCACTAATCATCAGCCAATGATCCTCTGAGCTAAAATACATGCAAATAGTAATAAGCGTGAACACAGCACTGCCGTCATGCAAGAAGGATTTGAATAAAAAGCATTTGTTTAGCTAAAAAGGTTTTGTTGTTGTTGTTGTTGTTGTTGTTGTTGTTGTTGTTGTTGTTGTTGTTATAATAATAATAACAACAACAAATTCCAGTCCAGTTTTGGTTAACTTGTGGTGCTTATTGCAATAATAATGTATGCCAATGATTTATTGTGAATTGTAATTACTGTTCCACTGGGGGATTTTTCTTAAAAATAAGTTCTCTTGGGTATTGCTTGCGGAACTAGTACTTCCAGTCTCAGACTAGTTATCAGTGTTAAACCAATCAATTCTTCAGACCGTTACCATATAAAAACAGTTTTATAGTGCTTGAACATTCTTCATTTTATCCCCAAAAATGAAATTCTACAAAGACTGGTATTACATTCAATTTGTTATGGATAAGCACAGTCCTTTTAATAACCATACTGCAGCACTAGAGTATATGAGACAGCCTACAAGAAAGTATTTACCATTTACAGATACCTCCTCAGCGAATAACTAATGGTTCATTTCCTAGAATATGATAAACATTATGTTTCTAAAAAAAATGCTGATATTGTGTCCTGAAAATGATTAGAGGATAAATCATGTTTCTCTGCCGTGCATGGCTCCTCTATTCATAGCGCCCAACACAATGAGCAAATCAGAACCGACAGGTCTATTATATTTTTGCAGATCAGATTCTTTACTTATCACTCATTCTGTTTGCCATAATACCTGATCTGATTTTAATAGCACAGCCTTTCTATATTTTATTTTTGTCATATTGTCGTGCTCATTAAACTGTAGGGAGAGTGAGCCGGAGAGCTTGAAATACAATTGCTCTGTTAGTAAGGTACAGTGTGAGTAGTCTGGCTAGTTACAGTAAAAATGTATTAAGAAAGTTGCCCTAAGATTCCATTGTGAAACCATCTTTTAAGCTGTTGCATTTTACTTTTGCTGCACTATGGTACCCCCTCACAGTGATATAAGGGAATTCTCTGGTGGAACAGTTCAATAAATAAACTTAGATATGAAAAATATCTGCATCACGGGATGTCCATTGGTTAGAAGATGACAGCGCAAAAGTAATTTTTTTTACCAGACCACACTGGTATGAATCATAGAATTAAGTTGGTCTAAACCGTGGCACCCCTAAACAAACCCGAAGGGGTACCACGAGTTAGACCAAGTTCAGAGAGCAGGGGGTTCACGTGGACTGGATGGCCTGACAATTCATTCCAAGGGTTAAGTGGAAGTCGGCCATCTAGAAAGGGGGCACAGCTGCGGTACATTAAGTCAGAGGGAAAGCAATGTGGCAACCGTGGATTGGAGGAGAAACGGTTGGAGTCACTAACCAAGGGGGCATGACTGAAGGTACAAAAGGGGACTTGGCTAGGTGATCTGTTCCTTTGTTTATGGTTAAGAGAACGCTAAAGGATGAGTGAAATATTACCATGAGTGTCTAGTGTTTGTTTGTTTTTGTCGGTTCTAATTGTACTGTTTGTTATTTATTAGACGGCTAACACAATCCAGAGCTGTCGCTACAGGCCATACTAAACCCAGACAACACTGCACCATTGTACACAATAAATTGTATTTTCGCCACGAGCACAATAACAATCACTCTGGACTTGTGAACGTGTGTCTTTGTGTGTGTTATACTGTGTTTCATTAATTCATTGCTGTGTATTGCCTGGGATTATTCTTTGTGGTCGCCAGACCAGGATTCTAAAATAAAACCTGTTGTCTGTTTCACAGTCACATCACCCTACACCTGCGCACTGCAAACCACTTTGCCACAGTCCGCCAGAGCTAATGCTACGCTCCCGTCGGAGTCCCCAGCGCAGACTGGTCTACTTCACACAGCCAGGACGCGAACCTGCGCTGTATGACTCACCCTGCGCAAGACGCGGCTTTGCCTTTACCAGGTGAGCCACACGGGGACCTCCTACCTTACATTTTTTTTAATTATTTTTAAAAGGCCTGTCGCAAGATGACACCCCCTCTTCCTCCCTCACTGGTTTACCCGTCATTTAAAAGCTATTTCCTTCTGTCATGCAGTTTCTTCCTTCCTTCTCCCCTCTGCCTGCTTTGCAACTGAACCTCCTTTTCAGGGTCCCATCACCCCACCTTAATTGACCCGTGACACCTGTCAGAAGTCTCTTCTCATAGGAGGACCGCTCCTTTCACACCTATACTACCATCCCCTTAAATAAATATTCCTGCTAGTATTTCAACACTAGATTAAAGAAAGTTCTCAGTTTCCATGCCTTTCACTCAGGAAGTCTGCTACTGCATCATTTCATCTCGCATTACCTACATATGCACAACCATTTTGTGATTATTTTAATATTAGGATTTGAAAGTCTGTCCATATTTTCAATATTTCATATTGAAGGGTTTATAATTCAAGATGGAAAATGTTCAGTAATATCAGGGAATTAGATTTGAAAGTATTATGGATGTTTGATAATTGACATGTGCAAGATGAATTAATTGGGGAAGAACCATTACTGGAAGAGGTGCAGTTTGTTTGTGGTTTGGAAACCCCCTAAATCAGTCTATTGAATGGATTGAGCAGAATATGGATGACTTACTTGATTTACTTCTGCTAGTGTAGTCACTGGGGTCTAATTAACATATGCTGACTACATTATTTTGTTTGGGCCACTGTGTATCAAGGTTAACAAAACCATAATCTCTAACAGAGCATAATTACCTCTTGAGTGCAGTTCCAACTTTATAAGTAAGCATGGCGGCAGATCAGTTGAATAGACCCCATGATGTACTATCAATGAACCACAGAAGTGTAAAATGGAGCCAGGATAACAAGAGCCATCCACCTAAAATAAGTGTTAAACTCCTTAACAGCTGTGCAGAGCAGCCCCAATAGAAGTGGTTTGCTGCCCAGGTGTCCTTTTAAAGAAGAAGCTCCTGTTTGCTGCCGCTGTTTGTAAAGTGGAAGGGCTTGACCTCCGTGTGACAATTAGCACCCGCTGCTTTCACGTTAGTGGAGGTAATGAGCCGGAGGAGGTTCTTATTGCAAATACATGTCAGTGAGGATAGGGATTGTGCATTTGAATGCCCAAGGCTGAGGTCACAGTGTGGAGTAGTGGTTAGGGCTTTGGACTCTTAACCAGAAGGTCATGGGTTCAATTCCAGGTGGTGACACTGCTGCTGTAGCAAGGTACTTTACCTAGATTGCTCCAAATGGGTAATTGTATGTAAAAAATAATGTGATATCTTGTAACAATTGTAAGTCGCCCTGGCTAAGGGCATCTGCTAAGAAATAAATAATAATAATGGCTGGTGCCCCCTGCTGGTAGCAGCTCAGGTTGGCGGCTTTCCTATAACATCGGTTCCATTACAGTTTGGTGCCAATTGTATCTTAACTAGCACTATTCAGCAGGCATCTCTCAGTATAAGATTACACCTCTTGAACTTGCATTGATGGCTTCATAGGTTATTTATTTGACACAAAGGAATAGAATATTTGTAATGGAATAAATATAGCAATTAAGTTAACCAAGTTATTTCTCCCCCCATAGGAGCCTCTGATAATAAAACCTCTTTACATTGTAATATTTATAAAAATGTATATTGGCACATATGAGTAATGTACAATATAATTGTTTGTGCAAAATATTGTTTTTGTGCTTTAATTATTATATATAATTTTTTTAATGTATATTTTTTTGATACATAGCCTTAACATGAGATCCACGATAAATCATCATTTTTTATTTGGACAAAATCATCAAGTGATTTTCCCTAACAACATTTGAAAGTCACGTGTTGAGGAAATTTGTTACATGACTCACAGGACTTCTGTGCAGTTTTCCCATGCGTTCCCTGTGCTTATACAATGCATTTACCATAGTTTACCAAGTTTTTAAATATGCTTTATCACACTTTGCTATGCTTTTAATATAGATTAAGACAGACTTATTAAAATTACATTCAATCACCTCTTTACAGTAACCATTTAACATCGGCAGGCTAATTTATGGAAATCAATGCTTACAGACTTGCCTTGTTCAAAAAATATAGGCTATCCAAATGATATTAAATCTTATTTTATTCCATTAGGTTGTGCTGTAAAACCGCTGTACATGATTTTAATAACCACAGGATGAAGAAAACCCTATATATTATTTCACACATTCAATAAAACTATTTGATTCAGCCTATTAAAAACTAAATGGCTGATTATAATTAAAATGAATTCTAGGGGTGTTTTGCTTCCGCAACTAGCAATTTAATTGGCTTAATTACAGTAGATAACTAGAAATACCCAATCTGTCAATCTTTGTTTTCCCTGAGCTGGATGTATTAAGAGTGGGAAAAAAACAGCAAACGGTGGGATATTAATCATAATCGCCTACCATATGGCCAAATCGAGGAGCGCTTTGGTGTTAAATGAATTAGATTTTAAGAGCTCTGTTTATATCTTGTGTGACGTTGGTGCCCTCTTCAGGTGCTTACCTTCACTGCATCTGTGATTACTGTAAAACCCAGTTACTTGGTTTATTTCCGTCATACACAGAACCCACAGAATATTCTTTGCAACTCTTGTTCAATCCAGAATTTGAGTTTCTACTGGTAAGATTTGAAAACGCTAATGTTAAATGTTACCCTTTATAAGCCCATTAGAATCTAACAGCAAAGATCTAACAGCATTCGAAAAGGGCATGTGAATGCATGTCAAGAAGGTGGCATATTAGTACCCTTATGAAAGTTTACCATGGTATTTTTTTCACTGTATTTTTGCAGTTTTGTCATGCTTTTCCTATGCTTATACAATGCCTTTATCATAGTTTACCCTGCTTTGCCATGTTTATTAATATGCTTTACCACAGCTTAATATTCTTTACAATGCTTACCAATGCTCTACCGTGCTTTCACTATGCTTTATTATGCATTGCTATGCTTTTACAATGGTAAACTTTTATAAGGGAAAGGACAGTCAAGTGTATCAGCAATGGCAAAATGAAGGGGAGTGGTTACAAGGAGAGCCAGCTCAGGCTGCAAATTGTTAGTGACGGACAGAGGGAAAAGAAAATCTACCACTGGGGAATGTAAACAAACTAGGCCTACTTTGATTAAATGATTCTTTGCCTTTACAAAGATATTTGCCTTTACAAAGAGCAGTTTAGCTATTGCCATGTGTGAAAGGGTGACTGAACAGTGACGTCACGGCAGAAGCAGGGACGGACAAACACTGACACCAGGGCAAGTACTGCAGTTAAAAGGCGCTTGTGCCGTTTTATTTTCAAATAACAAAAATAAATCGAAGGTTTAAACAAAAACAAACTGTGCTCACAGAGCAAAATAAAAGGTTAAACCAAAAACAAGTCTCGAACACAAAAATACAAACACAGGTCAGGCTGGGCAGATTGCCTTCACTGTTCCTATGTTCTTTCACGTTGCTCTCGCTCTCACAACAACCACCCTGAGCTAGAGAGCTGCAGCCTTTTTATATCGTGGCCGAGGGGTTTAACTAGCTTGCACTTAATTATTCTATTACCCCTCGGCCACAATCTGCACGAGTTTATTAATTACCGTGTGGATGGGGCTTCCCATCCACGTTACTAAATAAACAAACTGTTACGCCGTCATTTAAACAAAACAATAACAAAACATATGGCGCTCGCCGTCATGTAAATAATAAATCATAATAAACAAACACAAAATAACACGGGCGGAGGGGGAACCCCCGTTCTGAAACTAAATAAACAAATGAATGTACAGGGCACCTCGCCCTGTTACATATCCCCCCCCTTGTGCAACGCACACTTGGCCCCAACGGCCACCTCCCCCCTCAGTCTCAAAGTCCCGGAAGAGGGGGAAGCAAGTTGTTTCTGGGGTGGCCATGGTGGAATCTCTGGCACCCCAAATCTTCATGGCCGGCAGCTCCCTCTTCCGAGCTCCCGCCACACACTATCCTGCCGCGAAAGTGCGGCTGGGAAGGTGGTCTCCTGACCTCCCCCTTCTTCATGGCCGGCAGTTCCCTCCGTGGGGCTCCGGCCACCCAATTCCGGCAGCGAAACTGCTGCGGGGAGCTGGTCTCCTGACCTCCCCCTTCTTCATGGCTGGCAGTTCCCTCCGTGGGACTCCGGCCACCCAATTCCGGCAGCGAAACTGCTGCGAGGGGAGCTGGTCTCCTGACCTCCCCTCCTTTGTGGCGGCAGCTCCCTCCGTGGGGCTCTGGCCACAGCGTTCCTGCCACGAAATGCTGCTGGGGAGCTGGTCTCCTGACCTCCCCCTTTCTTCATGGCCGCAGCTCCCCCCTGTGGCCGGCTCTTCAGCTCCCATCCGTGGGGCTCTGGCCACAGCGTTTCCTGCCACGGAAATGCTGCTGGGGAGCTGGTCTCCTGACCTCCCCCTTTCTTCATGGCCGGCAGCTCCCTTCATGGGGCTCCGGCCACCGTGTAGCGACCCCAGGCGGAGCAGAGCGCCCGGCGATCCCAGGCGAAGCAGGATCCCTGGCGACCCCAGGCGAAGCAGGATCCCTGGCGACCCCAGGTGACGGCGGCAGCGGCGGACCCTCGGGAGGCGGCGGCAGCGGCGGACCTCGGGAGGCGACGGCGCAGCGGCGGACCTCGGGAGGCGACGGCGGCAGCGGCGGACCTCGGGAGGCGACGGCGGCAGCGGCGGACCCTCGGGAGGCGACGGCGGCAGCGGGCGGACCCTCGGGAGGCGGCGGCAGCGGCGGACCCTCGGGAGGCGACGGCGGCAGCGGCGGACCCTCGGGAGGCGACGGCGGCAGCGGCGGACCCTCGGGAGGCGAACTCGGGAGGGGAGCCCCTGGCCATAGAGGCGGCAGCGGGAGCTCCACTTCTCCCTCGTACCCTGCGCGAAGCAAAAGGCAGCCCCAGGCGATGCGGAGCACCAGGCAGCCCCAGGCGATGCGGAGCACCAAGCAGCCCCAGGCGATGCGGAGCACCAAGCAGCCCCAGGCGATCCAGGCGTGGCATCCCTGGGCGGTGCGAGGCTGGCATCCTTGGGCGGTGCGAGGCTGGCATCCTTGGGCGGTGCGAGGCTGGCATCCTTGGGCGGTGCGAGGCTGGCATCCTTGGGCGGTGGTGGAGGCAGAGGCAGCTCCTGCTCCTCTCCCTCGGGTGGTGGTGGCAGAGGCAGCTCCTCCCCTTCTGGCGGCCAAGGCGGCAGGGGCTCCTCCCCTTCTGGCGGCCAAGGCGGCAGGGGCTCCTCCCTTCTGGCTGGCCAAGGCAGGGGCTCCTCCCTTCTGGCGGCCAAGGCGGGGCTCCTCCCTTCAGGCGGCCAAGGCGGCCGGGGCTCCTCCCTTCAGGCGGCCAAGGCGGCCGGGCTCCTCCCCTTCAGGCGGCCAAGGCGGCGGGGCTCCTCCCCTTCAGGCGGCCAAGGCGGCGGGGCTCCTCCCTTCAGGCGGCCAAGGCGGCCGGGCTCCTCCCTTCAGGCGGCCAAGGCGGCCGGGGCTCCTCCCCTTCAGGCGGCGGCCGTGAAACCAGCAGGCATGCTCCCTCTGCTGGTGGCAGCGATGGAGGCGGAACCAGCAGGCATGCTCCCTCTGCTGGTGGTGGTGGGAGCGACACGTCGTCCTCCCAAGGCGGTGGAGGTGGCACCAGCAGGAACTCACCCTCTGCTGGCGGAGGTGGGAGCGACACACAGTCCTCCCAGGGTGGTGGAGGCGGAACCAGCAGGAACTCTCCCTCTGCTGGCGGAGGTGGGAGCGACACACAGTCCTCCCAGGGCGGTGGAGGTGGAACCAGCAGGAACTCTCCCTCTGCTGGCGGAGGTGGGAGCGACACACAGTCCTCCCAGGGCAGTGGAGGTGGAACCAGCAGGAACTCTCCCTCTGCTGGCGGAGGTGGGAGCGACACCCAGTCCTCCCAGGGCGGTGGAGGTGGAACCAGCAGGAACTCTCCTCTGCTGGCGGAGGTGGAGCGACACGCAGTCCACCCACGGAGGTGGAGGCGGAACCAGCAGGTATTCACACTCTGCTGGCAGGTACCTGGGCTGTGGATGTTCGGCCTTCCCCCTTTTGGGCTGTGGACGCACTGGCTCCTCCCTCTTGGGCTGTGGACGTTCGGCCTCCCCCCTCTTGGGCTGTGGACGCACCGGCTCCTCCCTCTTGGGCTGTGGACGCACCGGCTCCTCCCTCTTGGGCTGTGGACGCACCGGCTCCTCCCTCTTGGGCTGTGGACGCACCAGCTCCTCCCTCGTGGGCTGTGGACGCACCGACTCCTCCCTCGTGGGCTGTGGACGCACCGACTCCTCCCTCGTGGGCTGTGGACGCACCGACTCCTCCCTCGTGGGCTGTGGACGCACCGACTCCTCCCTCGTGGGCTGTGGACGCACCGACTCCTTCTCCAGGTCCGTGTCCCCTCTCTGCCTCCTTCTCCTCACCTTTTCTCCCCTGGCCTGTGGAGGTGATGGGGTCTGCTGCTCCAGCAGCCAAAACCACCCTGATGCACAGGACACCCTCCCCATGGTGTAGGCTTCCCAGAAGCAGGGGTCTTCATAGGGGCAGTCCCCTGGTCATGCCCAAACTCCCTGCAGATGACACACAGGGGGCCCTTCAGCTCTCCACTGCTCCTGTTCCATGTCCCAGTAAGGGGGTCCCAGTTGGGTGGGGTCCCATGACCACCATCTCCTCTCACCTCTCTCCCGCTGCTGCTTCTGGCAGCCCTTCCTCCTTCCTCACACTCCTTTCTCCACAAGTATAAACGGAAAAAAAAAACTGAAAAACTGCAGTACCCTCTTCTGCCTGCGTCTAGGAGGCGCTGGTGATCCCACGCTGGACACCACGTGTGGCAGGGTGACTGAGCGGTGACGTCACGGCAGAAGCAGGAAGGATACTGACACCAGGCAAGTACTGCAGTTTAAAGGCGCAGCGTTTTATTTTAAATAGCAAAAATAAATCAAATATTTGAACAAAAACAAACTGTGCTCACAGAGCAAAATAAAAGGTTAAACCAAAAACAAGTCTCGAACACAAAAATACAAACACAGGTCAGGCTGGGCAGATTGCCTTCACAGTTCCTATGTTCTTTCACGTTGCTCTCGCTCTCGCTCTCACAACAACCACCCCGAGCTAGAGAGCTGCAGCCTTTTTATATCGTGGCCGAGGGGTTTAACTAGCTTGCACTTAATTATTCTATTACCCCTCGGCCACAATCTGCACGAGTTTATTAATTACCGTGTGGATGGGGCTTCCCATCCACGTTACTAAATAATAAACAAACTGCTACGCCGTAATTTAAACAAAACAATAACAAAACATATGGCGCTCGCCGTCATGTAAATAATAAATCATAATAAACAAACACAAAATAACACGGGCGGAGGGGGAACCCCCGTTCTGAAACTAAATAAACAAATGAATGTACAGGGCACCTCGCCCTGTTACACCATGTCTTTCTTCTTTGGAGAACATTTTAGTTAACATTAATGCCAACTAATGTCAATTGCAATGCATTTTGTATATATTATAAAAAAGATCCTAGTACTATCCCAAGAGACAAAAGACATATTGAGCTCTACAGTAAACATTTTTGAAGTATTTTTTGAGACCATCCGGGTGTGTGAAATGTTCCTATTTTTTACTCAAAATGTGTATTTCATGCCCCAGTGTACAATGTTAACACGTTAAGTGCCAATTTGAGGACAGGCTACTTTGTAATTTTGTGGAGCATTTTTAACTGGCATCTACGTTATTTAAATGTTCTCTTTAACTATAATGTTATGATAACTTACTCTAATTTTGTTAACTGCAAAAGTTAAGTCTAAATGCAACTGTTATTTCTGCAAATATAGCCCTTCAGATGCTTTTATGACGCCTCAATATAAAATGAGAAACTGATGCCTAAAAATGATAAATGTCTTGGTGTTTTCCTATGTACTGGAATTACATAGTTAGCTCCATGTGCTTTAATGATGAATGGGACTTACAGTATATAACATCACAGAGCATTTTAGTTCATTGAATTGTAACTCAACGTGAACAATGTTTGTTGCATTATCTGTAGGGAAACAATATTATATCTGAAAATGTGATCAACACAAGAATAACTAAGAAAAGAAGATAACCAAAAAACTTCAAAATGACACTGGAAACTATTGGCATTTTAATAAGTCTCGGGTGCAAATCTAGCACCCGAGAGCTTAATTACCAAAACCATCCTAATCAAGCCAACCTCCTTCCACTCTTCAATGGGTTTTTAGTGTTTTGTGTTACCGTAAATATTTTTAACAAAATGCACTCCATATCTATCACCAGACCCAATGAGAAACTATCATCAATCTGTGGTTACTGAGGAATTCAAAAATTAAACATGTCTACTGGCACCAGAATTTAATGTTGCTGACGCTATAAATGTGCACCCCTGACTGAGGTATGGGTAGATACCATTCATAATGTATTTTATTTTATTTGGCAATATGCCACTGTCTATATTTAAACCCTGACTTTTGAAAGTAAGCTCTCAGAAACGAAGAGAGATGTAGTCAGCATCAATATAAAGAACAAGTCCAATAATAGGTATCATGCTGTGTACACTTCCAGAAGGACCACCCTTTGTTTTTCTGTGCAGTTAGCTATGTTGATGGCAATTTCATGGTAATGAAGTGATTTCTCATTACTGAACTTGTGTATCAGTATCATTGCCAGGTTTCATAATGTGCCTCGTAGATCAGAAGACAGGACTCAGAGATCTGTTCTGTATTTTCTATATATTAAGTTATCAATAATAAAACTATAATCTAGAAGCTGCAATCAGTTATATTGACAGTATTTGTTCTCATTCAGTTGGTTTGTATTTCTATACTGTTTATTGGTGATTATACATTTATAAATTCCCTGCTGCTGAGAGTGCAGGTACAACAATTGACCACCAGTGGCACTGCGTGCTATGCAAACATCTCATCAGCAGTGAATTTTATGTAAACTAATACTATGTTAAAGAGAGAGCATTTCAACATCTTTTTGCACTTCTGTTTACTGTGTTAGTTACTGGCTGCTTTGTTGTGTTGGTTTGTGTTTCTCTGTTAATGTACATGCTTTTTTGTTTAGATCCTACAGTAAGTGTATTTGGCATGAGTATCTATATTTAAGTAATAAGGCACGAGAGGGCATGGGTTGTGCTGGATACTGTCACTTCTTGGTGCGTCTTGGTGCCTGCAACTAACCAAGAAGTGACAATATGCAGCACAACCCATGCCCTCATGTGCCTTATTGCTTTTATAAAACACATTTATAAATGTTTTTTTAAAAAAAGGAAAAATCTATATAGTTTCCAAAGATTTATTAATATTTTGAAGTATAACCTTCCACAACAGAAAATAATCCCCATAAACTAAAAATAATATTCAAGTAAAACATTTTCTTTTTTTTTTGTTTCAGCAAAAAGATGTGTTTCAGTTCATTGTTCTGACTTTAAATAACTATTTAAAAAAAAAAACGCTTAGTTGTATATCTGTGAGCCCTTCCTGCATATTCTACGTAACATTGTTGCTAGGTAATTCACTCCCATTGACTCTAGCATGTACCAAAGCGCAAGAGTTTAAAGTGCTTTGTTGGGATGAAGATTATTAATTATTAAGTAATTAATTTAAAGTCAAATTGCATTTTTTTTAGAAAGCCAGTCATTTAAGCATTTAACAGCCCAAGTTGTTTGTTTTGTGGCATTAATTTCATTTTTTTTTCTAGCAAAGTGAGTGAGTGCGCAGTAAAGGAGAGAGACTGAAGAAAGGCGAGAGTCGGATGGTTAAGACATTGCGTGTAGTAATGTAAATACTGTCAAAAAATATAAAAATATCCACACTTAAAAATTAATGAAGTCAGTTTCACAAAACGATGGCTGATACCAGCTAAAAGGAAGAAAATAAAATAATTTGAATATACAGTATATTTTTCCGCTTTTGAGAAAAAATAGTCAGTCAGACAAGGTTCTATTTGCTGGAAAAAATTAAACTGGATGTTTTCAACATTTCCATTTATTGTAAAATGTTCCATTGAAAAAGGAAAACGTGACGAATTAATGAAACATCCACTAGGAAGGGCTGTAGAAAGTGTTTTCTCCTTTTTATCGTTAAGTTTTGTTGCTTTCGGTTTTTAGCCGAAGCAGTCCAATAGCTTCTTAACTGGATTCTGCTCAGTGACCAGTAACTGACATTATTTCTCTCGCCTCCAAGGTAGCTTCGCTAAGTAGGTGCACAGCAGGAATTTGACGAGGGTGAAGGAAAAAACTGTCAGCATCAGGGGGTATTTTAGTGATATATTTTTTAAAACTCAAAATGGGGCAAAGGGGATTACCAGGCATACATACACCCACGATGGCTCTCTATTTATTTCATTAAAAGCTTTGTGTGTGTGTGTGTGTGTGTTGTTTTTTTGTCTCTTCGTTGTAGTTTAAGGATACAAATTCCAGTCCATTTTCATCTGTAGTGACAACAAGCTGTCAGGTTTATAAAGATGCTGGCCTTCTCTGCCACGCCTGGCCATGTGTAACTGAATATCCAGCCAGACCAGAGGGTGTGTTGCTGGAAGGAGCAGCTGAGATTTGTAGCTTCTCTAGCTATAGTAATGTGTGGATGGTGAACTGTGGTGTTTTTGCCTGCTTTTCTGCATTTTTTCATTTTGACAAAAATACATTATTGGCATTTTTGAATGCTTGGTCGTTAACAATGCTAACATTGCGGTTCATGTCAGTGCCATTTACATAGCGATTCAGACCAGCACGGAGGCCAACAAAGCTAGAAATTGAGTATTCTTGACCAGCTGAATTACACAGTGAAGCATAGAATTCTCATAACTGACTGTTTAAAATTTCAAAAGAAACAGTTTTTAAGCCGATTAGCATTTCTTCCTGTTTCATCCAATCAATAAAAACACCAGCAGCCCAAGCAGTTGTTTTTTTTGTTTGCTTCATTTTAATCGGACTATAATTAGACCAAAAGAATTCCGCCGTGCATTAAGCTATATTTATGCACGTTTTAAAACCCCTCAGCAGCCAATAAGCATGCAGCATCCGAACATTCCATTTTATAATCAGCGTTATGTACGCTGAAGGATGTAAATTGCTTGGATTGCTACACTTTCTGCAGTCATGAATTGTTGTTTTACGTTACATTACCATTGAAGGATTAAACCAGTAGATACAGGTCTTCACTTGTCCATGGGAAGTAAAGAAGATTAAATTAAGATACAAATAAGCCCCTTTCACACTGGCATGATCTACCCGGTGTCATGCGGTCGGTCTGTGATTTCACACTGCTTTTGATAAAGCAGGGTTGACCTGGGTGACAGGCGCAAGTAAAAAATGAGCGTGTCAATGCCCCGGAAGCAGCTTGTTACTGACGCTTCCATCCAAGCTTCTCTGGATTGAACCGTCTGCCCAAATGTTGATTTGAGCAAATGTTTCTTCATCCCTGCTGCAATCTGGCTCATGATGTCTCAAGTAACAAAAATATGGCTAAACAGAATAAACAGAAATGTTTCTTGCGGAAGTGAAACCTTCACTCAGGTGTGGCTGTTTGTTATTGCATCGGCTCACGAACAGCCGTCAAGCATTTTGTCTCGCTCAACCTGGGTCAAAGCGTCTCAACCCACACCCTGAGGTGGGTCATCGACCCAGGTACATGGTTTCACACTACGCGGGATTGTGACCCGGGTAGCCAGGACCCAGGTCCGGACCCGGGTAGGAGTGCCAGAGTGCCAGCCTAGGGCTACTTAAATGCAAACATAATAATGAAATGAAATGTACTACTTTTATAAAGCTTTTATTATCCCAAATGCAACCTAACAGAGAAATCTAAAAATACCACCAGGATAGCATTCTAATGTGAAAGTATGACCATGAAAAACCCTATTGTAGAACAATTAGCAGGCCACAACATTGCCATGGCAACACACGGGATCTGGCCCTGATACAAGAGTATTGGATATGGTACCATGGCATTGTTAAACATATTGTTCCTTCATTTATAGCTGCGTGAACAGCTCCTAACAGACTCATAGGTGACTTATTCAAACATGATCAGTTCAGAGCAGATTTAGCAGGGGCCTGATTGTTCAAACTCCTGGCACCTGCTGATTTCAATAACACACCTAAACAAGAGGAGTTCTGAAACCCAGGACTGGGTGCAGGACTAGTGGACATTTCAAACACTGTTACAGTAATCAAAATATGAAAATTTACCACCTGTTGTAGGACAGTACCATAGCACTGGCATTGCAGTGTGATTTAATACATAACACAATGGGATGAATGTTTTTTTTTTTTTCTTTTTTTTGTGTTACATATGCCGAACCATTGTGTAGTCCTGCCCAATAGTGAGTAGAGCCTTTTCTGCTTCAACCAGTTACACAGGATACTAGCTAACACATTGCAAAATAATCTAATGCCTTGATTCAATTTGCTCATCTTCCCCATTGTGTCATTAGTTAATAAGAGTAAAGAATGTCATTTTCTTCTTGTTTACTCTCCACTTTTGATCATGTTTGCAATCATTCCAGTGGTTCTTATTCAGTTCTCCCATAAGATAGGATAGATCAGCCAAGGTGACTTTATAGAAGCAAGAAGCAAGAACCAATGCCATCTAGCGATCTTCAGATTGGTTTTTCTTTCACTTTGCTGCAAATACACAGCTGTACACTAGAAGGTGCTGGCACGTACTAATATAAAGACACTTCGGTTGATCTGACCAACATGATTTAAGTCTATGGCAGGAAACTATACCACCCGAAATACTCAAAGCACTTCATCACAGACAAATACAGGATTTGAGTATTTGCAATAAGAATCACCAGAAATGTTTGCAAACATCATACAAAGAAAATGCCATTTGAAAGCACACTATTTAAATAAACAATTGTCAATGGAAAGCAATGGTTTACACACACATTAAGGAAATTTAAAGTTACTGCAGTATTTGACTAAAAGTCATTGACTTCTGTGTGGTTAAAGTTGTCATATAGCCCCCCCGAATTGAAAAATGGATTGGTTGCTGTAAGAGTAATTTCACCTTGACAACACAGTGCTAAAGCGACTATATTTCTCTACCTTGATGAATTCCATGACAAGCTTGGCATCCGTTATTAATAGGCATCATTTCCTGAAACAAAAAAAATGACTCGGAAACAATTTGATTATGGTATGGTTGGAGGTGATTACATTTAGATTTCCACCCTGGAGACATGAAGTACATTAAAGCCATTTTTCTTCGTCTTTTTCTCACTGATCTCGCTTTAAAATCACTGCTACAATTTGAAATAACAAACTATTTGCTTCATGTCTAATGGCTTGTACTACAGGCTAGTGAGCCGTTCTTTTTTGTTAAATACTTTTGTCTTCCTGTCCAGTTTTATAAAAACGCATGCTATTAGGTAAGTTCCTTTTTATTACACTATTTACATTTCTAATTAGATTTTCTTTTTTGACTAAGCACTTAGTGCCACCTAGTGATGGCATATTGCAACACTTTTTCTGCTATGTTTTATGCAAACGCTGAAGGATAGATTACTATTGAAAAATAGACTATTAGTCGAGGTGAATGTACACAATATTTTGGAAGCCTCCATCCTCTGATGTGAATCATACACAGGGTTTGGACCAAAAAAAAAAAAATAATGATATCTTATTAATCGGTAATCTAATGTTATGTGATATCACAAATATTTCTCATTGTGGGTTAGACTATCACATTATATTTTATCCCAACAACACCTACAGTAAGTATCATTAGAAACATTTGCCAGTATCTAATACATATAAATCATATTGAAGAGTAATCATACAGTAAAGCGTGTGACTCTAACCTAAGAGTCAGCTAGTGAGCAGATACTTGGTTTCCTTTTGTATTGCTGGCATTGCATAGATGATTGCAAACATCACAAAAAGGTAAGGAAACAGTAAAAACTATTTCAAATGTAATACCACATTCATAACATATTTTTTCTATGTTTTGTTTTAATACTACTGTGCTGCAATACATCACTTGTGACTGGTTGTTAAGGATACAAATATTGATAAATGAAAACAAGCAAACAAAAATCCCTACATTTAATTCAATCCAATCCCATTAGCTTCTGCAGACTCACGTCTCCAGGCTGTAGTGAACATCCAAGTTCTTTATGTTAAAAGATTGATGCTCCTTCTTTAACCATATCACTGTTCTCCCCATATCCAAGGTCATCTGCCAGTATAAATCATAAAGTGTCCCCAATCTACAGTAGAAAACTATGTCATATATTCTGGAGATCCTACACGCACACACACACGCACGCACGCACGCACGCACGCACGCACACACACACACACGACAGGTCATTACTGAGGCTTATGAGATTCAGTTTTACAAGCAAGCCAACATCGTGGGTTTAACATTAGACAACAATTCCTATTCAGTGCTGTACTGCTGATCAAATCCATCTCTAGAATAATTAGTATATAGATTGTGAAGAGAAAACCTATGAAATGAATGTTTACACACAGTGAAATCTGGAGCTGGGGGGCCCAGTGCCCATAGGGACTTCCTTGTTTCAGTACTTCAGATTTAGTCCCTCTAATATGACAAATGGAAATGTCGTTGCTCAGGTAACCCCCTTTAACACAGACTTACCAACAAGAAAAATAAGTGTGACTGTAAACATCATAAAAAGGTTACAAAAAAGAAAAAAATAAGAAAATGTAAATTGAATCTCTTTACTCTTTAATTGTAGGGCAGTTGGTCTGTGAACTTCACTGCAGTATGACGTATTAGTAGGAAAAGGATTATACATCTAGTTTTACATGTACAGTAATCACATAGGCCTTCCCTGGAGAGGAGATTTTGCTGGTCCTAATACACGAGTTTATTAAGCAAGTCAAGTATTACTAACTAACATTATATTTCATTTGGTTGTTATTACTATTTTCTGTTTCAGTATAAATTGAAAGAAAACTGCCCAATGCATTTAAATTGCTCATTGAGGGAAGCACATCACCAGATTTCTAAAAACCAAAAGGCTTACAGCTAAGCACATTAGGATATTGCCAGGATTTTTAATAATACTAATTTCAACATCGGTGTAACAGCATATAAAAAATACACACTGGCATGGTGGTAAATATGGTTCACTTTATTAAAACAGTTAATCTCTTTAAAATAAGGACCAAGAGCTAATCCTACAGCTGACTCTAATCTGAACCCTGCTTGTCCAAACTGACCTATAATGCTACCAAAATGCCTTCAGAGAGCAATATAATAGTATGGTGTGTGTAAAATATTTTCAGTGGTTTGTATATTTCATTTAAACCATCATAACTAATTTTTAATTAAATATAATTATAATGAAATGTAAAACAAATTAATATATTGTGTGCGTGTGCCTTTATTATAAAGAGACATGTCATCTTGTGCAGTTGGGTGATAAAACTGTGCAAAACGGGTCCTTTTGTAATAAGAGACACCCTACAAATGAAATATTAATTTACTATAAATCACAGAAATGAAGACTCAGGAACTACTTAGGCTAAGCGTTGTTTTTTTTTTTTAACGTTCACTGTGAAGTTCTTAAATTAATCTATTTGGTTTAAACTTGTCTGTGAGCTTCCATACCTGCGGAATGATTTTAAATATACAGGATTTGATATAGTAACGTAAAGGGGAAAAAATGGTATCAAAGGCATATAATCAATTAACAAACCAAACCGGCCATAAAGGTGACCAAAGGTGATATTCTAAATATCTTTTCAGCCTTTGAAAATGCTTGCTTTCACCTTTCGCTTGATAAGCTATAAACTAGACATTTGGCACCACTTGCTTGATGATATTTGTGGAAAAATTACTGGCAGTCAACACACATTTCTCTGTAAACAAACATCTGCTGCAATGGGCTAAATAGTTATTTGGTTGCAAATATACAATAATATGCACACCTGCAGTTTGCATTGTCAAGCAAGCCCTCTGCATTGTTACAGGCACTGAAATTTCTCTTGAAAATTATAACTCTTGGTGCACTGTTGCTTGGTGTGTAAATTACTGAATATTCATCAATAGGAACTAATCTGGAATTGTTAGGGTTCATTTCAAATGAACATTCACATTCACCTGGTTAATTCTAACAACAAGTCGTACCAAAATGTCATATTTGCATAATCACTTTCAGGTTTTGTCAGTTTTGGCTTTGCAGTAAATTATATTAAAAGGTTAGTCTCTACATGTTCATTCAGCTGCTTCCTAAAACCAGGCAACGTGTAACATTGCTTTTTAAACTCCTTTACACGGTATGATGCTGGTATTTCATGTGAAGCTGTTGAAGATTTGTTTGATGTGCAAAAAAGTTTTTTTTTTTTTCGAAAAGAACACTGAATTGCAGTTATTCAGTTTTCAGTATTAAAAAAAAGAATCAAGGAAAATGTAAACATTTTTACATATAACTCCTTTCATGTCTAATTTAATAAAAGCCTGGGGTAGAAAGGAAGAATAATCCGGCTATTCTGCAATTCAGTATACTGTATATTGCTTTTCATTACAGTGGTTGTAGTTTAAAGTCCTACTTCTGAATTATAAGGCTTTTAAGGAACTTGGCCCTGATTAAATCTCTGAGCTGGTGATGCCATCCACTCCAGGTCGTTCTTGTTATTCCTCTCACTTATCTCTACTCTCAGTTGCTCCTTTCCCCCTTGTCTCTATGGGTGGAAGAGCTTTTTCTAATCACGTTCCCAGACTGTGGAATTCGCTCCCTGAGAGTATTTTAACAAATAGGTTAAAAACGTATCTTTTTTATTTGGCTTATTCTTAATTGTCCAGTGCTTTAACTCTATTATGAAATGCACAATATAAAAAGCAATTGTATTGTATTGTATTGTATTGTATTGTATTGTATTGTATTGTATCATTTCATAAATGTAGCCTGTTGTGCACTTCCATTGGCTATATTGGTCTCAGATGTGCAATTGTTAAAGAAACACACTTGCTTGCTCACCTGGACAGTGAAATTGTCCTCACTCTTTCAATACCTTCTCTCCACCATTAACCAACCAGCTGCTTCCCCTAGAGACTGGTGTAACATGCTTTGACCAGAATATGATTGCTACATGTGTTTTTGTCCAAACTGCAAATTTGAGACCTATGGAATAAAGAGTAATCTTTTTTTTTGTCAGCTACAACCACGAGTGAAATTGAAATTTAACCCATCTTACTTGTGTTTTATATTTCCATTTGGATAAACATTTGACTACATTTAAAGTTATGATCGAGTGCTATTGATGACAGACTATTGCTCATTCTAATAAGAGGTTAGAAAGTTAATTTTAAAGTTGTGTTAGCTACCACTGACTCACTAGTGGACATACTGTTATTTAAATGTTCTCTTTAACTGTATTGTTATGATAACCTACTCTAATTTTGTTAACCGCAGAAGTTAAGTCTAAATGTAATTGTTAATTCTGCAAATACTAGCCCTTCAGATGGTGTTATGAAGCCTCAATATAAAAAATGAACCTGAAGCCAGTGATGATAAAGCTCCATTTTGTAGGTGTTCAGCTTCCTAGCTGGCATGAAATGTCACTGGTTTGATTATAGGCACATCTAACTTGTCTGTCCTCAAAATAGAATGCAGCAGTTTGTAGCCAAAATGAAGGATTTACGTTTTTTCTATGAAAAAAATATTGATTTAGAATGTATCAAATTACACAAATACAGAAAATTATATTTGGCACTTAATGGGTTAATAGGAATGTTAAAATATCAGTACCTAAAGAAAGTGTTGAATAATTTCTCTTGTTATAATTGTTCAATTAAATGTATTTAAGTAATGGCAAGACCATTACTGATCAGTCGTGCTGTGGTCAGACCGAAGTGCACCGGGAGGCTGGTGGGGAAGATGACAGCTGCAGAGGACTAACACTTGACAGGTGTCTATCACGCCACACAACATTCCAAACTCTTGAGCAAGCTGTATCGATCAGCATAGTGCGCAGGTTATAGCCACTTCACAATAAGCTATATAACATCTTTCTTAGGAAATACATGTAAATCTTTAAAAAAATAACCATTTAATGTGTGTGCAGTACGTAGTGTTGCGAGTGTTACAATGAAGACACTGACATATAGTGGTAATAAGTAACTGTTATATTTTAAAACTCCTGCTCTCGCTCTGCATGTCCAACTGTCAACTCTACTTAAATAACATTCTTATCTAGTCACATCACACTGTTTGTAACACTATATACATACGTCGCTAACATATAACAATCACTAGCTGGAATCCAGTCTTTACTAGACTGGATTCACAACATTACATCCCTTCATTCTTTCTAGTTGTTTAAACTTAGGTTTGACTAATTACACCGCCTCTTTCCTACACTTTAACATTCTAGTAAACTATTTACATTTAGATTTAGGACACTGAACAAGTAGATTTAGGACACTGAACAAGTTGCATTCAATCATTGTTTTGATATCCATACTGTCAGTATTTTTGCAATCTCTGCATGTTTTTTTATTTTTTTATTTTATTTTGTATTGTTTGTATTGTTGCAGATGTCAAGGTCTCCTTCTCGTCTGTCTCATAGGGTATTGTCGCTGTTGTTGAAGCTGTTGAGTAAGTGTCGATGATGGTTCAGTCAGAGTGTCGTCATCTTCCCTGTCTGTGTTGTCTGAGACCTTTGATACAAGATGATGTGGTGTAGGGATGAGCTTGAAGTGGGAAGAGTTGCATGTTACTTGATGTCCCTTGTAGGTTGCTGTAATCATGGATCCTTTTGTGATCACTACAGTGTACGGTTTGTTGTTGAAGGGTGTAGGAAGTTTGTTGTCTTGATGTTGTTGAAGGAGTACTGTATCGCCTGGTTTGATCAAATATTGCTTGGCATGAAAACGAGAATCAGCATAGGTTTTCATGTTGCTTTTTGCATGCTGGTCAGATTGGCAAATTCATTCTTGAGATGTAGATGTTGTCATTTCTGGTAGTTGAGTGTGAATTGGTTGGTTTGCCAAAGAGTAGCTTGGCTGATGACTTGGTTGTTGCACTGTGTGGCATAGCATGATAATTTCTCTGAAACTTGTATAGTTCTTGTTCCCAAGGTTGGCCTGCAGCTGTGGTGGCTGGAATGTTTTTCTTCAAAGTTGTCAATGAAGCTTTCAGCAGCTGGGTTTCCTTTAAGCCAATAGGGGGTGATTTTCCGATGTTGGAAACCTAGATAGTCGCTGAACTGTTTGAAGTTGTCACTTGTGAATGGCGGTCTGTTGTTTACTTGCTGCGGAATGCCAAATGACGAGAATATTTTATCGAGAACAGGTATGACTGGCCTTGCTTACCAGTTCCACTGTTAGGTATCTGGAATATTCATCGGTCACGACTAGAAGATAGTCTCTTGACAGGAATGGTCCACAAAAGTCTATGGAAACGTGTAAGCATGTCCCTGGAGGTAGTGGTGTCATATATAACGGTTCCAGTGTGTTCAGAGGTAGTAAAGCTCGGCACGGGATACAAGACTTAATCATTAATTCAACTTGTTTGTCAATCCTAGGAAACCAGACTTTCTCACGCAAGAGCTGTTTGGTCTTGACAACACCTTGGTGTCCTGCATGAGCTAGTGACAAGGCTTGAGCTTGTAGACTTGTTGGAATAATTATTCTGGTTCCTCTCAGTATGATGTCAGCTGCATGTGAGATTGTTAGTTCATGTCTGTTCATGTGGAAGGCTTAGAGTATGTCTTTATCTTCTCTGGATAAATTGTCATTTATGTTCCAGTCACCTGTATGTAGATTGTTAATGAGATGCTGAAGTATTGGATCTTTTGCAGTTTCTCATTGGATGTCCTGTATTTTCATGGCTGTGGGAACAGCATTAGTTGCAAGAACATGTATATACTCTTCTGCACTGCTTGATATTTTGTTGTGTTGATTAGTTGACTGTGTTAGCGGGTGTCTTGCCATGTAGTCTCCTGGGTTGTCTTTGCCTGGTTTGTAAGTTACCTTGAAATTGTATGGTTGTTGGCATAGTCCCCATCTCTGTATGCAAGCTGGTGGTTTTGATCTTGGATTGTTGAATATCAGTTACAACGGCTTGTGATCTGTGAGCATCGTAAATGGAGCACCATAAAGGTATAAGTGAAAGTGTTCACAGCTACAGCTCCAAACGATGGTGAGTGCTTCTTTCTCTGTTTGCGAGTATTGTTGTTCTACAGGTATTCATGCTCTGCTGGCATATGCTATAATTTTGCTATGTTTTGGGAAGTGTCTGTTTGAGCTAAGACAGCACCTCAGCCGACAGGGCTTGCTTCGACTGTAACTTCTGTTTGTTTCATTGGATCAAAATACCATTACTGAACTGCTTGTTCATTTTTGCTTAAGTTGGTCAAGTGCCAATTCATGTTTTGCTTTCCCAGGTCCACGTTGTATCTTTCTTTGTGAGCTCTCGAAGCGGATCAGTGATGGTTGCAAAGTTTGGAACAAACCTGGTGCAGCAGTTTGCCATGCCCCAAAGACTTTGCATTTCACTAGGATTGTTTGGTGCGCTGAGGTTGCTGATGGAATCTATTTTCTTCGGATCTGGAGTTATTCCATTTTTTGAAAAAAACATAACTATAGAATTCCAATGAGCTTTTGTTAAATTCTCATTTCGGTTTATTTAGTGGGAGGCCTTTGTCATGAAGTCTTTGGAATGCTGTTTTGAGTGCTTGATCATGTTCTTTCTAGGCGACACTATAGATAAGGATGCTGTCACTGAAATTTTTAACTCCTGGTATGCCTTGTAAGACAAGCTGTATTGTGTTTTGAAACACTTCTGCAGCTGATGATGTGCCAAAATTGAGACGTTTGTAGCGTCTAAGTCCTACATGTGTGGAAAAAGTAGTTCTGTATCTGGATTCTGGAGCAAGTTCCAGTTGATGGTATCCTGCGTTGAGATCCAGCTTGGAGAAAACAGTAGCCCCATTCAAATCATGCATTATGTCATCCACTGTGGGAGAGATATGACGTTCCCTTAATAGGCTTCTTGGGTGTTGGTACTGCTACAATTGGTGAAACCCATTCCCAGTTGTTGTAATCGATCAAGTTCTTGTTCCACTTTCTTTCTGATGTGGAAAGGGATTCTTCTGCTGGCTGTACTACTGGTTGCACGGTTGTTTTCTATCTGTAGTTTACATTGCATATAGTGTATACATATTCTTCTGTGCTGGAAGATTCATTTTCGTTCTCAGTCGTTTCAGCATCGTTGTTAGTTTTAGATAGAACTTTGTTGATCGTTGGTCTTCTTTTGCATTGTGATTTGTTTTCTATTACATGGTCTATGCTGCCCTCTAATGGTTTCGAGCGGCAGTGCTTCACAAAATGGCTTTCTGCAGCAGTTACACTGTATGCCTCTCGCAGGGCAACATGCTTACCTTCATTTGTGTGGGAATGTGCCTCCGCAGTTGAAATAGGTATTTTTGTTGATCTGCGTTTTGCTTGTGTGTGTGGTTTTTTTTCGAGTTGTCTGTGTTTGTACGGTCTGCGCTGAGCAATGTGGTTTCGCGGCATCTATGCTGTCTGTTCAATATCTTTCGCTTGAAACTCGGACATCTCTAATGTTCTCCCAAAAGCGAGTAATGCAGTTAAGGTTAATGCAGGTTCTCTTAAACTAAAGCTATACGTCGTACTCTCGATGAAGCGCAGCTTAGTATTATTTGCGATTTTATTTCTCTATCAATGTCCGTGAATTCACAGTTGGCTGCTTGTTGTCAGTCGTTTGTGGTACTCTTCTAACGATTCTCCTGTCTGTTGTGTTGTTTGTCTAAACACATATATTTCATATTCAACATTCTTTTTCTGTATAAAAGATTCATTTAACTTTTTATTGCAATTTTCAGCGTCGTCTGTATTGATTAAGGTATCAAGTATATCGTACATCTCCGGGAAAATGCAATAACATGGCCCGTTTTTGTATATTGTTTTCTATACTGGGATAAATTAGAAAGTTATCGAACCTTAAGTTGGAGCCATTTTTTTCCATCTCGGACCTACAGAACACGGGTCAATATCAAAGTTCGTTTTTTTTTTTTTTCGACTTACAATTTCGGTGTTCTTTTTCAGAATCCTCGTCGCCAATTTAATGTTGTGAGTGTTACAATGAAGATAATGACATATAGAGGTAATATAAGTAACTGTTATATTTTAAAACTCCTGCTGTCGCTCCGCATACTGTCATACTTAAATAACATTCTTATCTTGACACGTCACACTGTTTGTAAGACTATATACATACGTCACTGACATATAACAATCACTAGCTGGAATCCAGTCCACAGTATCATTATTACACATTATTATTGTGGCAGATGAGAAGATTACAACTTGTCTAAAACGTGTGATGCTGAGTTATTCCGCTTCACAGTGACCACGTTCATTGAAAGCAAAGAGAGAAGACACATTTCTCTGACAAGTAATGGAATCCACGAATTACATAAAACATATAAATCAAACTCAGCAGGACGCGTATTAAGTGTGATAGCCCTGGGCTGGACAGAACAAACAATTTGCATAGTGCTCTTGCGTGTGCGCCTGTGCTACTCCAGTATAAAAAAACGTATATGAAAATGAAATGTGCTCTTCCACTGATTTTCTTGTATGGTACTGAATGCTCAGCGAATCTGTGATGGATTACTCAACTGTTAGTCTATATCAGTGTATCGTAGATTGATTGGTATGGCCTGTTGGGGAATATCCCAGCGTGTTCATATTTCGGTAGCTGCGTCTGCCTGTTGTGTAGTGTGTCTATGAATTAGGAGTTTTTCTTGACTTTGCTAACTTAACGCACGTTTCTTTTACAGTGTTGTTTCAGTAATTAACCGAAAATGGCAAGTGACAGCACCGCGAAGCTCTCCAAAAACGTATTGCGGATGAAGGTAGTGTTTCTGTTTTGCATTGGTCATGCATTTTGCAGTCGGCGGTAGGCCTGCTTGTAAATTGACGTGCATTAGGTTAATATAACTTGTAAGACACAATGGTCACATAACTAGTAAGACACAATGGTCACTCATCTTCTTACTGTTGGCAGTGTTCACAAAATGTAGGACGAATTTAAATACAGTACAAGCCAACATAATTTTACAGAATGTCCTTTTCTAAGGCTTGAGAAGTTAACCAAAGCGAGGTACCACTGCACAATGCACGCAAAAAAAACACAACTTTATTTATTTATTTATTTATTTATTTATTTATTTACAGCCTTTTAAATTGCCACCGCATATTGTCCCGGTCTTGTGAATTAATTTGCATTATACAATCATGGTTTCCAATTATCAACAAACACAGACGTGTGAGAGTGAAACTTTTCTGAGTACAGCATTGTCATTTGTCAGTGCACATCAAATAGGAGTATAAATTCAACACTTATTTTTAAAAATAACACATTTGAGATTTTATAGTATAACATTTTGCAATACAGATCATCTTTAATTCAGTGCGTTGATAGCTTATACACGCGTTTATTAAGTCTTGTCTTCATGGGTAGAGAGCATCACTCATTATGGATATATCTATTTTTATTACATTTTATATATATAAATTAGCTTGCAGCTTTCATTTTATGGCTACACATGAATAATTGGAAAACATGTTTACTGTGTTTGGCGCCCCCAAGTGACTCAAAAATTCAATATGTCTGGCATATATAGCCTCACACACTAGCATCAAAACAATTTTTGGTAACGCATTACTTCAATTTCAACTAGTTAACAAATGTGTCATTATTTTTGGTTTAACATGCAGTTATTTCGTTTTCGGCCAAAAGTCTTATTTAGAATGTTATTTTCCATATATATATATATATATATATATATATATATATATATATATATATATATATATACAGTACTGTGCAAAAGTTTTAGGCAGGTGTGAAAAAATGCTGTAAAGTAAGAATGCTTTCAAAAATAGACATGTTAATAGATTATATTTATCAATTAACTAAATGCAAAGTGAGTGAACAGAAGAAAAATCTAAATCAAATCCATATTTGGTGTGACCACCCTTTGCCTTCAAAACAGCATCAAGCATCAATTCTTCTAGGTACACTTGCACACAGTTTTTGAAGGAACTCGACAGGTAGGTTGGCCCAAACATCTTGGAGAACTAACCACAGTTCTTCTGTGGATTTAGGCAGCCTCAGTTGCTTCTCTCTCTTCATGTAATCCCAGACAGACTTGATGATGTTGAGATCAGGGCTCTGTGGGGCCATACCATCACTTCCAGGACTCCTTGTTCTTCTTTACGCTGAAGATAGTTCTTAATGACTTTCGCTGTATGTTTGGGGTCGTTGTCATGCTGCAGAATAAATTTGGGACCAATCAGATGCCTCCCTGATGGTATTGCATGATGGATAAGTATCTGCCTGTACTTCTCAGCATTGAGGAGACCATTAATTCTGACCAAATCCCCAACTCCATTTGCAGAAATGCAGCCCCAAACTTGCAAGGAACCTCCACCATGCTTCACTGTTGCCTGCAGACACTCATTTGTGTACGCTCTCCAGCCCTTCGGCGAACAAACTGCCTTCTGCTACAGCCAAATATTTTAAATTTTGACTCATCAGTCCAGAGCACCTGCTGCCATTTTTCTGCACCCCAGTTCCTGTGTTTTCGTGCATAGTTGAGTCGCTGGCCTTGTTTCCACGCCGGAGGTATGGCTTTTTGGCCGCAAGTCTTCCATGAAGGCCACTTCTGACCAGACTTCTCGGACAGTAGATGGGTGTACAAAGGGTCCCACTGTTTTCTGCCAGTTCTGAGCTGATGGCACTGCTGGACATCTTCCGATTGCGAAGGGAAGTAAGCATGATGTGTCTTTCGTCTGCTGCAGTAAGTTTCCTTGGCCGACCACTGCATCTACGGTCCTCAACGTTGCCCGTTTCTTTGTGCTTCTTCAAAAGAGCTTGGACAGCACATCTGGAAACCCCTTCTGCCTTGAAATTTCTGCCTGGGAGAGACCTTGCTGATGCAGAATAACTACCTTGTGTCTTGTTGCTGTGCTCAGTCTTGCCACGGTGTATGACTTTTGACAGTAAACTGTCTTCAGCAACCTCACCTTGTTAGCTGAGTTTGGCTGTTCCTCACCCAGTTTTATTCCTCCTACACAGCTGTTTCTGTTTCAGTTAATGATTGTGTTTCAACCTACATATTGAATTGATGATCATTAGCACCTGTTTGGTATAATTGTTTAATTATACACCTGACTATATGCCTACAAAATCCCTGACTTTGTGCAAGTGTACCTAGAAGAATTGATGCTGTTTTGAAGGCAAAGGGTTGTCACACCAAATATGGATTTGATTTAGATTTTTCTTCTGTTCACTCACTTTGCATTTAGTTAATTGATAAATATAATCTATTAACATGTCTATTTTTGAAAGCATTCTTACTTTACAGCATTTTTTCACACCTGCCTAAAACTTTTGCACAGTACTGTATATATATATATATATAGAGGCACAGAAGCTCCTCAAGAATAGTCCAGGGCCTCATATATCATCCAGATTCCACTGCACTTTCTTGATGTGTGAGCTATACAACACAATGCTTGTATCCATTTCAAAGAGCTAAGGCAAGCAGCCTGTCCCAGGTTTGAATTGCATTTAATATCTGCATGACATGCTAGAGCGCCCAGTAATTGCCTCCTGCTTTATATCACAGAGCAAGGAAGTGCATGAGAAGTTAACATTGCTTGCTTCGTAAAATAATCTGGGTATTGTGTGGGTGGGGGAGTGAACCTGCCATTAATCATGAACGTACATAAAGACAAAAGTATGAACAACTGCACAGTTTGTCTGTTTCAAAGATAGTGTTTTATGCAAGTAGATTTTCCATTTAAGACCTTTACAGTTATAATATTAGTATCTTTAAGGTTTTCTATTTTTCAGTTGCAACAGCCACACTTCATTAACATCTGACTGTAGTCATTTGGCACCTTTTATTTGTGTATCGAAGAACACATTGTGAATTTGCTGCTTGTCATGTTGAAGAGGAGATTGTAAATCACATTATGCAAGTTATTTATATTTCTATTACTAAGTGTTTTTATTCCCACAGTTTCTGATGTGGTATTTATCCCAATAATTATAGAAATATCATATTCAAACTTGTGATATTATTTGCTTGGTTGAACTAGTTTATGCAGCGTGGGCTGGATGCAGAGACGAGAAAGCAGTTGGAAGAAGAAGAGAAGAGGATAATCAGTGATGAACACTGGTACCTGGATTTACCAGAGCTCAAGGAGAAAGAGTAAGACTGCAATTCATTGCTAGCTTGCAAAGTTGAAATATAGATCTCTCTCCTGATTAATAACCAGTTAGTCTATTAGTCTAGTGAGCCATTACCAAATTTTGAAAAGGTGATTGAGAATTAAGTGAATGTCAATTGTGTGGTTTCAGGTTAGGTAGATATTGTGGATAGGGTGTTGGTGCAGGCATTTAATAATAAATGTGTTTTTACTGGTATGAAATGTATTGATTTGATGTACTGTAAACCAGTTTTATTGATGCTAGAGTAATAGTTAATTGTCTTCATGTTACATTTTATTTTTTTAAGGAATTTCATTATAGAAGAGAGGAGTTTCCTACCATGTGAAGACTTGCTATATGGCAGGATGTCATTCAAGGGTTTTAATCCTGAAGTTGAGGTATCAGGTTTACATCTATTTAATCACAAGTAAAATTAGTTTTGTTACATTAGGATCACAGACCCTGATTAGGTAAATACAATTTCCATGTACAGTATATCAAAGCTGTAGATTAATCAGATGTCAAACCACAAATTATGTATTATAAGTGAACTATTATCTTTTTTTTATTATTTTTTTTTGTCAAAGTGTTACATGAATTGCCCACGTGCCAAAGTTAATTAATGATTGTGGAAATTGCTGGAACAGAGTTTTGCATTATTTAGTATGAGGGGAGCTTAACTACTTCAACTGCAGATATTATAAACTGTTTTAGTTGCTGGTCTGCTTACAGTATTATGGATATTTATTTGGCAATAATCTAATGGGAACTTTCAGTGTGACCTAATTAGGCTGCCATATTGAGGTCATAAGACTACAATAAACAGAGTACACATGTTAACGTCTGGAGCCATTTGTTACTTTTTAGTGTAATTGTAATTATAATTGCGATTTTACAGCAGCATAATTGTAACTAATTGTAATTGAACAAACAAGTCTGTCGTAATTGTAATTATCCACAGGTCTGAATAGTAATATCTATTTTACATCTTGTTTAAAAACCACTCTGCTATGCTATTCCCTTTACATTATGTCCCCAAGGGTGTTTTGGTTTTGTTTAAAACTCCCATTTCTGGTTCCTATTTAACGTTGTTCTGCAGAAACTCATGACCCTGATGAACTCCCAGAATAGGACTGAGGATGCTGAGGAAGAGGAGCAAAATAAAACTGGAGTGGATGTTTCAGACGAAGAGATGGCAAGGAGGTAAGCAAGGAACTCCGTCCGCGCTACGGACTCAGAAATGGGTTGCTCTGAAAGGGCTTGCTGGCAGTTGTTATAAACACTGTGATTCAGTTGGTCTTTTTCACTGCTGCAGTTTCCTGAGTGGTCTCATGAGAATTACTCTCATATTGTGTTTGTTTTCTTCTGACATTTGTTGAGGTACTTTGACTGAGTTCAGGAGCTTCTCTTCAGTTCTAGTTGCCTGACATGTTGTAATGTAGACTAGATCAGCCAAAGTGGCTTTATATGGTAAATAAGTGAGTTCACAATTTTCGTGTATTGCCAGCAAAACAACAAGAAACGTAATCAAAAATAGAAAATCACTAATCGGCACTGGCTCTTCCTTCTCTAAAGACACTATAACTGACCTTTACATGTTGCATATGACAGGCAGCAATAACTGAAGAGAAGCGCACAACTTCGGATAAAAGCAACTTAATAAACCTAGTTTTTGAGTAAGCTACTTGCAGTACTGTTTAAATGTAAAAGTGATTTTCACAGATTGTGTTTTTCTTGCAGATATGAGAGCTTGGTGGGGAGCATCAAAAGGAAGTTTACTAAAAAGCGGAACCGCCCAGCAATTCAAGGAGATGACAAGCGTTAACAGGAACATTAGGAGTCCCAAAATCAAGAAGGTGTTCTTAAAACCACAAGACTAGAAAAGGGAATTAAACAGGATACATTTATAAGGACAATTGACTGGCAAGTGAGTGTCAAAGGAGGGAGAAAATTAGTTTTGAGTTCATGATGATTGAATTGTTAGCTTTTAAACATATTTTTAAATTTTAAAATGGGTGTTATACATCCTTTTTTTAGCCACTAAGTAGAATAATATCAGCTCATCAAGACTAGTAAAATGTTGTCTTTACAAAACATATCCAATATAGGTTTTGATTCTGCCAACATTAATAATTGAGAACTTTATTAAAGTTCTTTGTGCTCACGCTGTTCAGCATTGGCTGCAATTCCTTCACCTTATCAAGAGATCTAAACAGATATCAAGTTGCCTTGTACTTGCTATTCAACTACAGAAAAAGCTCTGAATTAGGGCAACATATTTGAACTTCACCTGCTTATAGTTTGACATGAATTTGTTTAAGTAAGTATACATTGTTCTAATCTTGCCTTATGAAATATGCAGGAAGTGTTGTCAAGTTTTCATCCAACACATTTATTGAATTTGTACAAGGTATTGGTATTGATCAGTGGTATCGAAACCAATGTTCATCCTGTGACTGAATTGAATTGTTGTATGAATATAGTCCAGTGTATGTATACATGAGGAAACAGATCAACATGACTAAAAAAACAAACAAATACATGACATGTTGCACGTAGGAACAGTTCAGAATGACTAGTACGTATGTGTGTTTGTATTTACCTGTATAAATGAGGTGCATTCCGTGTGTATTTGCCTGTATAAATGAGGTGCATGACTTTGGTCTGTTGTATATACTTTGTCATAATGACTGTAAACAAAGTAGACCACATAATGTATTTTAAGATAACCCACTGCTTCCTGAATGTTTTACTGCCGATTCTTAACAAGGTGACCAGTCTGTGTTTTGATTCTGAAGACACAAAAAGCATGATGTTATTCCTAAGTAAAACTAATGAGAAAGTCAAGTAGGCAAACGCCTTCAATGCAGATTAAAGCACTGGCAGAAACGTTTGCCTTATCATTTTTATCTCTGTTTATGCTTCTTGATGTGTCATTCCCTGTGCTGATCAGCAACAAGTTATTTAAAACCCAACTGACAACCAACACTTCTCCAGTAAAGAATTGCATGCTTAAGATTTTGTAAAGGTTTACAAAGAGAGAGAAGGTGGGGTGCAGTAGTGTCTTAAGCACTGAATTTTTAAGCACCTTCACAGTAGGAGCATTGCATAGTCCTGAGGCTCCAAAACTACTTGACCCTGGTCTGAAGGTGATGTTAAATATACAATATGAAAGCACTACCACCTCAAAGTGATGTGCGATCCTTTCTGGTAGAAAGGTTGTGTTTTGAGGTCCTGTGTGGTTTAACAGTTTGACGTAATGAAACCTCAAGAGCTGAAAAATAACCACCTGCAAGCATGCTTGGTTAATGTTTTATATCTCTTTACTGGGGGGTGGCATTGAGGTTTGTGTGAGAGCAGAGGTGGTGTCACAAGCCCTACATAGAGTTACAATTTAATTAAATGGAACAAATTAAAAAAAAAAAAAAAACCCAATTATATATAGCTAGGATGATCAAGGGTTTTTAATGTTCTTTCAAAATTCAAGTACATATTCAAATATTTTTGCGTTTTTGAATAAGCTGAACAAAATGGAAAATTACCATATTAGAGTACAGGAGAGAAACCCTCTTCAGAAGAGTAGAATGTGTGTTATTTATTTAGGTTTGGTTTGCTTCATAGGAAATCTTTTCTATAAATTATCTTGAACAAATACAACATGGTCATATATATTTTCAAAATACATCAAGCAGTGTTTGTTGGAATTTTTGTCCCAGCACTAAAAAATACTACTAGTTGGTGTTTATATATATATATATATATATATATATATAGCACTAAATTAATATTTTAATGAATTCTCTGTTGCCCAAAATCATCATACCAGCAATGAGTCCACATTTATTTTTTTTTATTCTGCTTTCTTTCATCCAAATCAGATACCAACCATTCTGTCAAATGGTTGTTTCTGGCTGATAACATATTGATAGTCAGATTTAGTGATGTATTTTATTGTTAACAGACACAAGTTTATTTTCTAATACCACACCAAACTTCTCTTAGAGCACCTTCTCCACTTCATCAGGGACTGTAGACACGTCAACCAGATCAAACCCTTCCTGGTAGTTATAGGTGACCTCACAGTAAGTCCACCCAATCAGACCGCGAAACCCAGTGGTGGTCTGCAAGGAGCAGATAGACTTATTGGCGAACAAGGATTCCGGAGACGTCTGGAGAAAAGTGCACAGATCAGTGAAATCTTTAATTTGTCGTGGCACCAAAGTAAAACTGTAAACCTTCTTAAAAAGAGAATTGGCCAATAGGGAGGAACCACCAAAGCTTTCATTTGGGACATCAGACCTGCGTCCAGTCTTCTGCAAGTTCCAAACACCCTTTTCTTCATCAAGACGGAAGACGCCAGGAAGCTGAGGCTGGTCCTTCCCTGAAATGAGTTCCAGGGGCTGCCAGATTTGACCAGAGACACCGAAACTAAAGTCAGCTATGTATGGCTTCCCATCAATGATCACCTTGTATATGAGATGTGACTCTTCGGGGTTATAATCATCCTTGAGGTTGTCATATACCCTTGCCACCAGCCGGGTAATGTCATACCTAATTTCTTTCAACACCCAGGAGAAGAGCTGGTTGTTTTCACAGCACCACCCCCCTCGTTTGTTGTAGATGGTTTCCAGGTCTAAGGTGATCTTCTCCCCACAGTGAATGCTGAGGTTTTCAAACGGGATCGACCTGATGTGGTGCTCATGGAGTTCGGTCAAAGTTTTCAGATCTGCTTTGTAATTAGGCTCTTTTTAGCCGATTCTTGCAAAATACTCATTTTCTCCTGTTAAAGAAAAAGATTTTCATACCATGGGGGTGGGGACAAAACCAAACCCTCTTGTCTAAGAATCTGACCTCATTTGACCACAAAAGATGCTGAAAAAGACAAGGAATGTACCAAAGGAAGAAGTAACCAAAAATTGTAATGCTAGATATATCCAGAGGACCATGCCCCCAAAACCTACATTTATAGTATATTGAAGAACTGCTTGGAATGTGCAAACATTCAGGCAAGCATTTTCTAAGATACTGCCTTCATTAACTAATTGAAAGACAGTAAGCATTCATAAGTATGTTCAGTGTTTGTCACCATGACCTAGAGATGCTTATACATCTTGTTTATGAATTTCCATACCAGTTTTCCAAGTGGGTGACATGGTGCAGTATCTGAAAAAGTGTGGAGTGCTTTTATCAGCAAAACAGCAGAGACACTGTAGTCCATGTATCTCTTCACATTGTCATGCTTAAACAATTTAAAGCTATGATGAATATTAGAATGATCTGTCTGTGTGAAAACAGAATACACCTTTCTCATTGTAAAGGACTGATATACTGTACAAAACATAGCCCTTGATCATCACGCTTCATTAATCATTTGGAATATATATGATTTGTCAGCTATTTCAGATTCAGTTTGTTAACTGTTACACCATGCTTAAAAAGAAGTAGTTAATAATTGAATAAATTAACACACAGTTTGACAGAGCCTAAGGCTCGTTACAATCCTACTGCAAGCTTTAAAAAATTGCATTGGGGGGATCTCCAAACCACAAAATAAAAATAAATAAATAAATAAATAATTGTGTTACAGGTGAAAATGTAAAATTAGAATGAAAAGAAATCAATATGTGAGGAATTTGCCAAACAAGTTTACTGCTAAAGATTTATAGGAGGGACTTTATAACTTGTTTTTAAGGCTTCTTGGAGGTTTACTGCTGAACAAAACAAGGTACTTACCCACAAAATATTCAGAACACTGCAAGCAGAATCGGACCTTCTTGTACCTAAAGCAGTAGTGAGGACTGTAATGGGTTAGATACAGTACACAAGTAATCAGCATTTACCTATTTCATGTATTGTAACTATCTTCTAAGGCCAGGAAGCTGTAAGTATGTTTCCTTGAAGCTTCTAGAGTGTTTTAGGGTTGTGTCTTGGGGGCGGAGTTGTTCAAAGTCCCGTAAAAAGCGGAAAACTCTCATTTTTAACCATCTTTGTTCCTCTCACTTATCTCTACTCTCAGTTGCTCCTTTCCCCCTTGTCTCTATGGGTGGAAGAGCTTTTTCTAATCACGCTCCCAGACTGTGGAATTCGCTCCCTGAGAGTATTTTAACAAATAGGTTGAAAATGTATCTTTTTTTTATTTGCTTATTCTTAATTGTTCAGTGCTTTGTGATAACTCTATTATGAAATTCACTATATAAAAAGCAATTGTATTGTATTGTATTGTATTGTATAATTTCATAAATCTAGCCTGTTGTGGACTTCCATTGGCTATATTGGTCTCAGATGTGCAATTGTTAAAGAAACACACTTGCTTGCTCACCTGGACAGTGAAATTGTCCTCACTCTTTCAATACCTTCTCTCCACCATTAACCAACCAGCTGTTTCCCCTAGAGACTGGTGTAACATGCTTTGACCAGAATATGATTGCTACATGTGTTTTTGTCCAAACTGCAAATTTGAGACATATGGAATTAAGAGTAATCAATTTAGCTACAACCATGAGTAGAACTGAAATTTAAGACCGATTTAACCCATCTTACTTGTGTTTTATATTTCAATTTGGAATAAATGTTTGTCTACATTTAAAATAATAATAATAATATTATAATATCTTTATATAGCGCCTTTCATAGTGGACCACCATCACAAAGCACTTTACAGAGGTAGGCTGTGAACTGTGCATTATATGCAGAGTCACTTACAGTAGGACATTGATTTAACATCTCATCCGCAGGATGGAGCAGAGGAGGTTAAGTGACTTGCTCAGGGTCACACAGTGAGTCAGTCAGTGGCAGAGGTGGGATTTGAACCAGTGACCTTCTGGTTACAAGGCCTGGACCACGCTGCCTCCTGATTGAGTGCTATTGATGACAGACTATTGCTCATTCTAATAAGAGGTTAGAAAGTTTTGTTGTGTTAGCTACCACTGACTCTCTAGTGGACATACTTAGGTAGCCACTTTAACCCATTAAGTGCCATTGTCCTCATTTGAGGATAGGCTACTTTGTAATTTTTTTGGAGCATCTACCTGTTATTTAAATGTTCTCTTTAAATATATTGTTATGATAATCTACTCTAATTTTGTTGACTGCAAAAGTTAAGTCTAAATGTAATTGTTAATTCTGCAAAGTCCTTCAGATAGTGTTATGAAGCCTCAATATAAAAAATGAACCTGAAGCCAGTGATGATAAAGCTCCATTTTGTAGGTGTTGAGCTTCCTAGCCGGCGTGAAATGTCACTGGTTTGATTATCGGCACATCTGACTTGACTGTCCTCAGAATAGAATGCAGCAGTTTGTAGCCAAAACGTTTTTTCTGTGAAAAAAAAAAAATTGATTTAGAATCAAATTACACAAATACAGAAAATTGTATTTGGCACTTAATGGGTTAATGGGAATGTTAAAAAAAATCACTACCTAAAGAAAGTGTTGCATCATTTATCTTGTTATAATTTTTCAATTAAATGTTTTTAAGTAATGGCAAGACCATTACTGATCAGTCGTGCTGTGGTCAGACGGAAGTGCACCGGGAGGCTGGTGGGGAAGATGACAGCTGCAGAGGACTAACACTTGACAGGTGTCTATCTCTTGAGCAAGCTGTATCAAACAGTATAGTGCATAGGTTGTAGCCACTTCACAAAAAGGTATATATCGTCTTTCTTAGGAAAATACATGTCAATCTTTAAAAAAAAACATTTAATGTGTGTGCAGTACAAGCCACAGTATCATTATTACACATTACGATTGTGGCAGGTGAGAAGATTACAACTTGTCTAAAACAAGTGTGATTCTGAGTTGTTCCGCTTCACAGTGAGCAAGTTCATTGAAAGCAAAGAGAGAAGACACATTTCTCTGACAAGTAATGGAATCCACGAATTACATAAAACATATAAATCAAACTCAGCAGGACGCGTATTAAGTGTGATAGCCCTGGGCTGGACAGAACAAACAATTTGCATAGTGCTTTTGCGTGTGCGCCTGTGCTACTCCAGTATAAAAAAACGTATATGAAAATGAAATGTGCTCTTCCACTGATTTTCTTGTACGGTACTGAATGCTCAGCGAATCTGTGATGGATTACTCAACTGTTAGTCTATATCAGTGTATCGTAGATTGATTGGTATGGCCTGTTGGGGAATATCCCAGCGTGTTCATATTTCGGTAGCTGCGTCTGCCAGTTGTGTAGTGTGTGTATGAATTATGAGGTTTTTCTTGACTTTGCTAACTTAACGCACGTTTCTTTTACAGTGTTGTTTCAGTAATTAACCGAAAATGGCAAGTGACGGCACCGCGAAGCTCTCCAAAAACGTATTACGGATGAAGGTAGTGTTTCTGTTTTGCATTGGTCATGCATTTTGCAGTCGGCGGTAGGCCTGCTTGTAAATTGACGTGCATTAGGTTAATATAACTTGTAAGACACCATGGTCACATAACTAGTAAGACACAATGGTCGCTCATCTTCTTACTGTTGGCAGTGTTCACAAAATGTAGGACGAATTTAAATACAGTGCAATTTATTTATTTACAGCCTTTTAAATTGCCACCGCATATTGTCCTGGTCTTGCGAATTAATTTTTATTATACAATCATGATTTCCAATTACAGTATAAACAAACACAGACGTGTGAGAGCGAAACTTTTCTAAGTACAGCATTGTCGTTTATCTGTGCCCAGTGCGCATCAGATACGAGTATAAATTAAACACTTATTTTTAAAAGTAACACATTTTTAGATAATATTACAGTATAACATTTCGCAATACAGATTTAATTCAGTGCGCAAATACAAACGTTTATATAATGTTACACACTCATAGCTTGCAGCTTTTTTTTATGGCTACACAGGAATCATTGGAAAACATGTTTACAGTGTTTGGCGCCCCCAAGTGACTCAAATTCTATCAAATATGTCTGGCATATATAGCCTCATACACTAGTGTCTAAAACAAATAATTTTTGGTAACGCATTACCTCAATTTGAAAAAGTAGTTAACAAATGTGGCATTGTTTAACATGCAGTTATTTCATTTTTGGCCAAATATGTATACAAAAGTCTTCTTTAGAATGTTATTTTCCAGATACCTATTTTTTAAAATTATATATATATATATATATATATATATATATACTGTATATATATAGCTTTCTTCTAAAATTGACAAGAAAATGGTCTGAGAAAAACACGACAATTAGTGGCTGTTTTGAGGAGAAAAGGACACCACAATCTCCATGTGTCTTAGATATTTTTGCTGTAATGTTGTTTACAACAGTGCATACATATTGAAAAAATAACTCGAATAAAAAGCGTTTCAAGTTTCTTGGCACAAAAGCGCCTCAAGAATAGGGCCTCATATATCATCCAGATTCCACTGCACTTCCTTGATGTGTGAGCTATACAACACAATGCTTGTATCCATTTCAAAGAGCTAAGGCAAGCAGCCTGTCCCAGGTTTGAATTTCATTTAATATCTGCACGAAATGCTAGAGCGCCCAGTAATTGCCTCCTGCTTTATATCACAGAGCAAGTAAGTGCATGAGAAGTTAACATTGCTTGCTTCATAAAATAATATGGGTATTGTGTGGGTGGGGGACTGAACCTGCCATTAATCATGAATGTACAGAAAGACAAAAGTATGAACAACTGCACAGTTTGTCTGTTTCAAAGATAGTGTTTTATGCAGGTAGGTTTTCCATTTGAGACCTTTACAGTTATAATATTAGTATCTTTAAGGTTTTCTATCTTTCAGTTGCAACAGCCACACTTCATTAACATCTGTCATGACTGTAGTCATTTGGCACCTTTTATTTGTGTATCGAAGAACACATTGTGAATTTTCTGCTTGTCATGTTGAAAAGGAGATTGTAAATCACATTATGCAAGTTACTTATATTTCAATTGCTAAATATTTTTTTCTGCAGTTTCTGATGTATTTATCCCAGTAAATCTAGAAATATCGTATTCAAACTTGTGCTAAAGATAACTTTATTAAGCTGAGGGTTATAACAAACTAACATTTTTTTATTTTATTTATTTATTTTTTAATGATGCCCATGTCCTTGGGTATCCTAAATGGTTAGTAGAACATTTCTGTTGAGACACTGGATCGAGTTTCTGTATATCAAACCAGTTGTGAAGTGTCAGCAAGTTTTCATTGATTGTACAACAATGATATTGTTTGCTTGGTTGAACTAGTTTATGCAGCGTGGGCTGGATGCAGAGACGAGAAAGCAGTTGGAAGAAGAAGAGAAGAGGATAATCAGTGATGAACACTGGTACCTGGATTTACCAGAGCTCAAGGAGAAAGAGTAAGACTGCAATTCATTGCTAGCTTGCAAAGTTGAAATATAGATCTCTCTCCTGATTAATAACCAGTTAGTCTATTAGTCTAGTGAGCCATTACCAAATTTTGAAAAGGTGATTGAGAATTAAGTGAATGTCAATTGTGTGGTTTCAGGTTAGGTAGATATTGTGGATAGGGTGTTGGTGCAGGCATTTAATAATAAATGTGTTTTTACTGGTATGAAATGTATTGATTTGATGTACTGTAAACCAGTTTTATTGATGCTAGAGTAATAGTTAATTGTCTTCATGTTACATTTTATTTTTTTAAGGAATTTCATTATAGAAGAGAGGAGTTTCCTACCATGTGAAGACTTGCTATATGGCAGGATGTCATTCAAGGGTTTTAATCCTGAAGTTGAGGTATCAGGTTTACATCTATTTAATCACAAGTAAAATTAGTTTTGTTACATTAGGATCACAGACCCTGATTAGGTAAATACAATTTCCATGTACAGTATATCAAAGCTGCAGATTAATCAGATGTCAAACCACAAATTATGTATTATAAGTGAACTATTTTCTTTTTTTTATTATTTTTTTTTGTCAAAGTGTTACATGAATTGCCCACGTGCCAAAGTTAATTAATGATTGTGGAAATTGCTGGAACAGAGTTTTGCATTATTTAGTATGAGGGGAGCTTAACTACTTCAACTGCAGATATTATAAACTGTTTTAGTTGCTGGTCTGCTTACAGTATTATGGATATTTATTTGGCAATAATCTAATGGGAACTTTCAGTGTGACCTAATTAGGCTGCCATATTGAGGTCATAAGACTACAATAAACAGAGTACACATGTTAACGTCTGGAGCCATTTGATACTTTTTAGTGTAATTGTAATTATAATTGCGATTTTACAGCAGCATAATTGTAACTAATTGTAATTGAACAAACAAGTCTGTCGTAATTGTAATTATCCACAGGTCTGAATAGTAATATCTATTTTACATCTTGTTTAAAAACCACTCTGCTATGCTATTCCCCTTACATTATGTCCCCAAGGGTGTTTTGGTTTTGTTTAAAACTCCCATTTCTGGTTCCTATTTAACATTGTTCTGCAGAAACTCATGACCCTGATGAACTCCCAGAATAGGACTGAGGATGCTGAGGAAGAGGAGCAAAATAAAACTGGAGTGGATGTTTCAGACGAAGAGATGGCAAGGAGGTAAGCAAGGAACTCCGTCCGTGCTACGGACTCAGAAATGGGTTGCTCTGAAAGGGCTTGCTGGCAGTTGTTATAAACACTGTGATTCAGTTGGTCTTTTTCACTGCTGCAGTTTCCTGAGTGGTCTCATGAGAATTACTCTCATATTGTATTTGTTTTCTTCTGACATTTGTTGAGGTGCTTTGACTGAGTTCAGGAGCTTCTCTTCAGTTCTAGTTGCCTGACATGTTGTAATGTAGACTAGATCAGCCAAAGTGGCTTTATATGGTAAATAAGTGAGTTCACAATTTTCGTGTATTGCCAGCAAAACAACAAGAAACGTAATCAAAAATAGAAAATCACTAATCGGCACTGGCTCTTCCTTCTCTAAAGACACTATAACTGACCTTTACATGTTGCATATGACAGGCAGCAATAACTGAAGAGAAGCGCCACAACTCGGATAAAAGCAACTTAATAAACCTAGTTTTTGAGTAAGCTACTTGCAGTACTGTTTAAATGTAAAAAGTGATTTTCACAGATTGTGTTTTTTCTTGCAGATATGAGAGCTTGGTGGGGAGCATCAAAAGGAAGTTTACTAAAAAGCGGAACCGCCCAGCAATTCAAGGAGATGACAACGTTAACAGGAACATTAGGAGTCCCAAAATCAAGAAGGTGTTCTTAAAACCACAAGACTAGAAAAGGGAATTAAACAGGATACATTTATAAGGACAATTGACTGGCAAGTGAGTGTCAAAGGAGGGAGAAAATTAGTTTTTGAGTTCATGATGATTGAATTGTTAGCTTTTAAACATATTTTTTAAATTTTAAAATGGGTGTTATACATCCTTCTTTTTTAGCCACTAAGTAGAATAATATCAGCTCATCAAGACTAGTAAAATGTTGTCTTTACAAAACATATCCAATATAGGTTTTGATTCTGCCAACATTAATAATTGAGAACTTTATTAAAGTTCTTTGTGCTCACGCTGTTCAGCATTGGCTGCAATTCCTTCACCTTATCAAGAGATCTAAACAGATATCAAGTTGCCTTGTACTTGCTATTCAACTACAGAAAAAGCTCTGAATTAGGGCAACATATTTGAACTTCACCTGCTTATAGTTTGACATGAATTTGTTTAAGTAAGTATACATTGTTCTAATCTTGCCTTATGAAATATGCAGGAAGTGTTGTCAAGTTTTCATCCAACACATTTATTGAATTTGTACAAGGTATTGGTATTGATCAGTGGTATCGAAACCAATGTTCATCCTGTGACTGAATTGAATTGTTGTATGAATATAGTCCAGTGTATGTATACATGAGGAAACAGATCAACATGACTAAAAAAACAAACAAATACATGACATGTTGCACGTAGGAACAGTTCAGAATGACTAGTACGTATGTGTGTTTGTATTTACCTGTATAAATGAGGTGCATTCCGTGTGTATTTGCCTGTATAAATGAGGTGCATGACTTTGGTCTGTTGTATATACTTTGTCATAATGACTGTAAACAAAGTAGACCACATAATGTATTTTAAGATAACCCACTGCTTCCTGAATGTTTTACTGCCGATTCTTAACAAGACACAAAAAGCATGATGTTATTCCTAAGTAAAACTAATGAGAAAGTCAAGTAGGCAAACGCCTTCAATGCAGATTAAAGCACTGGCAGAAACGTTTGCCTTATCATTTTTATCTCTGTTTATGCTTCTTGATGTGTCATTCCCTGTGCTGATCAGCAACAAGTTATTTAAAACCCAACTGACAACCAACACTTCTCCAGTAAAGAATTGCATGCTTAAGATTTTGTAAAGGTTTACAAAGAGAGAGAAGGTGGGGTGCAGTAGTGTCTTAAGCACTGAATTTTTAAGCACCTTCACAGTAGGAGCATTGCATAGTCCTGAGGCTCCAAAACTACTTGACCCTGGTCTGAAGGTGATGTTAAATATACAATATGAAAGCACTACCACCTCAAAGTGATGTGCGATCCTTTCTGGTAGAAAGGTGGTGTTTTGAGGTCCTGTGTGGTTTAACAGTTTGACGTAATGAAACCTCAAGAGCTGCAAAATAACCACCTGCAAGCATGCTTGGTTAATGTTTTATATCTCTTTACTGGGGGGTGGCATTGAGGTTTGTGTGAGAGCAGAGGTGGTGTCACAAGCCCTACAGAGAGTTACAATTTAATTAAATGGAACAAATTTAAAAAAAAAAAAAAAAAAAAAAAACAATTATATATAGCTAGGATGATCAAGGGTTTTTAATGTGTTTTCAAAATTCAAATACATATTCAAATATTCTTGCGTTTTTGAATAAGCTGAACAAAATGGAAAATTACCATATTAGAGTACAGGAGAGAAACCCTCTTCAGAAGAGTAGAATGTGTGTTATTTATTTAGGTTTGGTTTGCTTCATAGGAAATCTTTTCTATAAATTATCTTGATGAAACAAATACAACATGGTCATATATATTTTCAAAATAGATCAAGCAGTGTTTGTTGGATTTTTGTCCCAGCACTAAAAAATACTACTAGTTGGTGTTTATATATATATATATATATATATATATATATATATATATATATATATATATATATATATAGTACTAAATTAATATTTTAATGAATTCTCTGTTGCCCAAAATCATCATACTAGCAATGAGTCCACATTTATTTATTTTTATTCTGCTTTCTTTCATCCAAATCAGATACCAACCATTCTGTCAAATGGTTGTTTCTGGCTGATAACATATTGATAGTCAGATTTAGTGATGTATTTTATTGTTAACAGACACAAGTTTATTTTCTAATACCACACCAAACTTCTCTTCGAGCACCTTCTCCACTTCTTCATCAGGGACTGTAGACACGTCAACCAGATCAAACCCTTCCTGGTAGTTATAGGTGACCTCACAGTAAGTCCACCCAATCAGACCGCGAAACCCAGTGGTGGTCTGCAAGGAGCAGATAGACTTATTGGCGAACAAGGATTCCGGAGACGTCTGGAGAAAAGTGAACAGCTCAGTGAAATCTTTAATTTGTCGTGGCACCAAAGTAAAACTGTAAACCACCTTAAAAAGAGAATTGGCCAATATGGAGGAACCACCAAAGCTTTCATTTGGGACATCAGACCTGCGTCCAGTCTTCTGCAAGTTCCAAACACCCTTGTCTTCATCAAGACGGAAGACGCCAGGAAGCTGAGGCTGGTCCTTACCTGAAATGAGTTCCAGGGGCTGCCAGATTTGCCAGAAGATTCCATAACCCACATCAGCTATGTATGGCTTCCCATCAATGAGCACTTTGATGAAGAGATGAGACTCAACACAATTTGGCAGGAGGCCAGGTTCCTTTGCTCCCAGGTAAGTGACGTCATACCCCATCTCTTTCAACACCCAGGAGAAGAGCTGGTTGTTTTCATAACACAACCCCCCTCGTTTGTTTCTCACAAGTTTGTTGTAGATGGTTTCCAGGTCTAAGGTGATCTTCTCCCCACAGTGAATGCTGAGGTTTTCAAACGGGATCGACCTGATGTGGTGCTCGTGGAGTTCGGTCAGAGTTTTCAGATCTGCTTTGTAATTAGGCTCTGTGTAGCCGATTCTTGCAAAATACTCTGTCAGATTCATTTTCTCCTGTTAAAGAAAAAGATTTTCATACCATGGGGGTGGGGACAAAGCCAAACCCTCTTGTCTAAGAATCTGACCTCATTTGACCACTGAAGACTTAACAAGAGTCTTTCTAGCATTATAATAAGGTTATTTTAATATTGTTACGTACTCTACCATTGAGTGTTTTATTATAGGCAGAGATAAACAATTAAGCACCTAGCCTTCAATGTACTTTATCATAGATTAAATGTCCTTGGCTCATCGCGCACCAGCGACCCCTGTAGTCTGGCCGGGCTCCTGCAGGCTTGCCTGTAAGCTGCCCGAAAGCTGCATTGTCCTCCGACACTGTAGCTCTTGGGTGGCTGCATGGTGAATCCGCAGTGTGAAAAAAATTGGTCGGCTGATGGCACGCGCTCCGGAGGACAGTGGGCTGAGCCTAAAAATAATTGAACATATCAAATTGGGAAAAAATAATAAAAATAATTGGCAACGACTAAATAGAAAAAAATAAAATAAAAGTAAAAAAAAAACCTGCCATCTCTACCTCTGAGTCTCTGCTTTGCTGCCTAAAAGCCCATGCACCTACACTATCCTGTCACAATACTATACTATTATTGATATACATCTATTTGAGTTGTTTTTATTAATGTGTATCTGTAATAAAATTAAATTTGTGAAAAATAAAAAATAAAAATTATAAAAAATATAAAGAATTTTACAGGACTCTAGTACATGTATGTCACCATGACCTAGAGATGCTTATACATCTTGTTAATGAATTTCCATACCAGTTTTCCAAGTGGATGACGTGGTGGAGTATCTAAAAAAGTGTGCAGTGCTTTTATCAGCAAAACAGCAGAGACACTGTATTCCATGTATCTCTTCACATTGTCATGCTTAATCAATTTAAAGCTAAGATGAATATTAGAATGATCTGTCTGTGTGAAAACAGAATACACCTTTCTCATTGTAAAGGACTGATACTGTACAAAACATAGCCCTTGATCATCACTCTTCATTAATCATTTGGAATATATATGATTTGTCAGCTATTTCAGATTCAGTTTGTTAACTGTTACACCATGCTTAAAAACAAGTAGTTACTAATTGACTACATTAACACATAGTTTGACAGAGCCTAAGGCTCCTTACAATCCTACTGCAAGCTTTAAAAAAATGTATTTGTGTTATCTTCAAACCACAAAAAAAAAAAAAAAGAATGAAAAGAAATCAATATGTGAGGAGTTTACCAAACAAGTTTATTGCTAAAGATTTATAGGAGGGACTTTATAACTTGTTTTTAAGGCTTCTTGGAGGTTTACTGCTGAACAAAACAAGGTACTTACCCACAAAATATCCAGAACACTGCAAGCAGAATCGGACCTTCTTGTACCTAAAGCAGTGGTGAGGACTGTAATGGGTTAGATACAGTACACAGGTAACCAGCATTTACCTATTTCATGATTTGTAACTATCTTTTAAGGCTAGGAAGCTGTAAGTATGTTTCCTTTTGGGGCTGTGTCTTGGGGGTGGAGTTGTCCCTTAAAGAGACAGCGGAAAATTATCTTTTTTAACCAAGAGACAGATTCTCAATACTCCAAATTGATTTGTACAGTTTTTCCTTAAGGGAAAATAAACACCAGTTACAAATCTAAATTGACTAAGAAACAACATATAAGCTCCTAAATAAAATGTGTGAGTTGTATTGGAGTAAAGAGCTTTAAGAATTTAGCCAATAACGTCAGTTTGGCTAATAATGGCCGTGTTTCCACGCATCTTAGAAAATCGTCACTCTCCAGAGTCCATATTTATGACGTAGTACGCACATACTACGCACGTTCCACATGTCATAGGAAATGTGCATCTAAAACATTGGACGACTTTAACCCTTTCAGGACCAAACATTTTTCAGTGGGATGCTCCCCCAGGACCAGGCGTTTTTTTGGCTATAATCCTTTTTTTCCCAGAACACTCTGGGGAACTGTGAACAGGATGGCTGGTAGTGACATCAGGCCAGGAAGCAGACAGACAACAGTGCTGAGGTATGGAAGGTTTGAACAAAACAAACCCCTGTACACAAAAGAAAAATGGCCCGGTGGCCAAAACAGACAAACAGGACACAGACCCAAACAGGTATTGTGCTGGTCTAAACTAGCACACGTAGCAATTGTTATTTCTTTCTTTTATTCTTTTCTTTCACCACCTCGTTCCACACAGACCTCGACCACATTCGGCAAGGGTTTTCTCATACGCGTGGTCAAACAGCCAGTTTGTCAGTAATCACTCGCTGTTGCTGTTGACCATGCAGTCTCACAATTTTATCTGTATGGGACATTTAATACCATCCAGGCTCTAAACAATAATAACAAAACATTGTGTTTTTACACACTAAAGCATACATTTTAAATAATAAAATAATGCATACAGGGGCAGGGTTTCCCCCCTTCACAGGAACATTACAAAGTACTTCAGAAACAATACAAACTTATCTGTAGTTTCGGGTTGTGTGCTTCCATGTAGTTTTCATTTTAGCTAGAGAAATTTGCCTTCCAAATGCTCATATCCTAATTAATATTAAAATACAGGAGGCTATATTTTAAGGCCGAGTTCCAATTTGGCCTTGAGCGACAACAGATATCGTACAGCTTTCTTAAACTGGGTTTCCATGAAGTTGTAAGTTTGTGTTGAAGCACCATAAGTGCAGCCTGCCTCATTTGGCCACCAAAAAATGTAATAAAAAAACTACTGGAAACCAAACAAAACTGAGGTAGCGTTACACAAATACAAAAAAAAAATCCCATAAGAAAGCGCTTTGTACTACCCTTGTATTTGCTAAACATTTTTGACTGCATATTTATTATAAACCTATGTGACAGGTGGCTTGCAGTGCGCAGGAATAACACACACAAGACAGGGAAAGTTCAATAAAACAGCTCCTTTATTTGGCTGGGTTGCGTGTCAACAACACTTAAATAATAAGCACGGGCTACACAATAAGACACTAATAACTAACACAGACACGGTCACTTCTCCAGATAGTGAGTGCTGTGCAGGTGTGGTGAAAAACAACTGTTAGTGAAACAGTAGTGCAGTGTATTCTGGATTTGGTGCTGGCTTGTAGCGACAGTTCCTGGTTAGTGTTTAGCCATTATAACAACGAAATGACATAACAGTTAGAACAACAAAACAAAGAAAACACGAAACACTCACAACAACAAATTACTTCCGTCTCCTCCTATACGGATTCGGTAACCACATCAAAAGGAACAGATTACATCATCATATCCCCTACCTCCAGCATGTTGGCAGCATTGTCAGTCACTATGCCTGAAACTTTATCTGCCATGTTGTAGACTTCAATAGTCTTCTCATACATTCTGCAGTATCGTGCCCCTAAAATGCAGACAAGCCAAAATGTTTTTAGTGCGTAGTCCATGATGAAGTGGCCCTTGATGCCAATAAAAGGACCTCATATCTCTACTTGACCACAGATCTGTGGTGAGGTAGATGTCCTGGGCTTGCTGCATTTGACTCCTCAGTTGATCTTGGACACTGGAGGTGTGTTAAGGAAGCAGCTTCTGGCTGTGGGGTTTCCTGCTGGACATGGTGAAGTGTGGTTCAGTAGTGCTAAGGATGTCGTGAAAGGCTGTGTTGTCTACAACAGACAGGGGTATGAAATCATTAGCAATGAAGCTAACAATGTTGTTGGTAAGCTTCACTTGGCGAGGATCTGTAGCCTCCCACATCTTAAGGTCTGAAGTCTGGCCAGATTGATCAGCAAACTCCGCAAGGATGTCAGGGTGCTTTCTCTGAAAATAATAAATCACACATTTTATGTACGTAACACATTGAACAACATATCTAGCAGAATAAACAGTATTCAATTACCAGGTGAAGCTTAGCATTTAATCATAACATTACAATAATGAACCCGAGATTCAAGATGTAATATCTAATTCTCTGGATATAATCTGGCAAGATAGGGTAGGATACTGAATGATAATACTAAATCATTGCTTAGTACACAGGCACCATAAGGTATGATACTTGCAACCTATGCAAAAATGTAATCAGGTAAGAGCTACCCATTGAAATACAGCTTTCCCTTAGGAGTGGATACAATTTATATCCCAATTTATTACAAAATCTATTAATGTATTATGGAGATTGAGTAGTTTTAGTTCATCAATTATATGACCACAAATCTTTTACCTTCACGTGGCTCATCAAAGACTGAGGTCTTCCTTGACATTGTGGCACTTAAAGTACAACAATGCTTAAATCGTCAGGCAAAGTTCATGGTCAAAAAGCAAGCAAAATGGTCTTTATTCCATTCCTCTTCCAGTCCAGGGTCAATCACATGATCAGGGTTCTCCATTCCAGTCCAGGTTCAGGTCCAAAATCCAAGCAATCATTTAAAAACTCTCCAACACAGCCAACTACTCTGCAAATCCTAACACTCCCAGTCACCCTCCAAAATGTACTCAACAAAGACTGACTGTAAGACTGGGTCTTAAATAGCTGCCTACCTCAGTCTCCTCTTCCTTGTGGAAACTTAAGTTGTAATCAGCTCATCAGTCATGGCACCTGTTGTTGTGATTGTGTGAATTACATACAGGTGTGTTGACTATTGAGCCAGGCTACACTGGGAATACTGTTCCTCAGATTTTTTAAAGCAATTCAGTGCAATAGTTTTGTGCGCAAATGGGTGTTGTCAGAGGAATTGAAATGGAATTGATAATCCCATTCACTACAAAATGCCAATTCCAATTCAATTCCAATTCCAAAACTCTGAGATTTTTCTGAGTTCCAATTCATTACCAATTCCACACTTTATAACACTGGAATTGGAATTGACCTCTGAATTTCAATTCAGTTTGAATTGGCCCCAACTCTGGATCGAACTGAGCTAAAATACCAGCACTTTAGGTTAATGATATACAAATGATCTAATCAAAATGTTTAGTACAGTAATTTTTTAAAATATTGGTAGTACATCTACAATACTTGCCCACATTTCCCACTACATAAAGATGTTCTTATAATAATAATAATAATAATAATAATAATAATAATAATAATAATAATAATAATAAAAATAATACATGAATCCAAATTTGACAGGTTTTCGCCAGTAGTCTTTCTGAACAAATTCATGAAACAAATAAATCTTGCGCAATGAATTAGGCTCAAGCCTGATTTTGTCGGTAGCCCACAGCAATAACACGGCTGCTAATTTAATACATATTTTGGTACAAACTTGACTTTCTTCCCTTGGTAGGTACCCATGATAGATGCTGCTTATGGTTAGTGTACAATGGATTGCATCTTATTGCTAAGGGACAGAAAAGTCTAGGCAAAGCAATCAGCTATCCGATGACCAATTGGGTTTCTTATTTATTTATTTATTGCAAAGGGTATTTTTTATAACCTTGCTTTTAAAACAACTTAACTATAACACACTTTTTATGAGTCCAATGGCAACAATTTTAACATTGAATAAATGGTGTCACATAGGGAAAAAAACAAACAAACAAAAAAAAACACAATTAAGATCTCTAAACCCCTCGTACTTTATGGTTATTTTTTGCTATGGTCAAAGAACCTTACCATGGCTATCGTGACAGCGACAGAATGAATCTTGGTTATAAATCTCCCCTCCCGGCCTGTGAGGTTGCTACATAAAAGGAACAGAGTGCCCCGGACTGGATGGTCAGACAATTCATTCCAAGGGTTAGGTGGGAGTCGGCCATCTAGAAAGGGAGCGGAGCTCCAGAGGGAAAGCAATGTGGCAACCGAGGACTGGAGGAGAAACGATTGCACTCGCTAACCAAGGGGGCGTGACTGAGGGTACAAAAGGGGACGTGGCTAGGAGATATGTTCCTTTGTAATGGTTAAGAGAGAACCGCTGAAGGATGAGTGTTTGTATCGTCTAATTGTACTGTTTGTTATTTATTAAATGGCTAACGCGATCCAGAGCTGTCGCTACAGGCCAGCACAAAACTGGACAACACTTCACCCCTATGCACGAGTAAATTGTATTTCACCACAAGCACTACACCACTCACTCTGGACTTGTGACCGTATTTTGTGTGTGTGTTTATTATTTCAGGGACTGAACCCCATGTTTATTGAACTGTGCAATACACATCGTTGTGTATTGCCAGCCCTCCATTTCTTTAATGTTGTCATCAGACTTTGGATTATAAATAAATCACCATTTCACTAGTACTTTGTTGTTTGCCATTGTCTTGAGCACTGCATTACCTCTACACCTGCACACTGCAAACCACTTTCCCACAACCCATTAATAAATGGAGTGTTCATACAATCATGTTGATAATGACAAACTTTTTTTTTTTTTTTTTACATCGCCCAAACAGTGATCTTATATATAGGTTTTAATTTGCAGGCTGTACAATGAATGTCGCGGGTCTGCAGATTTTAATGCCAATTTGCGAGTCACTTGGGTCATGGTGGTCTGTGTATGTGTGTCTCTTGGGGGTCTTTTTACCTGTAATACAGAAAGATAACAGGGAGGATCAACCAGCTTGAACTCATAGGATTGGTGCAGGATACATGGACTGCCTCAGTCAAAGCAAGAATGACATCTAGAAACCTAAATGATAAATGGCAAAAAATAGAGAAACGGGTCGAAAGAAACCCTGTTATGAGTGACATGAGGAGTGTTGTTGAATACCAGTTATTTTATCAGCTAGCACTTGACAACCAACCCAGTCTACTGCTGGAGATAAAAGCCAGCTGGTCCTGAAGCTCACTACACTAACACTAACCAGCTTCAGGACAGCACTGCTAATGCACTGCCAATCAGAGTCAACCAAACTGTAAAACAAATACAAAAAAACTCCTATTTGGAACATTGGGACAAAGAAACAAAACCCAAACCCATATTTATGACGTAGTACGCACATACTACGCACGTTCCACATGTCATAGGAAATGTGCATCTAAAACATTGGACGACTTTAACCCTTTCAGGACCAAACATTTTTCAGTGGGATGCTCCCCCAGGACCAGGCGTTTTTTTGGCTATAATCCTTTTTTTCCCAGAACACTCTGGGGAACTGTGAACAGGATGGCTGGTAGTGACGTCAGGCCAGGAAGTAGACAGACAACAGTGCTGAGGTATGGAAGGTTTGAACAAAACAAACCCCTGTACACAAAAGAAAAATGGCCCGGTGGCCAAAACAGACAAACAGGACACAGACCCAAACAGGTATTGTGCTGGTCTAAACTAGCACACGTAGCAATTGTTATTTCTTTCTTTTATTCTTTTCTTTCACCACCTCGTTCCACACAGACCTCGACCACATTCGGCAAGGGTTTTCTCATACGCGTGGTCAAACAGCCAGTTTGTCAGTAATCACTCGCTGTTGCTGTTGACCATGCAGTCTCACAATTTTATCTGTATGGGACATTTAATACCATCCAGGCTCTAAACAATAATAACAAAACATTGTGTTTTTACACACTAAAGCATACATTTTAAATAATAAAATAATGCATACAGGGCAGGGTTTCCCCCCTTCACAGGAACATTACAAAGTACTTCAGAAACAATACAAACTTATCTGTAGTTTCGGGTTGTGTGCTTCCATGTAGTTTTCATTTTAGCTAGAGAAATTTGCCTTCCAAATGCTCATATCCTAATTAATATTAAAATACAGGAGGCTATATTTTAAGGCCGAGTTCCAATTTGGCCTTGAGCGACAACAGATATCGTACAGCTTTCTTAAACTGGGTTTCCATGAAGTTGTAAGTTTGTGTTGAAGCACCGCAAGTGCAGCCTGCCTCATTTGGCCACCAAAAAATGTAATAAAAAACTACTGGAAACCAAACAAAAACTGAGGTAGCGTTACACAAATACAAAAAAAAAAAATCCCATAAGAAAGCGCTTTGTACTACCCTTGTATTTGCTAAACATTTTTTGACTGCATATTTATTATAAACCTATGTGACAGGTGGCTTGCAGTGCGCAGGAATAACACACACAAGACAGGGAAAGTTCAATAAAACAGCTCCTTTATTTGGCTGGGTTGCGTGTCAACAACACTTAAATAATAAGCACGGGCTCTACACAATAAGACACTAATAACTAACACAGACACGGTCACTTCTCCAGATAGTGAGTGCTGTGCAGGTGTGGTGAAAAACAACTGTTAGTGAAACAGTAGTGCAGTGTATTCTGGATTTGGTGCTGGCTTGTAGCGACAGTTCCTGGTTAGTGTTTAGCCGTATAACAACGAAATGACATAACAGTTAGAACAACAAAACAAAGAAAACACGAAACACTCACAACAACAAATTACTTCCGTCTCCTCCTATACGGATTCGGTAACCACATCAAAAGGAACAGATTACATCATCATATCCCCTACCTCCAGCATGTTGGCAGCATTGTCAGTCACTATGCCTGAAACTTTATCTGCCATGTTGTAGACTTCAATAGTCTTCTCATACATTCTGCAGTATGCGTGCCCCTAAAATGCAGACAAGCCAAAATGTTTTTAGTGCGTAGTCCATGATGAAGTGGCCCTTGATGCCAATAAAAGGACCTCATATCTCTACTTGACCACAGATCTGTGGTGAGGTAGATGTCCTGGGCTTGCTGCATTTGACTCCTCAGTTGATCTTGGACACTGGAGGTGTGTTAAGGAAGCAGCTTCTGGCTGTGGGGTTTCCTGCTGGACATGGTGAAGTGTGGTTCAGTAGTGCTAAGGATGTCGTGAAAGGCTGTGTTGTCTACAACAGACAGGGGTATGAAATCATTAGCAATGAAGCTAACAATGTTGTTGGTAAGCTTCACTTGGCGAGGATCTGTAGCCTCCCACATCTTAAGGTCTGAAGTCTGGCCAGATTGATCAGCAAACTCCGCAAGGATGTCAGGGTGCTTTCTCTGAAAATAATAAATCACACATTTTATGTACGTAACACATTGAACAACATATCTAGCAGAATAAACAGTATTCAATTACCAGGTGAAGCTTAGCATTTAATCATAACATTACAATAATGAACCCGAGATTCAAGATGTAATATCTAATTCTCTGGATATAATCTGGCAAGATAGGGTAGGATACGAATGATAATACTAAATCATTGCTTAGTACACAGGCACCATAAGGTATGATACTTGCAACCTATGCAAAAAATGTAATCAGGTAAGAGCTACCCATTGAAATACAGCTTTCCCTTAGGAGTGGATACAATTTATATCCCAATTTATTACAAAATCTATTAATGTATTATGGAGATTGAGTAGTTTTAGTTCATCAATTATATGACCACAAATCTTTTACCTTCACGTGGCTCATCAAAGACTGAGGTCTTCCTTGACATTGTGGCACTTAAAGTACAACAATGCTTAAATCGTCAGGCAAAGTTCATGGTCAAAAAGCAAGCAAAATGGTCTTTATTCCATTCCTCTTCCAGTCCAGGGTCAATCACATGATCAGGGTTCTCCATTCCAGTCCAGGTTCAGGTCCAAAATCCAAGCAATCATTTAAAAACTCTCCAACACAGCCAACTACTCTGCAAATCCTAACACTCCCAGTCACCCTCCAAAATGTACTCAACAAAGACTGACTGTAAGACTGGGTCTTAAATAGCTGCCTACCTCAGTCTCCTCTTCCTTGTGGAAACTTAAGTTGTAATCAGCTCATCAGTCATGGCACCTGTTGTTGTGATTGTGTGAATTACATACAGGTGTGTTGACTATTGAGCCAGGCTACACTGGGAATACTGTTCCTCAGATTTTTTAAAGCAATTCAGTGCAATAGTTTTGTGCGCAAATGGGTGTTGTCAGTGGAATTGAAATGGAATTGATAATCCCATTCACTACAAAATGCCAATTCCAATTCAATTCCAATTCCAAAACTCTGAGATTTTTCTGAGTTCCAATTCATTACCAATTCCACACTTTATAACACTGGAATTGGAATTGACCTCTGAATTTCAATTCAGTTTGAATTGGCCCCAACTCTGGATCGAACTGAGCTAAAATACCAGCACTTTAGGTTAATGATATACAAATGATCTAATCAAAATGTTTAGTACAGTAATTTTTTAAAATATTGGTAGTACATCTACAATACTTTTGAAAACCCACATTTCCCACTACATAAAGATGTTCTTATAATAATAATAATAATAATAATAATAATAATAATAATAATAATAATAATAATAATAATAATAATAATAATAATAAAAATAATACATGAATCCAAATTTGACAGGTTTTCGCCAGTAGTCTTTCTGAACAAATTCATGAAACAAATAAATCTTGCGCAATGAATTAGGCTCAAGCCTGATTTTGTCGGTAGCCCACAGCAATAACACGGCTGCTAATTTAATACATATTTTGGTACAAACTTGACTTTCTTCCCTTGGTAGGTACCCATGATAGATGCTGCTTATGGTTAGTGTACAATGGATTGCATCTTATTGCTAAGGGACAGAAAAGTCTAGGCAAAGCAATCAGCTATCCGATGACCAATTGGGTTTCTTATTTATTTATTTATTGCAAAGGGTATTTTTTATAACCTTGCTTTTAAAACAACTTAACTATAACACACTTTTTATGAGTCCAATGGCAACAATTTTAACATTGAATAAATGGTGTCACATAGGGGAAAACACAAACAAAAAAAAAAACACAATTAAGATCTCTAAACCCCTCGTACTTTATGGTTATTTTTTGCTATGGTCAAAGAACCTTACCATGGCTATCGTGACAGCGACAGAATGAATCTTGGTTATAAATCTCCCCTCCCGGCCTGTGAGGTTGCTACATAAAAGGAACAGAGTGCCCCGGACTGGATGGTCAGACAATTCATTCCAAGGGTTAGGTGGGAGTCGGCCATCTAGAAAGGGAGCGGAGCTCCAGAGGGAAAGCAATGTGGCAACCGAGGACTGGAGGAGAAACGATTGCACTCGCTAACCAAGGGGGCGTGACTGAGGGTACAAAAGGGGACGTGGCTAGGAGATATGTTCCTTTGTAATGGTTAAGAGAGAACCGCTGAAGGATGAGTGTTTGTATCGTCTAATTGTACTGTTTGTTATTTATTAAATGGCTAACGCGATCCAGAGCTGTCGCTACAGGCCAGCACAAAACTGGACAACACTTCACCCCTATGCACATGTAAATTGTATTTCACCACAAGCACTACACCACTCACTCTGGACTTGTGACCGTATTTTATGTGTGTGTTTATTATTTCAGGGACTGAACCCCATGTTTATTGAACTGTGCAATACACATCGTTGTGTATTGCCAGCCCTCCATTTCTTTAATGTTGTCATCAGACTTTGGATTATAAATAAATCACCATTTCACTAGTACTTTGTTGTTTGTCATTGTCTTGAGCACTGCATCACCTCTACACCTGCACACTGCAAACCACTTTCCCACAACCCGTTAATAAAAGGAGTGTACATACAATCATGTTGATAATGACAAACTTTTTTTTTTTTTTACATCGCCCAAACAGTGATCTTATATATAGGTTTTAATTTGCAGGCTGTACAATGAATGTCGCGGGTCTGCAGATTTTAATGCCAATTTGCGAGTCACTTGGGTCATGGTGGTCTGTGTATGTGTGTCTCTTGGGGGTCTTTTTACCTGTAATACAGAAAGATAACAGGGAGGATCAACCAGCTTGAACTCATAGGGTTGGTGCAGGATACATGGACTGCCTCAGTCAAATGAAGAATGACATCTAGAAACCTAAATGATAAATGGCAAAAAAAAAAGAAAAGGGTCGAAAGAAACCCTGTTATGAGTGACATGAGGAGTGTTGTTGAAACCAGTTATTTTATCAGCTAGCACTTGACAACCAACCCAGTCTACTGCTGCACACGTAGCAATTGTTATTTCTTTCTTTTATTCTTTTCTTTCACCACCTCGTTCCACACAGACCTCGACCACATTCGGCAAGGGTTTTCTCATACGCGTGGTCAAACAGCCAGTTTGTCAGTAATCACTCGCTGTTGACCATGCAGTCTCACAATTTTATCTGTATGGGACATTTAATACCATCCAGGCTCTAAACAATAATAACAAAACATTGTGTTTTTACACACTAAAGCATACATTTTAAATAATATAATGCATACAGGGGCAGGGTTTCCCCCCTTCACAGGAACATTACAAAGTACTTCAGAAACAATACAAACTTATCTGTAGTTTCGGGTTGTGTGCTTCCATGTAGTTTTCATTTTAGCTAGAGAAATTTGCCTTCCAAATGCTCATATCCTAATTAATATTAAAATACAGGAGGCTATATGTAAATGTTTATGTCTGAGTTCCAATTTGGCCTTGAGCGACAACAGATATCGTACAGCTTTCTTAAACTGGGTTTCCATGAAGTTGTAAGTTTGTGTTGAAGCACCGCAAGTGCAGCCTGCCTCATTTGGCCACCAAAAAAATGTAATAAAAAAAACTACTGGAAACCAAACAAAAACTGAGGTAGCGTTACACAAATACAAAAAAAAAATAAATCCCATAAGAAAGCGCTTTGTACTACCCTTGTATTTGCTAAACATTTTTTGACTGCATATTTATTATAAACCTATGTGACAGGTGGCTTGCAGTGCGCAGGAATAGCACACACAAGACAGGGAAAGTTCAATAAAACAGCTCCTTTATTTGGCTGGGTTGCGTGTCAACAACACTTAAATAATAAGCACGGGCGCTATACAATAAGACACTAATAACTAACACAGACACGGTCACTTCTCCAGATAGTGAGTGCTGTGCAGGTGTGGTGAAAAACAACTGTTAGTGAAACAGTAGTGCAGTGTATTCTGGATTTGGTGCTGGCTTGTAGCGACAGTTCCTGGTTAGTGTTTAGCCGTATAACAACGAGATGACATAACAGTTAGAACAACAAAACAAAGAAAACACGAAACACTTGTAACAGGGTCAAGAATGGCCTGTTCAAATTTATTTTACACTTGTATGTTTTTTTTTATAAAATGTATTTTATGATTTGATTAGTGCACGTTTTGTGTTGTCTGACACTTTTTGATAATTGATTTGTATCTCGTTATGTTGCCTTCTCCACCCGCTTCCCTATGTTTGCCCTGTTGAGCACCTAGTAATTGAATTATTGATCAATTTATGCACTTGAATATAAATAGCACATGTTTTCACAAACGGGATGGCCATCCTGGGGTTTGTGTGTCTGTGCAGGAGTGGGAACGCAGTGTTTGGAGCGGGGAACGACGAGTGAGTGAGTGAGTGAGTGAGTGAGTGAGTGAGTGAGTGAGTGAGACTGAAACGGACCAGTAAATGGAGCATCCCGACAATAAGTATTGGGCTGATGGTATGCCGGTGTGGAATAATGAGTGCGAACGGCCAGAGTGTTTTTAGCCTATTTGATAGTTGATTGGAGTCTAAGAAGTGCATAGAATAGGCTAAATTGTGATGCTGGTTTTTCTCTCTCGCTCTCTCTGTGTGTTCCGTCCCCTGCACAGACATTGTGTGTGTGTGGTGTGGGTATTTGTATTTTTGAACCGTGGTATTGTTTTATTGATAGTTTTATCGTGTCTTTGAATGTGTATCTCCACTTTATTGCTGGGTAGCAGCGTTGTTGCACTTGCACTTTAATATATGGTCTAATTCAGGTGAACCTTGTTTATCTGCTTGAAATCTTGCTACCTGTTAATAGGTTAATGGAATTGTCTTATTATACCAGTACTGTTTGAAACCTTGTGTTTCTATTGGAAATTTATAATAAACAAATGTCTGCTAAAATGTATTTGTGATTTTCTTGGTGACCTTGTTCTTACATTTTTAGATCTGTTATCTGAATAAAAAGAACCTAAAGGATCTTCTGTAATTTGTTCGGTGCCTTCTCGCACTGAACTGGCGTAGTCAGGCTACATTAGTACTTTTACATTCAACACTTGTTACATCTTGTGATATTTAGGAATTAAAGGCAGGTTTGTGGTGCGTCTTTACGCTTCCTTCACCGGGGAGGCGCTACACACTCACAACAACAAATTACTTCCGTCTCCTCCTATACGGATTCGGTAACCACATCAAAAGGAACAGATTACATCATCACATCCCCTACCTCCAGCATGTTGGCAGCATTGTCAGTCACTATGCCTGAAACTTTATCTGCCATGTTGTAGACTTCAATAGTCTTCTCATACATTCTGCAGTATGCGTGCCCCTAAAATGCAGACAAGCCAAAATGTTTTTAGTGCGTAGTCCACGATGAAGTGGCCCTTGATGCCAATAAAAGGACCTCATATCTCTACTTGACCACAGATCTGTGGTGAGGTAGATGTCCTGGGCTTGCTGCATTTGACTCCTCAGTTGATCTTGGACACTGGAGGTGTGTTAAGGAAGCAGCTTCTGGCTGTGGGGTTTCCTGCTGGACATGGTGAAGTGTGGTTCAGTAGTGCTAAGGATGTCGTGAAAGGCTGTGTTGTCTACAACAGACAGGGGTATGAAATCATTAGCAATGAAGCTAACAATGTTGTTGGTAAGCTTCACTTGGCGAGGATCTGTAGCCTCCCACATCTTAAGGTCTGAAGTCTGGCCAGATTGATCAGCAAACTCCGCAAGGATGTCAGGGTGCTTTCTCTGAAAATAATAAATCACACATTTTATGTACGTAACACATTGAACAACATATCTAGCAGAATAAACAGTATTCAATTACCAGGTGAAGCTTAGCATTTAATCATAACATTACAATAATGAACCCGAGATTCAAGATGTAATATCTAATTCTCTGGATATAATCTGGCAAGATAGGGTAGGATACGAATGATAATATTAAATCATTGCTTAGTACACAGGCACCATAAGGTATGATACTTGCAACCTATGCAAAAAATGTAATCAGGTAAGAGCTACCCATTGAAATACAGCTTTCCCTTAGGAGTGGATACAATTTATATACCGATTTATTACAAAATCTATTAATGTATTATGGAGATTGAGTAGTTTTAGTTCATCAATTATATAACCACAAATCTTTTACCTTCACGTGGCTCATCAAAGACTGAGGTCTTCCTTGACATTGTGGCACTTAAAGTACAACAATGCTTAAATCGTCAGGCAAAGTTCGTGGTCAAAAAGCAAGCAAAATGGTCTTTATTCCGTTCCTCTTCCAGTCCAGGGTCAATCACATGATCAGGGTTCTCCATTCCAGTCCAGGTCCAAAATCCAAGCAATCATTTAAAAACTCTCCAACACAGCCAACTACTCTGCAAATCCTAACACTCCCAGTCACCCTCCAAAATGTACTCAACAAAGACTGACTGTAAGACTGGGTCTTAAATAGCTGCCTACCTCAGTCTCCTCTTCCTTGTGGAAACTTAAGTTGTAATCAGCTCATCAGTCATGGCACCTGTTGTTGTGATTGTGTGAATTACATACAGGTGTGTTGACTATTGAGCCAGGCTACACTGGGAATACTGTTCCTCAGATTTTTTAAAGCAATTCAGTGCAATAGTTTTGTGCGCAAATGGGTGTTGTCAGTGGAATTGAAATGGAATTGATAATCCCATTCACTACAAAATGCCAATTCCAATTCAATTCCAATTCCAAAACTTTGAGATTTTTCTGAGTTCCAATTCATTACCAATTCCACACTTTATAACACTGGAATTGGAATTGACCTCTGAATTTCAATTCAGTTTGAATTGGCCCCAACTCTGGATCGAACTGAGCTAAAATACCAGCACTTTAGGTTAATGATATACAAATGATCTAATCAAAATGTTTTGTACAGTAATTTTTTAAAATATTGGTAGTACATCTACAATACTTTTAAAAACCCACATTTCCCACTACATAAAGATGTTCTTATAATAATAATAATAATAATAATAATAATAATAATAATAATAATAATACATGAATACAAATTTGACAGGTTTTCGCCAGTATTCTTTCTGAACAAATTCATGAAACAAATAAATCTTGCGCAATGAATTAGGCTCAAGCCTGATTTTGTCGGTAGCCCACAGCAATAACACGGCTGCTAATCTAATACATATTTTGGTACAAACTTGACTTTCTTCCCTTGGTAGGTACCCATGATAGATGCTGCTTATGGTTAGTGTACAATGGATTGCATCTTATTGCTAAGGGACAGAAAAGTCTAGGCAAAGCAATCAGCTATCCGATGACCAATTGGGTTTCTTATTTATTTATTTATTGCAAAGGGTATTTTTATAACCTTGCTTTTAAAACAACTTAACTATAACACACTTTTTATGAGTCCAATGGCAACAATTTTAACATTGAATAAATGGTGTCACATAGGGAAAACACAAACAAACAAAAAAACACAATTAAGATCTCTAAACCCCTCGTACTTTATGGTTATTTTTGCTATGGTCAAAGAACCTTACCATGGCTACCGTGACAGCGACAGAAAGAATCTTGGTTATAAATCTCCCCTCCGGCCTGTGAGGTTGCTACAGTAAAAGGAACAGAGTGCCCCGGACTGGATGGTCAGACAATTCATTCCAAGGGTTAGGTGGGAGTCGGCCATCTAGAAAGGGCCGGAGCTCAGAGGGAAAGCAATGTGGCAACCGAGGACTGGAGGAGAAACGATTGCACTCGCTAACCAAGGGGCGTGACTGAGGGTACAAAAGGGGCGTGGCTAGGAGATATGTTCCTTTGTAATGGTTAGAGAGAACAGCTGAAGGATGAGTGTTTGTATCGTCTAATTGTACTGTTTGTTATTTATTAAATGGCTAACTGCGATCCAGAGCTGTCGCTACAGGCCAGCACAAAACTGGACAACACTTCACCCCTATGCACATGTAAATTGTATTTCACCACAAGCACTACACCACTCACTCTGGACTTGTGACCGTATTTTATGTGTGTGTTTATTATTTCAGGGACTGAACCCCATGTTTATTGAACTGTGCAATACACATCGTTGTGTATTGCCAGCCCTCCATTTCTTTAATGTTGTCATCAGACTTTGGATTATAAATAAATCACCATTTCACTAGTACTTTGTTGTTTGTCATTGTCTTGAGCACTGCATCACCTCTACACCTGCACACTGCAAACCACTTTCCCACAACCCGTTAATAAAAGGAGTGTACATACAATCATGTTGATAATGACAAACTTTTTTTTTTTTTTTTACATTGCCCAAACAGTGATCTTATATATAGGTTTTAATTTGCAGGCTGTACAATGAATGTCGCGGGTCTGCAGATTTTAATGCCAATTTGCGAGTCACTTGGGTCATGGTGGTCTGTGTATGTGTGTCTCTTGGGGGTCTTTTTACCTGTAATACAGAAAGATAACAGGGAGGATCAACCAGCTTGAACTCATAGGATTGGTGCAGGATACATGGACTGCCTCAGTCAAAGCAAGAATGACATCTAGAAACCTAAATGATAAATGGCAAAAAATAGAGAAACGGGTCGAAAGAAACCCTGTTATGAGTGACATGAGGAGTGTTGTTGAATACCAGTTATTTTATCAGCTAGCACTTGACAACCAACCCAGTCTACTGCTGGAGATAAAAGCCAGCTGGTCCTGAAGCTCACTACACTAACACTAACCAGCTTCAGGACAGCACTGCTAATGCACTGCCAATCAGAGTCAACCAAACTGTAAAACAAATACAAAAAAACTCCTATTTGGAACATTGGGACAAAGAAACAAAAACCCAAAATAAACTTGATTGCTATCGGGCCCTAAAAAGAAACTTTACCCTTGCAAAGTATCTCTTCACTGTCAAAGATACAAGGTAGAGGCAGATCCTGACCAAGTACAGGCTCAGTGACCACAGCCTGGCCATTGAAAAAGGCCGACACAGGCAGACCTGGCTGCCCAGAGAGAATAGGATCTGTGGTCACTGTGAGACAGGAGAGGTCGAGACAGAGATGCACTTTCTCCTACACTGCGATAAATACGCCCAAACAAGGGACATATTCTTTAAAAAGATAACTACTCCTCTCCCACATTTCCAACACGACGGAGCCAGAAAAACTGGAAGTCATACTGGAAGAGCAACACACAGCCCCACTTGCTGCCCAGTATGTAGCCGCCTGTCACAGGTTGAGGGACACACAGTAAGCACTCTGCACAGGGGGAGGCACTGCTCGGGAGGAGGGGGGTGTGACAGAGATCAATTGATTCTTGGTGTTAGATCTCCCTCCCAACCTGTGAGGGCACTGTATAAAAGGAACAGAGTAGCCTTAACTAAATGGCATGACAATTTCCTTGGTAAATGGTTAGTGTTTCAAACCTACAAGGAGTCTGTGTTGCAGTATCGCAAACCGTGAGTTTTGTCTTGTGTTTGTTAGTGTTTGTTAACTGTTGTCTGTTTTTCAATAGACTACCAGTAGCAAGATCCGTAGCTGTAGCGAAAGCCAGCATAAACCCGGACATCACTTTCACCATTGCATTTCACAGAGAACTGTAATACACCACTTGCACTTATTCACTATCACTAAGAACTGTGTTTGTGTTTTGTGTTTAGTATTGGTGTGTAAAACTGGACTTTTGGTTACAGGTCAAACCCGGGGATTTAGAAATACTGAATGATACACGTCACTGTATCACTCCATCATTATTATTTACAGGTGTTCACCATAAGGCTCTGGACATTGTTCAATAAATCAATAAACACCCTTGCACCTGGAAATCATTGTCTGTCTGTTTTGTATCCACTCTGCACTGCACGCACCTGTATTCACTCATTACTTTACCACAGGGGGTTATTTAGTATTTAGTGTTTCAATGTTTAATTCAGTGTCTTTGTCTTGTTCTATTTACTATTTGTATTTAAATATGTTCATAATGTTTATAAATGCTATATTTTTATTAATTATTATTATTATTATTATTATTATTAATACTGTATTTTGTAAATGCTTTGGCAATACTGCAGATGTTAGTCATGCCAATAAAGCACCTTTGAATTGATAAAGCACAGCTGTTTGACTGAAAGATCTGTGAGATGCTGATATTTCAAGTGCAGTAGGACCTACACTGAACCTGCAAGATCAGCTGTATGTCTCTCTATGTAAAACAACAAAATACCAACTGGGATTTAATGTATGCTACTGTCGCAAAGTGGTCGGTAAGGGGAACAGGTGTAACGGTGATGCGATGCAGGAGTGACAGACAGACACGGTAACTGGGTGAATAAGTGTTTTTATTGTGCCTATTTCCAGGCTGGCGACCGCCAAATAATAAAGCCCCGGCAGTACACAGCGATGTGTAAAGCGGCGGGGCGTGAGCAACTGAACAGTCGAACAGAAACAAAGGCACGGTCACCAGTCCTGGGTGACTCCAAGCGTGGAGGTGCTCTGTGCAGTGGTGCTCCGGATAGTGCTTTCCGGCGACAGCTCGGAGGTGTTTAACTGTCTAGTGGTGCAAAACAGACAGACAGTTACAGACAGACAAAACAACCCACAACACGTAACACTATTCTTTCTCTTTCTCTTTCTCTGAGAGCTCCTCTCTCAGTCCTTCTCTTATCGTTCTAACCCAAACAAAGGAAAAGATCAGCGTTACCCTGGCCCTATATGTAATCCTGTATGATATCTAGGTAAGCGGTTGCAGCTGCCTTATTACTTGCAGCTGCCCTCGTTTACCTTTCAAGTCAAAACGGTCTTACAACAGAGTCTCGCTTCCTTCCAGGCTGACCCACTTCCGGTCCGGAAGCGAACTGTCAGGCCAGCCCTTCCAGATACTTCTCCTCCCGTTCTTTAAGCCCTCACAGGTCGGGAGGAAGATTTATCACCAGAACTCATTATATTTCTGTCACATATCCCACCGCTCAGAGTGGAGCCGAAGGAACACTCGGCTAAATCTACCTTTCCCATTACTCCCCCCTCCCGGGAAAAATAATCCGCATTTTGGTGGTCTTTCCCTGCACGGTGTACCATATGGTACATGAAGGGCTGCAATACCACCGAGTTATCCGGGCATTGCTGTCCTTCATTGAGCTTAACCACTTGAGTGGGGCGTGGTCTGTGACCAGATCAAATGAGTGTCCCAGCAGGTAGTATCGTAAAGAGTGAGTAGCCCATTTAATGGCTAAACACTCCTTTTCGACTTCTGAGTAGTTCGTTCGAGGTAGCATTTTCTTACTGATGTACAGTATCGGGTGTTCTACTCCATCTACCTTTTGAGACAAGACAGCACCCAAACCTACATCCGATCGTCGGTGTGGAGGATGAATCTCTTGGTGAAATCTGGAGTAATAAGAGTGGGGGCCTGGCAAAGTCTACGCTTAATCGTATCAAAGCGCCCCTGACACTCAGCTGACCATTTGATTAAATTTGGGGCACTCTTTTGGTGAGGTCAACTAACGGGTTAACCACTGTGGCGTACTCGGGGATGAAAGCGGTAATAACCGGCTAAGCCCAGTAGTGACCTCACCTGAGTCTTGGTTTTGGGGATCGCTGCATCAACCAAAGCCTGGATTTTGGTGACCACAGGTCTCACCCTTCCATTTCCCATTAAAAATCCCAAATATTGAGTTTCTTGTTTTGCAAACGCACATTTCCTTAAGTTAGCTGTCAGCCGGGCTGCCCTTAGAGACTGAAGAACGGCTGCAACCCTAGCCAAATGCTCTCGCCAGGTGGCTGTAAATCACTGCGTCATCAATATCGCTGCTGCATATTCATGATGTGGTAAAACCTGGTCCATCAGTCTCTGAAAGGCAGCGGCGCACCATGTAGCCCAAATGGCATGGTTTTAAAGTGGAACAGCCCTTCTGGTGTTGAAAATGCGGTTTCTCTCTGGAGCTGCGGGTTAAAGGGATTTGCCAGTATCCCTTCGTCAGGTCCAGAGTGGAAATAAACCTCGCTTTTCCCAGTGTCTAAAAGTTTGTCGACCGAGGCATGGGATACGCATCGAACTTAGCAATAGCGTTTACCTTACGAAATCAGCGCAGAAGCGGTTGGTGCCGTCTTTCTTAGCCACTATGACAATAGGACTGCACCACTCGCTCCTGGAAGGTTCAATCACCCCAAGCTCGAGCATATCCCATACCTCTTTGCGAGCGCCACCGTCGACTTTCCGGGATCCGATGCGGTCTCTCCGCACTGTGACACCTGGTGGAGAGATAATGTCATATTCAACTACGTTTGTTCTGCCGGGCACGTCAGAAAAAACATCGCTGAACTTCTCAATAAGCTTACGCAGTTCTCTTTGCTGATCCGGAACCAATTGTTCCCCCATTGAAATCGCTCTGGTGCTCGGGGTCTCTGGACAGGGGCCTAAATCATCCTCTATATTGCCTGGGGCTATAAATAAGACCTCCCTTGCCTGCCAGGGCTTCAACAAATTAACATGGTAAATTTCACGTTCATTCCGGCGATCGGGCTGTCTAATTTCATAATTTACTTTCCCTATAGCCCGAATCACCTCATACGGCCCCTGCCATTTAGCACACAGTTTTGATTCGGATGAGGGAAGTAGCAGCATTACCTTGTCCCCTGGTCGAAACATTCGAATCCGTGCATTTTTGTTGTAATGCTGCTGCTGTCGGTGCTGAGCCGATCTGAGGTTGTCCTGGGCCAAACGACCGACCAAATCCAGGCAATCTCTTAGTAGGAGCACATACTTCACTACATTTTGGGACGAGCCTTTGTGCTCCTCCCACCCCTCTCTCAGCAGGTCAAGAATGCCGCGAGGCTGCCGGCCGTACAGGAGCTCAAAGGGGAGAACCCTGTTGAACTCTGCGGCACTTCTCTTACTGCAAAGAGGAGGTAGGGAAGAAGCGATGCCCAATGTTTCTGCTCCTGTGTTACAAATCGCCTCAGCATCGACTTTAAGGTCTGATTAAAGCGTTCCACCAGACCGTCCGTTTGTGGATGATAAGCGGATGTCCTGATGGGGCGTATTTTCAATATTTTGTACACCTGCTGTAGCGTGTTGGACAAAAATTGGTTCCGTGATCGGTCAAAATCTCCTTGGGGATCCCTACTCTAGCCATAATCTGCGCTAACTCAGTGGCTATTGCAGCGGCACTAGTGGACCTCAATGGAACTGCCTCCGGGTATCGCGTTGCATAATCCACCACCACTAATATATGCGTATACCGGAGTCAGAAGGTAGCAAAGGGCCCACTATGTCCATTGCAATGCTTCGAAAGGAGTGGAAATAATCGGCAGTGGGACCAAAGGCGGGCGCTTTCGACCGGCGCTACTCGCTGGCAGTCTGGGCATGTGGCTACATATCTCGACACATCAGTATGAAGACCCAGCCAATAGAATCGAGCCAATATCCGTTCCCTCGTCTTCTCGGCTCCGAGGTGCCCGCAAAAGGGATATCATCGCCAGCCTCATGACCTCGGTCCGACAAGGCGGGGAACCAACAATTGTGTTACAGGCTGTCCTGTGCCCGCGGCTAGGTTTACCCTATACAGTAATTGCCCTTGATACTGAAATGTGGATATACTAGCCCCAGCGCCATCAACATCCTTACCTTCAATGGACGGACCTGCCCCAGCGTGCACCAGTGGCGGGTCGTTATGTTGGCCCCACACTAGGTCAGCTTGAGTACCACGGGTCCGGTACATTGAGAGGGGCTGGAATAACCTCTGCCCTAGTCGGCCCAGTAACCTCGCTCGCTTCGGTCACACTGCGTTCCCACTCCCTTCGACTGGCGTTTGTTACCATTGCAGCACTCTCCCACCAGACCCCAGCCTTGTCTCAAAAGCGCTCCCTCCCATTTTGCGGTCCGTCTCTCCTTATTTGTTTTTCTAGGGCGGAAAAAGGGAAAACATTTCAGTGTGAAAAGGAAACACATCACCAATCCGTTCCTTTTTTTTTCTGCCACGTTTACGTGTGTGGCTGAGACTGCCATTTTTGTATCAAATCTCTGAATTTTGGCCAGTCTCGGCCCAGAATAACTGGGTGTGGCAACCTTTCCGCCACCCGACTACAAGGTGACGTTTTATCGGTCCTACCGATAAATATACTTTACTGTGGGGTATGCCGCCGTGTCTCCATGGATACAGGAGATGGCCACCTGACCTCGTGGCCGCCACGACACACCGCCCAGGAGAGCTGTCCTAATCAAGGTTTTGCGCACACCCTGTGTCCACTAATGCGTGGGTTTTCACATTCCCTAAAACAACATTGATTAAACAAGGCCCCTCCGACCATTTTCCCCACACTTACCAGTTTCAGGTGCCCAATTGCACGCGGCCACGTCACACTCCATGGCAGCGGGGCATGACCTGGCCAGATGTCCCGGCTGGTGGCACCTAAAACAGATAGGAGGGACAGAGGGGCATAGGGTATGAATCTGTCCCGCTGCTGGTATGGCAGCGGGGCAGGGGCAGCACCTCTACCCCAGCTGGGGGCCAACCTTGGTCTCCATGGGGGAGGCAAGGGGCCCAATGGGGTCGGCTCTCGGAGGTCTGGGTCCGGGAACAAGGGTGGTGGTGTTGGAGGAGAGGGAGGGAGAGGTCGACTGCTCCGAAGGGCAGGGGCCGATAGGATCCCGACCGGGCAGAAGTCAGGAGTCCTCAAAATCTTCTGCCAGCTTGACCGCCTCCTCCAGGGTGTCAGGGTTGTGGCGCCCGTATCCACGCCTGGGTTTGGCGCCGACCACATGGCAGAATTGCTCTACCACAATGGCTTCCCCCATCTGTTGGGCGGTCTTCTTCCCTGGGGTCAGCCAATGCACCATGTGGTCGCACAACCGCTCTGCCACCACCCTGGGGCGTGTCTCTGGGGCTCTCCGGTACTCCCTAAACCGCGCCCGGTGGGTCTCCGTTGTTATATTCAGGCGGCGGAGAATAGCCTGTTTGACCAGGTCGTACTCGGTGGCGTGATGGTCGCTCATGGCTTGGTAGGCTGCCTGAGCCTCCCCGATCAGGCAGGGTCCCAGTTGGCTGGCCCAGAACTCCTGCGGCCAAGCCGCGCGGTAGCCAGCCGCTCAAGCGCCACCAAATACGCCTCTGGGTCATCCTCCGCCGACATTTTCATCGCCCGTGCCTTGGGCGACATCTGCTGTGTTGTGGTAGGTGCGTCGCTGCGGCAGCGGCCAGCCCTACCCGTTCAATGGCGCCGTGTAGCGCTCCTCCCTCCTTCTCTCCTCTGCGTCGCGTCTGCTCTCCAGCGCCTGCAGCAGCTCCGCCAGTGCGTTGCGGTCCATGATCCCGGATCTGACACCACGTGTCGCAAAGTGGTCGGTAAGGGGAACAGGTGTAGCGGTGATGCGATGCAGGAGTGACAGACAGAACCGCGGTAACTGGGTGAATAAGTGTTTTTATTGTGCCTATTTCCAGGCTGGCGACCGCCAAATAATAAAGCCCGGCAGTACACAACGATGTGTAAAGCGCGGGGCGTGAGCAACTGAACAGTCGAACAGAAACAAAGGCACGGTCACCAGTCCTGGGTGACTCCAAGCGTGGAGGTGCTCTGTGCAGTGGTGCTCGGATAGTGCTTTCCGGCGACAGCTCGGAGGTGTTTAACTGTCTAGTGGTGCAAAACAGACAGATAGTTACAGACAGACAAAACAACCCACAACACGTAACACTATTCTTTCTCTTTCTCTTTCTCTGAGAGCTCCTCTCTCAGTCCTACTCTTATCGTTCTAACCCAAGCGAAGGAAAAGATCAGCGTTACCCTGGCCCTATATGTAATCCTGTATGATATCTAGGTAGCGGTTGCAGCTGCCTTATTACTTGCAGCTGCCCTCGTTTACCTTTCAAGTCAAAACGGTCTTACAACAGAGTCTCGCTTCCTTCCAGGCTGACCCACTTCCGGTCCGGAAACGAACTGTCAGGCCAGCCCTTCCAGATACTTCTCCTCCCATTCTTTAGCGCCCTCACAGGTCGGGAGGAAGATTTATCACCAGAACTCATTATATTTCTGTCACAGCTACTGACAGAGGACTGCATTCATAAATGTTGTTTTTCTTAACAATTATTTTAATAAACCAGTTTAGTTTATTTTAGAATCAAATTTGATGCATTTGAACTTTAAAAAGAAACAAAACAACCACAAGTTGAATACATTGCTTTCAGTTAAAATTGGCAACAAATGTCCCACCAAGTCAAACTACACTGACAGTAAATTAAAATCAGATTCTTTCCAGGGATATCAAGATATGCAATCTTCATTAGTCTACATTAGAAACATATGCACTAGAATACCTGATGAATAAATAACTTTCCTGAAGTACAATACATGTGTTTCTTTCAAAACTTGAAATGTGAGTCCTAATGAATGGAATTGCAGGTATGATTTCTAGAATGATTCTGTTAGCTATGATGTCACAGCTTTCTGTATTCTATTCAGAACCCCCCCCCCCCCAATCCACTTGCCATTCCTTTTGTTTCGTTACCATATGATGATGCTATTCTGTTTCTATAAACCGCAATTGAAGATTTACTTATTTATTTATTATTTCTTAGCAGGCGACTTACAGTCAACAATTACATTTCAAGAATCACAGTGCAAGTAATAATACAATTAAGGATATAATTAACAACAAAATACTACAGATTAAACACTTGGCAGATTACAGTACTCGGAAGTACAGGATTACATGCAGTAAAATAGGGGGCAGATAAGAGCAAGTAATGCGCATTTAAGGAAGGATGATATGTGTCCCAGGGGAAAAACAGAGGAGTTCTACAGGTGCTTTCTGAAGAGGTGTGTCTTGAGGAGGCGCCAGAATGTGGTCAGGGACTGGGCAGTCCTGACATCTGTAGGAAGGTCATTCCACCACTGCGGGGCGAGGGTGGAGAAGGAGGGGGGCTCTGGAGGCAGGGGAGCGTAGAGGAGGTAGAGCCAGTCTTCTAGTGCAGGCGGGGCGGAGAGGTTGAGTGGGGGTGTAGGGAGAGATGAGGGTCTGGAGGTAGCTGGGTGCAGTCTGGTCAAGGCATCTGTAGGCTAGTACAAGAGTCTTGAACTGGATGCGAGCGGTGATCGGGAGCCAGTGGAGTGAGCGGAGTAGTGGAGTTGCATTGGAGAAACGAGGCAGAGAGAACACCAGGCGAGCAGCGGAGTTCTGAAGAAGCTCACAAGAAGAAATCTTGTGGTTTGATGCTGTTTGGTGTTACCAACAAATGATCTGCTTTATTTTTGATAGCTAGTGTTATGCTGTACATTCGAGAGTTTAACTGTGAGGACTTTTTTTGGGGGAAAGGTATTTGGTAACAGTGCCCTACCCCAAGTTGGTCTCTACTTTCTTATCTGTGTATTCTTGGTAGTTCTGTAAGAAGTATTTTTTTTTTGTTTTACAAAAGAAGTACCGCAGTGCAAACTTTGGTGAGGTTTAATAGCTAAATGTCTCAGCCACCAAACAGTATTCTCTTTATCAACCTCATCCCTCTTTTCACAATGGACTAAATAAGGACTGGTCATGACTAGAAACCGAATATAGCTGTTATTTAAACTTGTATATTAACCATGTAGCTGTATATACCCTTATAAAAGTTTGCCATACTATTTTTGCACTGTATTTTTCCAGTTTTACCATGCTTTCCTTGGGCTTATAGTGTGGATTTACCATAGTTTATCCCAGTTTGCCATTTTTTAATTTTATTTATTTACTTATTTCTTTAAATATGCTTTACCAAACCTCACTATTCTTTACAATGCTTACCTATGCTTTACCATGCTTTCACTGGGCTTTATTTCACTTTGGTATGCTTTTACTATGGCAAAAGTTTGTAAGGCTAATTAGAGTTAGTTATGTATCGGTTACATTGACACTCGTTTGGGGTAAACACTTTCTGTCAATATTCCCTCCTTTACATACATTTGCTGTCCTATACTCTATACTGTACATAAGGTTCTGCAGTGTCACATGGATTCCCCTTCTCCAGTTTGTATTTACAAGTTAAAAACCATCTCAAAAAGAGTTTACAGTTTTACAGCTTACAGATACATTCCGTTTTGGTTGATGTGTAAAACAAGAGCTGCATGTTGTCCTGGCCTGTCCTTGGCTGTACAGTGGCTACGTCCTGTTATGTTTCTCCTATGGTTTACCCTGGATGCCTCCTGGGAGGTGCTTGTGAGACTCAAACATTGTGCAGATGATAATGTCATAGAGACGCACAGGTAACAAGCTGTGAATGAAGGGGATGACCCAGGCAGACCTGCCCGGGTTGTAGAGATGTTCTGGGTTGGGTGCCATTAGGGCGTGGAGGATGTCATCCAGCACTGGCTGGAGATTCTCCGAAGAGATGGAACTCATCTTGGGAAGGTTGTTCTGTAAAGTTAAGATGTACTGCTCACCGTAGTCTTCTTTTACATTTGGGCGCAGATGGGAGAGGATTTGTTCCTGGTGGTAGTTCCATTGCTCTTGTGTGCCGTAGATACCTGATGGGAGTTTAATATTTCAGAAGCAGAATTAAATAAAATGGGGTAATGCCAGAATTTTATATGTACAACACGTATCCTATGCACAAAACACACGTTTTTTCAGAGGCAATTGCTCCAGGAACATCCACATAAGCAAATACCCATAAACCTCCTCTTAACCATAAATAATAATTTTACACCACACCTTTTTAACTACTTCAAACTAATTCAGTACATTTTACTTTGAAGAGTGCAATTTTATACTCATATTATTGGTCAAGAACACTGATGGCTACTAGCCTGTGTTAAAACATCTAACATACACATTAATTATATTTGATATAGAGATTAGTATTTTACATTTTATTTTTTCAATACAAAATAGAGCAGTCTGCTGTTTTTTGTAATTTTTACTAGACTGAGTACTACTCTACAGTAATAGTACCTACTTGTTTTGAAGGCACCAGGTTGGACTGTGGCAACTTTGACGCCCCATTTGGAAAGTTCCAGTCTCATCACTGCAGAAAAAATACTAAGTGCAGCTTTTGAAGCACCGTAAGCTGCAAACCTAGGGATAGGAACTTGACCTGAAAGAAGAAACATGCCTTAATATTATGTGTTAATTGTGAAGGTGCAATAACTAAGGCCCTTTAGCAGGAGCAACATTCCCATCCTTTTGTTGTATTGAAGAGATTATGGTTCTTCACAGTTTTTATTTTTATATTTATTTGAAATACAACACTGTCGAATTACTGTAAAAGTTGCTGCTTTGATTAGCACTCCTTCAAGCCCTTTAAACAGATGATGAATGTTACTGAAAAAGCACAACAGGCAGGGCTTCCTTCCACAAGCATATTTATGACTTGAGAAACATCCCACCCTCTGAGCCTTGATGACATGCCAAGCCCACCAGGTCAGGGTAACCTTATCTATGATGCAGCCAACCAGCCAATACTGCGAATCACTTACAGGTTAAGTATTGCATATAGTATAGGGTATAATGCAGAGAACCAGTTACTGGCCAAGTACTGCACATACTACAGGGTATAATGCAGGCTGAGGTAGCTCTGCAAGGGGACAAAGAAGCTCTATTCAGCACCCTATACATATAGGCAAGGTTAGCACTTATGGTCCAGGTTCACCATGTACTTAATATTATCAAATTGAACCAGTTATACCCCTCACCTGGTCCCAAAGCTTTTAATAATTGAATGGAACCTTCTAAACCATAAAAGGTTCAGAGTTGCCTACCCCTCCTTATTGTATATTTTTTAGTATTTAAGTGACAACTATAGAGCGCATTGAGTTCTGAGGAAATAATAGTCTTCCGAACGGATAACAAAAGACTATTATTCTAGAGAGTACACAATATGCTGTAGGCAAGAGTGTATTTACTTTTGAAAGTTTTAAGTTAGTTATGGGATGCTTCCACTGTGAGTCATTGGGCTCGTCGACAGATTGTGGCTGTTATGCTTGTTTACCCACACTGTATTGTTTTAATCGAAGGATGACAGCCTTTGAAATCCCAGTAAAAGTGAATGGCAGAGAGATCATACCGATAAGCTGAGTGTGACCACGTGGAAGCCTTGCCTGTAAATAGGGTTTATTTTGAATTTAAATTTGGCAGGGATTCATGTGCACAATGTGGCTTGGGTCTTGTTGGAATAATCAATTAAGCCCCAGCCACATGGTAGATAAGGGGAGCCAGACCCTTTGTTGGTTGGAGGTAGTTAGGATAAGAGCTGGGATAGCAGGCTGTACTCTCGGCTAGCACATCATGATAGCACTGCTTGGGTGCAAGTTTCTTTTGTTTGTCAATTGACTTGTTTGTTTAACCTTTTGTTTTTGTTTAATAAAAAGCGCTTAAAACTATAGCTCTGTTTCTGAGTCTCTCTCCTGCCGGTAACCAGCCTTGCCAGTGACGCTATCCTTTCACAGTGTGATAAATGGAATTGCATTGTGATGTTGTTGCCATGTGATACCAAGACATTCAATCTTGTGTGGTTTCTCTATAAATAACAGGCTTTTTGTTAGGCACAAAATGGGTCAGCCCAAACCAGCTGAGTCTTCAATAAAGAAAGTAGCTTGGGAAGACAAAACTGCTGTGGTTATTTTATCATAAGAAATGAATGTATTTAGGTAAAACAAAAGGTAAACATTGTTAAATAAAAACTGAAATAAAAAACAGCGATATGACTGTGACAGGGTGACCTGTTTGTTTATTTTTGGTACCAAAGTATTTTTGTTGACTCCAAGAACCTTTCCTACTTCCCTTCATGTATGAATGTGTGTGTGATTCGCATGTGGAATTAATTCTTGCTTACCCTTTCACCCTGTTTCCCAAATCACTGCAGTGTATCCCTGTTCTTGAAGAACAATATAATAGTGCCACATCAGCAGAAACAAAATGGCTAAAGGTCATAGCTGCTCTTTAAAAGTGCCCTTTCCTTTATTTTGTGGTATTGTGTGAATTTGGACAAAATAATGTTTGATGACACTATTGAAGCATTTTCTATATGTATTTATTTTCTTTAAATGAGAGCTGCCTAATGGGTAATCAGTTCTTGTATAAGGGCCTGGAAATGCTCAGGGTTCAGTTGTGCTCTTAACCTTGAAGGTGGATGCTGGAGAGAATCTTGTGATATTCTTTCTGTAGCCTTTTTTATTTAGTTTTTCTTTTGTTTCCTATAAATAAATTGTTTTTCTTTGCACTTTAATTGAGGTGTGTATCATCCTTTTGGCAAGCCAGACCCAGTCACTTGCCCTAGTGACAATGACCAACCTTATTTTTCTATATATTTCTCATAAAATAGAATCCTAAAACTTGTTTTGTGCTTCTAAAAACTAACTTTTGTCAGTATGAAACAATTCTCAGACAGCACAAATGAATGCTGTAAGTGTTAGACATATTTTGCAAAGTAAGCAGAACACATTGTTCAAGGGATTCTTTTGTGAAGATGTGTTGGAGCAGACAGAAATTGACCTTGATCCACAAAGAGACACACTGTATAGGAGAAAAGTCTGCAACTTGCTACAGACAACTCTATTCAGCCAGACAATAATGGGGAAGAGATGCATGATCAGTGAAATACCCAACTTTAAAAATAACTATCCTGAGATTAAGGGAACTGAGAGGCAGACAATTAAGCCAGAAGGGACCCGGAGCAAAGGAGTGGCATTTTCAATTACGTCTCAATCCTAAAATTCTAGGGGATCTTGAAACTTCTGACCATAGCTGTAGAGTAACAGCAGCGTATGCCATACCTGCCATGCTGGAGATGTTGACCAGTCTGCCCTTGGCCTGGCGTAGCAATGGTAGAAAGGTCTGTGTGAGTTCCACGGCTGCAAAGAAGTTGACTGCCATGCAGTTCTTGAACAGACTCATGGGTAGAATCTCTCCATCGGCGATGAAACCCAGGATTCCTGCATTGTTCACCACACCCAGAGCCCTTCAAAAAACCAGAGCTGGACCACTTAGTGGCAGGCAGGCACTTCAGGGTAAATAAAATACTTTAGTGTGGGGAACAAGCATCTAAGAAACATTTCTTATACATTTAGATTTTAGTATTATTGATGTGTACTGTATATATTCAGATATTTGAATATGTACCCATTCTCCTTGAAATGTGTGTATATTCGCATTTGTTTATATAACAGAATTTATAAAAAGACTAAAAAAGATGCAAAGAGAACCAATATTATTAAATAAATAACACAGAAGAGTGTTTTTCTATTTTCTTTAAAAGGACACTTGATGGGGTACAGTACTGGGTTTATTTTTCTCCTGAGATATATTATTGTAATGTGGGACAAATTATGCTTTTGTTATGTAGCAGATTTCAATGTTCATTTCAATTTTGAAAGAATATTAAAACACAAAAATTCTATGTTGTTCACATATTCATATTTTTTTTATCCTTTTCACCCCATCAGCCAATTCAAATATTGTCTGTCTTAAACTTTTTTTTTTGTAAAACAAAAACATTCCCTCTCACTTACTTTAATTTTGCTTTTATCAAATGCCTTTTTTTAGAGATACACTTCAGTGGTCATTTCAGATCATGCTTTTCATTCTTTCTCCATTGACTGTTATGCACTAACTAGCCAAATACAGACTGCAAAATTAGAATGTATGCTGTAAATATAAGCTGTATCAGTTATGTGCAACTCTATTCAGCAACAATCTTGGGAGAGCAGAAGGATCTCAGTGACCTCACAAGGAGCATGATCAAGGGTGCCCGTGTTATTGGTTCATCCTTCAACACAGTGGCTGCATCAACCAATGAGTCCATCAAGACTCCTGGGTGTTCATGGAATGGTAATGTTTGCAGAAAACCACTACAGTGTGTCATGAAAGATGGAATCCACAATGCATTGTGAAAAGCAACAGCAGAGCTAGTGACCCAAATCAAACTTACAAAGCTGGGGAAAGACACACCTGTTTCCACTGGAAAACATGCATTCTGGGCTAGCTTTAAAGTTCCTAAATCCTGACCTGAACATCCCTTTCTCTCAAACTGAATTGTGTACCAAGCGGAGGTGATGTGTGGCCATCAAACTCTTACTAGTGGATGATCCTAAAAGCCTAAAAAAAAGCCTAAAAAAAGTACTTGACACACCAGACCCAAGCTTACCTGTTTCTTTGGTACGTGCTTTAATTTGCAGGTAGGCTTGCTCAATCTGTACTGTGTCAGTCACATCCAACTGGAGGACTGAAAGTCTTTCCGAACCACTCCTCTTGAGCTCCACCCAACCCGGGCCCTGCTCATTCAGAACCCCGGCAAACACAGTGAAGCCCAGCCTGTCCAAGTATTTCGCCAGGGCATGACCAAACCCAGAGTCACAGCCTACAGCAAGAGACGAAAAAATACACTCCACATTCATAAATAGGTTTATATTTTATACACTTGCACTTAAACACCCTCACACAGTCTGTTACACATGATGAATATGATAACCATCTTGATTTTGCACCAGTCTTCTCTCATAACCATCCTCTAGCCGTTTTGGTTTGCATTTGGCTATATTTCATGCAATTAATTTGTAATCTTTCAGATGCTGTCTGGTTATTCCATGATGAGGACCCTCTGTATGTGCATGAACTGTACTGATGTTTTAAAATCAGTTAAACTGAAAAAACAAAAACAGAAATCTTGTATTTTGATAAGTTGTGGCTATCCCTTTGTCCGTAGTTGGAAACATCATTTATTCTAGAAAAAGAATTCTAAAGGTTAAGTGATGCGGTATAAATGCAGACAGCAGTTGCCTGGTTACACAAGCACTTCTATTGGTTTAAGTGGGCAGCTGTCTTTTCTCTTGCTTTCATTGCAGAAATCACTTATATAAAGTTACCCCATCTTTTAGGCTCCTTAAAGAGTATGACACTTCAAATTTAATTTTCAATTTGTATTATGTTTGTAATCTAATTCAAGTATTTGAATAATTATTGCAATTATTAAAATACTGTGTGTTTTTAAAGTCTGTGTTAAGGGGCTTTCACCTGAGCTCAGGGCATGTTCTTTTGTTCTAGTTGTTTGTCATAGATAACACAGGCCAATTGTCTTTAGAGAAGAGCCATTTTGAAAACAAATTCCCTTTAGTTTTGCTGCCACTTGCACTTATTATTATTATTATTATTAGTAATACATTTATTTTTATATAGCAACTTGCTTTACAGAGGTAGGCTGTGAACTGTGCATTATATGCAGAGTCACTTACAATAGGACATTGATTTAACCTCAGGGTCACACAGTGAGTCAGTCAGTGGCAGAGGTAGGATTTGAACCGGTGACCTTCTGGTTACAACCCACTGGACCACACTGCCTCCTTAATGCAAAGACACTGGCTGATGCAGCCTACATTAGTCTATGGACAGGCAACTATAACTGCAAAGCTGTTCCTGAACTCATTATCAAGGCATTATTATTATTATATATAAAAATACATAAAAATGTGAAAAATCATCTTTTAACAAAAAGTTCTCAAGTAAAAAGTTCCACCAGCACTTGCTGCTCAGAATCATGCCTGTGACATCCCATTTGAGTGAACATGTTAGATAACAAGAAACTATTTAGATGAACTTCAGGAGACCTTAACCTGCAATTTAATCTTGAGGTTATAAACAATCCATATGTGTATTGTTTTATAAAACTTGTGCACATTGCAGTTGTTATAAAACATGAACATGGAACTACAGTACGTACAGTAAGTGCCAAATTACAGTTCTAATTGCTTCATACAATGTATTAGCTTTGTTTTCGTGTGTGCTCTCTATATTATAAAAATAAAACAGCACCACTAAAAACAATATTTTTCAAGTCAATTTAGATAATATAGAAATGCTGAGATTCTCAAATAAATCACAATGGAAGAGATGTATTAACTGCTTTCAACCAAAATGCGATTTGCACCATTTTTGGGGGAAAAAATAAATACTGTTACTGTGATATAACTAGTAAACAACTTAAAACAAGTCTGTAAAATATTACCCAGAATACTTTTTTATTGCTTGTTCGGTTCCATTATTATTTGTAATAGTCTCTTTTAATTACAGTTCCATTTTTCATTAATGAATCTGGCTCATTGTTAATTCCATAGACTATACAAGCACATAAAAACTGTGAACGTATTTAACCCAAGAAAGGGTTGTAACACTGAACTTACCTGTAATCAGTACTGCCCTGTTACCTACCGGTAACAGCTCCACAGACTTGCACAGTCTGGAATTAGAGATAAGGAAACCGATAGAGAGTAGGAGCAAACCAGAGTAGCCAGGCAGTTTGATGAAACAAAGAGGCTCCCCAATGAAGACCAAGAACAGGCTCCAGACGCACCACAGCCCCAGCTTCAACTCCCCTCTCACCACCCTCAGTATCACAGCTGTCGTGTACAGTGCTGTTACCAGAGCATACAGTACAGAGAAATACAGAGAACCACTAGAGTCTCTATCCATTCTGACAGGATCCTTACAGAGACGAGTCAGCGACGTTATAGTGATTTCTCACGCAACTGCAATTCTGTGCAAGCTTTATGAGACAGGAGTAGAAAACCACACCTCCCCCAGCCCTGCCTCTTCCTATCTGTAGTTTTCTGCCTGCTCATTGAAATATAACAGAGTGTACTGCAATATCTATACCTGCTGTTCTTGGTGTATTATGTCCAATACATTTTTTTTAAACGTCACACAGTATTGACAACCTGTTCCTGTGTGGGGTTTCAAGATACATCCTGTGATAGTACTGCGAAAAAGCAGGTCATCATCATCACAACTAGACTGTGGTTCAAGAACACTTGGAGCCAGTAACTGAAACAAAACAGAATTTATTGAACCGGCAGCATTATTACACGCAGGGCACGAAGACAGATTCTCTTCTGTAGTGAAAAGAGATACAAAAAATAAAAGCAAAAATGCATTTCATTTCATAACAGGTGCATCCCGGGAGAGGGTGGGGGTGAGTGCCAGGTCTTCAGGAGGCACAAAGGCTGTGTGGAGAGGCTGGATACTCTGAAGAAAAAAAGAAAAAAAAAAACCCTTCAGCAAATCAGGTTTCAATACATTCAGACATATAGTGAATGCTTGGGCCAAATAAAAAAAAATTGTGTGGTTCCCGTTACCCGACCTACCCTATTTTTTCCACCTGACCCTAAATATTTTTTTGCTGATAACGGGCTACATTTTTCATTATCAATCTGAAAAATCGATCACTGTGCGCAGCCTCGCTTTCGCTCATGCGATTTTCCAGAAACCTTGCGCAAACAAGATCTTCAGTTTCATATAAATTTGTTGGTGTCTGAGTATCTCCAAATACCGGTAGTTGTTTTGCAAAACAGTTGCTTAAAAAAATGCAACCACATACCAGAAAAAAAATATATATATATATATATATATATATATATATATATATATATATATATATATATATATATATATATCACGATTTGCCACAAATTATGGATTGCTTTGTAAATAATGTCAGTTGCCATAAACAATTTTATAATTGAAAGCTCTTAAATGTACTTGTGTGTGAACTGTAAAGGAATACTTGAACATCGAAAACATTGCAGCTGATGCCTTTCAAATACTGTTCCACAAAAAAAAATGTTAAGCAGGTAGGTCATTTATTTCAAAGTTCCCTAACAATCCAATTAATATATAAAAATGTTAACGTCCATTTAACTGCCGTCAGCTACTTTTCTACATGTCCAGTTCAGTGCCGGGTTTACAATGGCGCTGGGCCCACACTCGGAAGGGGCCCATAACAACTAAAAAGAAATGTTAAATGTACACATTGCGACACTGAGCATATGTATATCTAAAAAAAAAAAAGTTGATATATTTTTTTAAATATGTATTATATGAAAGGTGTATACTTTTTCTTACTCGCTCTAGGCATCTACAGGCACGTGGCGTCACTGCCAGCCTCATCATTGCTTGACTCGCATGCATGCGTGCGCGCTGCAGGTGCGGGTGGGAGCAAATGAAGAGTTGCCGTCCATAAGTGATTTGCACAAAATCAAGAAAAATCATTTAAGTGGCTGTGGCAGGATGGCTTGCAGTGGTGAGGTGTGGTGACGTCACGGACCATTAAGTAACCGAACCAAAACAGTGGATGGGCAGGTGAAAGCTGAAACGCTACGGAGTTCAGCTGCTTTTATTAAATCATAATACAAAACAAAGGATTTAAACAAATAACAAAACACAAAACAAAAAGGCGCGTTGGCCAAACAAATAGAAACAAATAAGCGTGCTGGTTTTAACCCAGCATGATACTTAGCAGTTGTTTTATTTTATTTTCCTCGCTCTCTCCGCTCCCCGTACTCTCCTCTGTACACTCTCTTCCCCGCAGCACGGACAGCTGCAGGTTCTTATACTCTGGCCGAGGGGTTAACTAGCTGTTAATTATCTTATTACCCCTCGGCCACAGTCTGCACGAGTTTAGTAAGGATGCGTGACTGTCAGCTAGTTAAATAATCAGTAGCTAAACAGCCACGCATCCTCACAAGGTTTTTAAATATAAAAACAATAACAAATACGCTGGCGCTTTTATCCGCGCCGCAAACAATAATATAAATAATAATACAAATACATATAGGGGCGGGACACTCCACCACAGTGGCGCTCAGAAGCACAAACTTAAAGCTGAAGTTGTTGTAACTACTGCAAAACTGCCTAGTATAATCAGTTACTTTAACAGCGCTGCCACATCATTAACTGCTTCATGAGTGTGCAGTAATGTTACTTGATACTCCGGCCTACACTGACAATGGCTCTGACAAACACAGTGGCTCTTACTATTATGCTGCTTCTGATGAAATCCTTTTGCCACAGACACAAAACAGCAACCTGACAATTAATAATAATATATTTTCCTCCGATGCTGGAAACCCACACACACACCTTGTTTAACTAAGTTTATACTAAAGTGTAACTCCAGTACCGAACAATAGAACGCGTCTATTTCTTTTTTTCTGTGTGCTTTGTGTTTGTACATTAGCTGGCCATCAGTAATGAAACAAACGCTGGCAATGTCTACGAAAATTAGCCTTTCTTCCACTGTTCCCATTAAACGCATCTGGGTATTTCGTGTTTGATAAATAACTGAATATTTCTTGAAAGTTGGGCTCTCTTTTTCCAACAGGTCTACCCATCGTGTTGAAACTCTCTGCACGTGGTTGGATTGTGATGTTGCACATAATATCAACAACAAACCTGAGGTAGAATTGCATTCTTTTATAGTTTATAAAATAGTATTTGCTCTAAAACTTTTAGTCAGATACAGAATGCCATTCATATTTAGTCTAGCAGTACTATACACACACACACACACACACACACACACACACACACACACACACACTTTACACATGGTTTAGAAGAATATACACTACCGGTCAAAAATTTTAGAACACCCCCATTTTTCCAGTTTTTTTTGAAAATTTAAGCAGTTCAAGTCCAGTGAATAACCTGAAATGGTACAAAGGTAAGCGGTAAACTGCCAGAGGTTAAAAAAAAAGTTTAGGTTACCAAAAACTGAAAAATAATGTACATTTCAGCGTTATACAAAAAGGCCTTTTTCAGGGAACAAGTAATGGGTTAACAACTTACAGCTGTTCTGCAGCAATGGAAGTAAATTAAGCCTTGAAAGTTGATGCTAACAATTCCTACAGGTGTCCCAACTTTTGTTGATTACTTACAAACCCTCTGTCCGTATAAAAGCAGTGTTGGAACAGACTGTGTTACTACACCCTCTTAAGCATTATTTGGACAGTATTGTACTGCAGGAAGTAGTATATTGCTATCATAATGGCGAGAAAAAGGCAATTAACAAAGGAAGACAGACAGACCATTATAACCCTTAAAAGTGTAGGTCTTTCCTTTAGAGAAATTGCAAAGAAACTCCAAGGTGTCAGTGAGTACAGTTTCCTACACCATCAAAAGGCACTTGGAAACTGGAGGAAACTCTGACAGGAAGAGGTCTGGGAGACCCAAAGCCACAACAGAATCAGAAGACAAGTTTCTGAGAGTCAACAGCTTGCGTGATAGGCGGCTCACAGGACAACAGCTTCAAGCACAGCTTAACACTGGTCGAAGTAAGTAAGTCTCAGTTTCAACTGTGAAGAGAAGACTTCGAGCTGCAGGTTTGACAGGTCGAGTGGCAGTAAGAAAGCCATTGCTAAGATGGCAAAATAAGAAAAAGAGGCTTGCCTGGGCCATGAAGCACCGCCAGTGGACTACTGAAGACTGGAAGGTGGTCTTATGGACCGATGAATCAAAATTTGAAATCTTCGGTTCATCACGCAGGGTTTTTGTACGCGTCGAGTAGGCGAAAGGATGGTTCCTCGGTGTGTGACACCAACTGTCAAACATGGAGGAGGAAGCATGATGGTCTGGGGCTCTTTTGCTGGATCCAGTCGGCGACTTGCACAGAGTGAGTGGCACCCTGAACCAAAACGGCTACCACAGCATTTTGCAGCGCCATGTAATACCCTCTGGTATACGCCTAGTTGGTCAGGGGTTCATCCTATAGCAAGATAATGACCCAAAACATACCTCCAGGAATTGTCAGAACTACCTTAGAAGAACAAGACGGTAGGCTTCAAATCATGGAATGGCCAGCACAGTCTCCAGACTTAAACCCCATCGAGCTGGTTTGGGATGAACTGGACAGAAGGGTGAAAGCAAAGCAACCTACAAGTGCAACACATTTGTGGGAACTTCTGCAACAGTGTTGGGAAGAACTTTCCGAACAATATTTGATTTCCATTGTAGAAAGAATGCCACGAGTGTGTTCGGCTGTTATATCTGCAAAAGGTGGCTACTTTGATGAGTCAAAAATTTAGATTAAATTTTGTTAAACAAAACGATTCCATGATTTTTTTTATCTCCAATTGTTTATTTGTTCTATGCTTTAATTTCAGAGTACATTGAGACATTAAACTGCGTAAATTTCAATAAAAACTGGAAAAATGGAGGTGCTCTAAAACTTTTGACCGGTAGTGTATATATCTAGGCTACTAACAACAAAAACACAAAATCATAGGCTAAATGTATTCAATGTAGCTGTTTTTATTTATATAAAAGCAGTTAGAAAATATGATATATGTATGCATTAGTATTAAACTGTTTACTGATATGATTGTGTTACAGGGTTTAGTCTTGAAAGGAAGTGTTTTGACAGTGAATTTAAAGCAGTGTTTTGTACATACCCTCATTACACTCTAGTCTAGAGTGTTATCAACTTACATTCAGAATTCAAGCCCTGATAGTTCATATGAGAAATGTGAAGGGTGAGAAAGTGTGAAGTTTCCCTTTTAATGGGAGCAACACACAGTTGGTGTTTTGGCCAGCTTTGGCTTTTGTTAGCTGTTTTTACCCACAGTGTTTTGTTTTGCATTTTTGTATTAATAATTTATTGCATATACATTTGTGTGTATGACCTTCTGCACTAGGACTACCATTGCTGGTACCCTAGTGGCAGCCACCTGCATCTGCAACTCAAACTTGTAAATATTGTAAATACAACCTGCGCGCGTGTCAAAGACAACTTCTGTCTCGATCTTCAGTCTTTTACAGTGCTTCCCCAAACCCTCTATTACAAGGGGGAAAAATGGGGGCCCACAAATCTGTTGGCGCCAGGCCCACAAAAAGTTAATCCAGCCCTGGTCCAATTACTAAAACGTACAGAAATATCTGAAAGGGAAAGCAACTTTAATTTCTTACCGGTACTGTATTGCTGCGATAACAACTATGTGTTTTCTTTATATTGTCATCTCAAAATATGTTAAATGTTCACAAAATCTAGATAAAAAAAAAAAGAATAGATCGACTATGTATTATCATTTAACGAGGTAAAACACATAAATCAGAACGATTAAACAAACATTCATTTTTTAAATATAAAGTGCTCTGCTATTATCGGTTTCAGATTTGTACTCATAAAAAGCCATTACAGGAGCAGCGCATCACCAGTCTATCATTCTACCACCAAGTAATAATGTGGAATAGTCGTATGCCTTTGTGTTATGCAGGTATTCACTTAAAATCAGACTGTCAGTTTACAAAAGCTCCATTATTTTGAAAACTAAATGTTGACAGGTATGTGAACCCACTTTTGCAGTCAGCTATGCTCGCTGGAAGAGTTTCCACTGCGAGTATTTTTTGGTTTAGGGCCCTTTCACACCTAGTTTGTTTATAAAGAGCCGATTCAGAATCCACTTGCAAACGAACTAAAATGTTGCAATTTTGCTTCACTTGGTTTCACTTCGAAAAATATCAAACAAACTATTTTTTTTCTCCAAGCGAGTTTGTTTGCCTTCACAACTGTAATCACACCACAATGCGTTTGCTTACACATTACAATTCTTTCACGTGAATCTGATCGACTATTTGTGGACGTGACCAAAATGATATCTTCCTGTTGATGCTTAGACAGATGCTAGTGGCGAGATCAGTAAAGAGCCTACAGTGAATGTAAAAACATGGAGGGTTCCACCTGTGTCAGTCTTGTGATAGGTCTGCTATAGTAGATGCTGTTTATTATCAACCGCTTGGTTCCCAGCCAAAAGTTGTTAATAACCAAAGTTGTTAAAAAGCAGAAAGCCACCGTTTCAAGTTAATTTCAAGTTTATTTATATGGAGCCTATATACACACCGTACTTTTAGAAATCACATTACTGAAATAAACGTTTTAAGAGAATATCAGTCAGATAGACAGTTAGATAAGGTACTGTAGGCTACTCTGCAACAGTGTAGCCTACTATACTACCAATTGTCCTTAGAGAAAAGTAAATTGTTGTTACTGTACTTACATTTAATAATCAAGCACAATTTCAAAAATAGCTGTCCAAATGTCTGCTTTTACAATTCACCATCTCCAGCTGTAAATCCCTGTTAATTTTGCAAGCAGCTTCATAACCGTTTTCAAAGCCACGATTCTGGCATATCTTGCAAAATGCGTGCACTGCCTGCAACTGTTCTTTCAGTGAACTTTATCGGATATAGACAGTTGGAAGACAATCAGTGGATATAAATGTACAGAGCATCTATTAAACACTGTATCTGTAATAATTACATAATGTACGTTCATTTGGTTTGTTTGACATCTGCTGTTACAATGTCAGCACGAAACCCGTATTAGACATGTTGCTGAGGAACACCCATGTTTTCGTGCGTCATTATGTGCATTGTGTTCTTTTTGTTTTCACCATACAGTACACACACCTATGCGTGCTTTCCCGCACTATGTACTGTGGGTTATGCATTACATCAGTTTGTTCGGTTTCGTCTGCATCTTGGATTGTAATGCGATTGCTTTCACACTATCCGACTTTGAGGTTGAAACGCATTACAGTTCCCTCTCAAATTGGGCCAAGTCCACCTATTTTAATCCTAGTCCACTTGTTTGGTACACACTCTGATGCGTTTGGACGTTTCACACCTGCCAAAACGAACCAAACTTAGGTGTCAACTGAAATCAAGTGCAAATTATCCTCTCCAAACGAACTAGGTGTGAAAGGGCCCTTAGTTTTCCTGCACTGAATCAAGCTAATGTACGGAACGACCACCCCTAAATCACGTGAACGGGACCTAAATGACTTCTTAAGCCCGCTGCACACAGCCCGATTCAAGCCATCCCAACTCATCTCATCTGAATATGCACAGATTTTGCGTTGCGATCAGTTGTGCTCAGTTTTGGTTTGATGTCACAATTGAGTTTTTCCCGACTGGGTGTCACACACTGCTAAGACTGAATTACTGACCACAACTAGATCCTGGTGATTACTATGTATGCAGATTAATACTGCCCTGTACACATTTTTGTATTAAATTAGCCCAACATAGCGACCCTCATATTATGCATGGCACCCGTATGCTGATTAGACGGCGGAGACAGCGCTGCGAGGAAACCAAAAGAAGCGCTTAGCCTAGTTGACCATTTACACCGTGCAAACGTTTCAGGCAGTGTTTGACTTTTTGTATAGCTTGTCTACTACACTTTAGCCTGTGGTAAATAAAATTCAACCTGTTGATTTTTTATTTGACTGGCGTTTTTTTTTCTCAGCGTGTGGATCTAGTGGCTTGTGATTTGTGACCTATTGGAGATCGACACACTGGTTACTTCTGTTTTAGCGCAGTAAGAAAATATAGGCTGCCAGTAGATTGATAATAAAAAGGTAAATTGATAATTTACCTTTGATTAGTAAACGCCTAAAAAAACCTATTCAAATGTGCACATATCTGATATTTTTGAATTCAGGACAAGGCAAGCCACACACAGGCAGAGGGTGGGCGAGAACCCGGGACCTCTCGCACTAAAGCATAGCGCCGATACCGCTGTACAAAAGAGCCGGCTCCCTTGCAAGGAGCGTATTTCGGGCTTATGTCTCTGTGTGTGATTCACGTGTTCAGTGTGTTACCATTGGCCCGAAGTGTACAGCTGAGGACCAATGGGATGTGTAAGATTTGAATAAAGTGGTGGGGCTGGGATTATAAGAGGCCCTGCTGTTGTTGTGTTGTGGTTGCCATGGTTCCTGAGAAGCTGACAGAGATCTGCAGACTCTGTGTGTGGGGAGAAAGGGACTGAATAAAGCTTTTGGAACTAAGAACAAGCGTGTCTGTCTCTCCTGTTTTCTGGTTGCCTGTGAAACGCTACAATATATAATATATAGAAAAAAAATATCTGGACAGTATTAAACCTTTTTCGTGTATTTCCATTGGAATATGATATCCCTTTTACATCCTCTGTATCAATGAACTTGCAGTATTCTTGGATGTGTCTATCTTTGCATGGAATATGCAGAGTGCTTTCCTGTTATTTAGGAATGTTATAGGTAGATTGATGTGATGACATTTTATCTTTCCTGAAATACAACGACTGGTAAGTGGGGACATTTATTGTAGAAGTGAGGATCAGAGATGTGCACAGGGTACTACGTTAAATTGGAGAGCTATCTGAATTAGTACAGTATTTGATGCTGTGCGAGTACATCCATGTCAACTAGGATTACAGATGTTCATATAAATAATTTAACTGCACTTTAGGACGGTATGTATAGGAAGCCAATCGTTTTGTGCGTTTCTCAAATTATATATACACCTTAAAACACCACCTTCCACTAAAAACGCGTACACTTTCTATATTAACAGGTTTAGATATCCCACGTAGACTTGATTAAAACGTCAAAAACATTATTCTCTCCATGAAGAAAAGTGTTTGTACCCACTTTCCCACTCAATTTATTGAAAAGGTTCAAAGTCACCGAGCAATTTACCATGAAAATAATATAACTTTGTTAAAGCAAGCCTACATAAACACTTATTTGCTTACCCCACAGTATATGACATGTCCACGAACAACATTTTTGAAAGGAAATATACATTTGGCAAGTAGTGATTTAAATGCTAACTTATTTCCTGTGACACTGGTACTGCTGCTGACAGTGCCGAGCCACTGAATACCCAGTGCCAAGAGGTTTATGTGAGTGTGTGCTGGCAATGTGATTTAAATACACTACCTTGACAGTAAATACAAATACATAAAATGTGGCTATGTGGATATTTTATTTAATCTTAATTAAACCTCATGCATATGTATGCCCCTAACTCTGATATTATTGAAAACCATGAACCAAATTTGAACAGATTGTGACTCGTTTGTAATCCTATAGCATAAAACAAGGCAGGCTGAAAGTTTATTAATGAAGATGCACCCTCAAAATGAGACTGAGCCAGCTGTGAGGTGGAGAAAGGGGAGATGGTGGGAGAATGAAACTATCACTTGCCACTTTTACCAGCTCACATTGCTTACTCGCCAAATAAAATAAAATAAAAAGTTACCTACCTACCCTATTTTTTTTTCCAGCGTAACCAGAACCACACATTTTCTTATTTGGCCTTGGCATGTATACAGCTTAGGCCAAATGGTTTTGCATCACCCTATATAATTAACTAAATTTGCTTCATAAAGTTATAGTTAGTTAACATATTGAATAACACATTGCTTTGTAGTTTTCCATATATTTGATGAAAAGTGATATTTCAAAATTTAACATGAAATATTACACTACTATTATGGGTTCAGGTAGACACTTGTGATATCATTTTGTAATTTCTTTGATTACATGATGTTAAAAAAAAAATTGTTCACATTTTTTATATATATAAAAAAAGTTAATGCAAAAGTTTTGGCCATAGCTCTATACAGTAGGATTCACTTATCCAAACTTCTCCAAGGACATACACAAAAACAAGGCTCTAGATAAAATTTCCAACTGTGTCCTTTGACCCTGGCCTCTGTGCCGCACTTGAAATAGTGACTAGTGATAAGAAGCAGTTCTACTGTACCTGTGTTTTACGATATTGTTTTATGATTTTTGCATCGCTACAGTGTGAGCTCTGAGTCTGCCAGCGAGCGTATGGGTTTGTTTTTGACGTCCTTGTTTGTGATGACAGTCTAAAGTATGTTTGCATACATAACAACTGTGAGTATCAAGGTTTCTTGCTTGTTTTTTTTTTAAATTGTAACATTGCAGCTTTCAAGGATTAAAAGTAAAAGTAAACACTAGCAAGAGATGCTACAAAATAACGTTACGCTGTAAGCTTTTAAGCCTTTTTTTTCCCACCACTGACAAATAGAATAAAAATATAGAATCTTGCCAATTTTGCCAACTAAACTGGTATGGCAGTCAAAGTACAGTACATGCACTGGGATATACACATTTAAAGTTGCACTCAAATATACTCCAGGGGCTCACACACTGTTAAGACGTTGATTTAAATGACAGCACAGTTCGGATCTGCAACCGTTTATATCAATTGTGTGTCCACTACCTTTAAAAAAAATAAAATAAAAAAATTTCTCTATGATTCTGTATTATTTATTTACCAACCACCAATATTTCCCTTATATTATAATATATTCAAAGTTCATGTTTAGCCGTCAGCAACCAGGCAGTGTGGGGAAGCAACTTAAAAGGCAAACCGAATGCTTGTTATTCTGTAAAAAGTGTTGGCCTACAGTACAAAGGAGGTTATATAATGCACTGGTGAGGCTGCATTGAGAATACTGTGTTCATTTCCGGTCCCCACAATATAATAAGGACACCTTGGCCATGGAAAAAACGAATCCCAGGGATTAAAGGAATGGGTGGAGGGAACTGAATACATTAAGACTAGAACAGAAAAATAGGGGATGCTTGATTGACATTTTTAAAATCTTAAAAGAATCTGAGCAAGTTAACCTTACACAATACTTTAAGCACTGCTCAGAAACCAGGACCAGAGGACACAGCTGGAAAAAAGGGGGGGACAATACTTTATACAGACAGTGGTGAGGGTATGGCATGGGATACCTACTGTAGTTATGTTATTGATGCTGAATTATTGGGCTCCTTTAAGACTCAACACAATAACGTTTTGAGATCAACCAGCATTGATGGGCTGAATGGCCTCCTTTTAATTTGTAATACAGTAATTATATTAAGACTAGAGGAAATAGGACTAGTTTACTCGTGTGCAAACACTCTTGAGGTCTTGTTTAGATACATTTATGGTTCTAATTAAACAATTGTAGTAAATCAATATGTATCTCCACCAATGAATAGATCACATATTTTATTATCTGACCTTTCATAGGAAAATGGAAAACCTACAAAATGATGACAGCAATATATCTTGCAAGATTTACTAGAATTATTTTGTTTGCTACAAATTCTTTAGGTGATCCAAATAATGAAACTTTGAATTACTGTACCTATTTATAAATCTGTAGCATAAGGAACCCTAAAACACAAAGCATAAAACATTTGCTCAGCTGTAAAAACAAATAAATAAAAATAGTTAATTCTCTTCTCTTACCTGATTGAGGTAAGTCTGACTCTGAAGTGATTTCTTCACATGTTCTGAGCTCTGCTCAAGAGACATCACCATAGAATCTTAAATAAAACAAATATTTGTTCAGTAGGAATTCTACTAGTCTAACAATACAGCAGCATAATCAAACCGGTATGTTACGCTCTCATACGACAAATACTACAGTACGTAGTTATTATTTATTTACTACCATGGCATGCCCCCTCTTTTTATTTTTTATTTTTTAAATCAGCACCATACAGTCTACTTAGACCCTTATGAAATAGAATTAATTTACATACTCTTTATAGATTCTGTAGGAAAAAAAAAAAAAAAAAAAAACTATAGGCTTTCTAAGCAGCAGCTCCTGATGATTCTATAGAATTCCATGGAGGAAAACGACATAAACTGTCTAAGGAGAATTAGCTCTGTGGAATACCTCCAAAGGATTCTATTGGATACCAGAACAAAAAAAAGTACTGCAATTATGCACTATTAACAGGTACATAGTACCAGTGCAACAGCCTTTTTAATAGTTGATGTGCAAACTTGTGTCCTACCTACACACACATGTTTGTTTATGAGGACTTTGCATTGACTTTCATTATATTTATATTTACTATACCTAATTCCAGTCAAACAAAACTCCACACAGGGTGAGTCAACAACAAACAAAATATTTGAGCACTTTTAGTTTGTTTAAAAAAAAAACCCAATAATGACGGTTTAATATCTGTTTAAACACTACAAGTACTTGGCCTGTGTCCTCATAAAGTAGGTTTTGTCAGACTTTCCTTCTTTGTGGACTTTTTTTTGACCCAGCAAGCACTATAAACCTGACCGGTGTTCTCACTTGCATTTTGTTTTTACACACATTACTGGTATTGTATACCTTGGTTGAGATTATTTTGAGTTAAACGGGAGTATAACACCATCAATAACGACAGTATTTTAAAATGCATACTGTACAACACGTGCATTATTTGAATATGTATTACACAAATACACTACACTGACAAATAACTATACGTGTGTGTTATTGGGCCTATTTTGTTTTATGCAATTTTACCTAACTCCAAGAAAATATTTATATGATCCTTTTATTTAACTTAACGAAAAAATATAATAAAGAAGCCGTACCAAGAGACCGGTTAACACTATCAAGTCGCAGTAACAGACCCTTCATATCCTCCACTCTCAGTTTCCCCGCCATTTCTGCTCTGCAAATTAAAATACTGGCTGCGTTCACGATACGCAGACTTTGCGGAAAACCTGTCCAAATTCATCTTCTGCGTGAACTCAGCCGGAAAAGACGTCACCAGGTCATGCATCCACGGGCTTAAAAGTCTGCACAGCCGCGCAGTTTATCAAGAGGTACTGCATTGGAGCAGCCGCGACTCAAAACAATAGACGAGCGTTGGCTGACAAAGAAGTGTGTAGCAACCAGATACAATACAACCCTCACTCCATGTGCTACTGCCACCTAGTCAGGGGGTGTGAATCGCCTTCGAGTCATGTCATTAATTATCTTATAAATGATTTGACTCGTTTTCCACACAGTTATTATACTTTTCAAATATTCAGATATTTATTCTAAAGGTATAAACATGTAAAAAAAATGCTAAACGGTTGAAATGAACCTAAAACCGCTCTGTTATTTTCAGCATGTGTAATTGGGTATTGATGAAAGGCTATCAGGGACAGGGAATAACCTGCTTTGAATTAAGGAGAATAAATCAGGTTTAATAACAGCTGGTTGAAGTGAGATATGTGACCATATGTGCAAGTATTTGAACTATTTTTGTCCCAAATCAAAATACAGTACTGTCTAACAACCCCTTTGTGAGAGGGAGGGGGGAATCCTTCCCATTATAATACTCATTAATTTGTCTCACATCACAAAACATACGTTTATATTATCTCTTTATAGCAGGGACTGTTTCTACTATACATTTTCTGATCATGCTGTAAATTATGAAGCTGGTGTAGCACAAACTTAGATTGCACCCAATTCTTCTGCTATTAGAATTTCTCTCAACACCACCTCCATTTTGGTTCTGCTCAGAGAACTGTTGCTCATCTACCAAAGCTGTCCAAGCTCCGTTTGCACAGACCGTGACGTTACGCGCAGACTCCCGTCTGCAAATCTAGCCGGCAAAAAAGTGTCGTGAACGCACCCACTGTAACCTGCCGACCGCCCCACAACGTCTGCACGTAAAATGCGTAACTATGGGCTGATCATCGTGCCTATCACTACGCAATTTCTGTCGGACGATACGAGAATTCGAGAATTCAGACGCGATCTTCCGCGTTTCCTCCGTTCCGCCCCTTACTTCTTTGCTTCCGGAAATACCGAAAGGTATTAAACTACTACTCTGCAAGAAACACAAGGTTGGTCGTACTGTGTGAAATGTATTTTCTTATTTTTGTCACATTATACATATATTTGAAACCATATTATTCATATGCGTAGTTAAAAGCATAGAGAAAACACTACCTGTATTTAGATAATAAGTGAAACTGCTGTACTCAGGTGACATGAACTGTTTTTCATAATGTGACGGTTAGCACTGTCTGCCTAGATCACTGGTCCTCGGTGGTGCCCGCGGCAGCTGTTCTTAAATTATGGGTCGTGAACACATTTCTGGCGGGTCGTAGCGTGGGAAAATAAATAAAGCTTTAAACACGTTTTCCAACAAAAGCGTCACGGCAGTCTGTTGACAGAGCTGCTCGCTTGTGCTGTGCTTGTACCTACTCGACGTATTTTTCCTAAAGTGCCACTGCGATACGGTCAACCAATTGAATATCTACATTTCCTCTGCGGTAGCCCAATCATAAGTTAGCTGGGTGGGACATAAATTGTGTCTGTTTCAGTTGTAGGTACTGACAGTAAGTTTAAGTTTAACCAATAGGACAGTCAAATATCTTCCAAGTTTTACGCAGCTGTCCAATCATAAGCAAGCAGAGGTCGTTCACGGTATTCTGCATGAAAATTGAAGGCGAATGAGTAGCCAATGGGAAAGTGAAAGATCTGACAGCTGTCCAATCATGCGTGAGCAGAGGCGGGCTGTTAATTTGCCAGAATTCAGTGCTTAATATGTAAGCACTGAATTTCACAGACTGTTATTGAGAAAAAAATAATACATTTCAGTATTTAGAATTTAATTTTCTCTGTATATATTTTTTAATTTCACCAGACAAGGGAAACATCGTAGTAGATTTAGTTACGAATCCACTGTTTCTGAATAATTGCACTGGAGATGAGCGATCTTTAAAACAGCGAGACGCTATCTATCCTCTTTTATTTTAGGTTATTCAATAAATGTTTGCATTGCGTATTTTATATAAATTATTTAAAGAATAAGCGCAGCACGCACAATTACTGCCTGAGACTTGGCCTTATCAGAGTGAGCCAAGAATAACTCCCACTAAAACTACACACACACACACAATATGTCGCGGGAAGGCAGTGTTTAAGATAAGAACCTATGCAATAGTCAGCGTGCCCGCAAACAGCCAAGTAAGATCAATTTATGCCCGTGCCCAAATTACTTTGAGGACCACTGGCCTAGATGTTGTTGAAGTAACGTTTTTAAAATCAGATGTCTTGTTCTTCCTGACAGCTACTATGGCGGCTGAAGAACCGAACATAGTTAAGGAAACCTTGCTTATCACGGGCGGGGGAGGTTACTTTGGACACCGGTAAGTTGAACGTACTTAAAAAAAAAAAAAAAAAAAAAAAAAAATACAGCACTTGGTGTTTGGTTTGTTTTGTTTTTTAAATGCTATCATTTTCAAAAGGTTCACATATTATCAAACTATTAAAAAAAATTGCTTTAAGCATTCTTTACTACGGTTGCACAGCAGGCATCACGTAAGAGCAAGTATAATGCAATTATATTTGCTGCCCCCCTCACATTCTAAGTGGTTCTGTTTGCAATTATTCAAATACTGCGTTTTATTTTAATTTTGTGTTTAGTCTGTGTTAAGACGCATTCAGCTGAGTTCAGAAGCTGCTCTTTAGTTCTATTTGCCTGTCAATTATACCTGTAAAGAGCCAGTTTCCTTTTGTTTGTCTGGCAGTACACAGCAGTGCTCCAGAGGGTGCCTGCGTGTAGTAATATAAAGACACTTTGGCGAGCTAGTGCTACATATGTCAGTGGCAGGCAGCTACAACTGAAGAGCAGCTCCTGGTCTCCTATACAATGCACCTTAACACAGACATGATACTGTTGGGCAGTAATTAAGAAAATAAAATTTGAAGCTACTCTTTAATGTTACACGCTGTGTCTGACATATCGGGGTAACGTATAATGATCATTTTTTTGCAGCCTGGGCTGTGCCCTCCATAAAAAGGGGGCGAGAGTCATTCTGTTTGATGTCCACCCGCCTATCCAGAGCATCCTGAAAGGAATCACGTTTATACAAGGAGACATTCGGAACTATCCAGAGGTGGAGAAGGTGCTGAGGGACATAGATTGCGTTTTCCACTTGGCTTCTTATGGGATGTCAGGTAGAGAGCAGCTCAACCGAAAACTGATCGAAGAGGTGAATGTGAGAGGAACGGAGAACGTGATCCAGGCCTGCTTGAAAAACGGGGTACCGAGACTGGTCTACACAAGCACTTTTAATGTGGTGTTTGGGGGCCAGGTTATAGAGAATGGAGACGAGTCTCTCCCATACTTGCCTCTCCACCTCCATCCAGACCACTACTCCAGGACCAAATCTATAGCGGAAATGGCCGTGCTCAAAGCAAACGGCGCTGTGCTGGAAAGCGGGAGCGTTATCTTGAGAACCTGCGCCCTCCGCCCAGCTGGGATCTACGGGCCTGGGGAGCAGAGACACCTGCCTAGAGTTGTCAGCTACATTGAAAACGGGGTCTTTAAGTTTGTGTACGGGGACCCAAACAGCCTGGTGGAGTTCGTCCATGTTGATAACCTGGTGGCAGCTCACATGCTTGCGGCCCAAGCCCTGACGGCTGAAAAAGAGCACAGAGCCGCCGGCCAGCCCTACTTCATTTCCGACGGGAGGCCGGTCAACAACTTTGAGTTTTTCCGCCCTCTAGTGGAAGGTTTGGGGTACACATTCCCCAGGGTTCGCCTCCCACTCTCCCTGATATATTTCTTTGCGTTTCTGACAGAAATGGTCCACTTTCTCGTTGGCCGCTTTTATAATTTCCAGCCTTTGCTGACTCGCACTGAGGTCTACAAGACAGGGGTCACTCACTACTTCAGCATGAGCAAGGCTAAGGAAGGGCTGGGCTATGAGCCCCAGGAATACAGCATGGAGGAGGTTGTAGAGTGGTTTAAAGTGAATGGCCATGGAAGAAAGCCTAGCCTCTACTCCTTTAAAAAGCTGGTCCGGGATATTTTACTTGTGGCTGCACTTGCTGCTATAGCCTTTTCTTGCATTCCAGTTGTAGGTTCATAACTATACTGAACAGTCAATTCTGTATGCTTATCAACAGAGCGTTTTGCTAGGAGCGTGGAGTGGAGTGAGCAGAGCGTGAGCGCGAAAAGTTTCTGGCACCGCTCCCTCTCCAACATCCGCTTCAACTCCCACCCCCACCCCCAAAGTTGGCGTGACCTGAGCAGTGCACATGTTGTGTGTCATTAGTAGGTTTCTTTTTTTTACACGCCCAATTGGCCTAGTAGTTTAATTTTACGTATTTTGTGGCTATTATTATTATTATTATTATTATTATTATTATTATTATTATTATTATTATTAATCTAAGCGATTCATAAGTGTATCATAGCCTACGGCATATACCTCAGGTAATTAAAAAAAAGTTTTATAGCTCTTTCGTATACATTTTGGAAGCGATTTACACTAGCAATGGAGCTGGCTGCAGAATTAGAAGCACCGGAGCGGACTGGGGAAATAAAATCCATGGAGCGAGCGAGGAGCGCCATTTATGAACACTCCACTCCACTCACATGCTCTGCTCAACAAGTCTTTCTTTATTATGTAATCTACAATTTAATAGGGATATGTCAGTCTGTAGCAGGCCGTTCTAGCCCAACTATTTATTACAACCATACCCTTAATCCTCTGTTCAGGTGTTTATCCATTAAATATGTCATTGAGAACCTCTAAAACCTGTTGATCAGTTGTGCACTGCTGGTCTATAGTATAGTTAATATACATTTTCTACCTCAACCCAGCAAGTAATGTACTGTACCATTGCTTTAAATTAATACTTGGAACCATGCCTCTCTGGATATTGTCCTCAGACGGTGAGACCTGTTATTTTACTCGGTGGGACCAGACCAGAACTGCAGAGTCAGTTGTGGACAGGCTTTGTGTCCTGGGACTCCTGATGGGAGTGGAATGAACAGGTGCAGCCCCACTTTCCTTGCATATTCTGGGGGATAATATGGAGAGATGTGTGCTATCTGCAATAGTGAAAATGATTGGGCTCTGAGAGTGGGCTCTGTTTGAATTACCTGGACAGGGGAAGATGGAGTTCTCACTTTTTACTATTATTGTATTGCCCACCCTTATTGTGACACACTTACTTTATACAATGAAATGTATTACCAAAACCAGTAATATTGAATGGGATCATTGAATAACTAACGCATTAAATGTATTATCTTTGTATTAATGTGGTGTTACTGGTCTAATTTTTCATGTTATCTGAATATTAGTATACTGTTTACAATTCACAGTGGAATTGTTTTGTTTCTTTTGGTAGACAAGGAGATGCATATGACAGTATTTTTTTGGGGGGGGTACCTTTTATGCGCAATTGATTTTGCTTTTTTAATTTGTTAATACAAATCTTGTTTTTAAATTTACTTAAATAAGAACATAAGAAACTTTACAAATGAGAGGAGGCCATTCAGCCCATCTTGTTCGTTTGGTTGTTAGTAGCTTATTGATCCCAGAATCTCATCAAGCAGCTTCTTGAAGGATCCCAGGGTGTCAGCTTCAACAACATTACTGGGGAGTTGGTTCCAGACCCTCACAATTCTCTGTGTAGAAAAGTGCCTCCTATTTTCGGTTCTGAATGCCCCTTTATCTAATCTCCATTTGTGACCCCTGGTCCTTGTTTCGTTTTCCAGGTCAAAAAAGTCCCTTGGGTTGACATTGTCTATACCGTTTAGGATTTTTAATGCTTGAATCAGATCACCGTGTAGTCTTCTTTGTTCAAGACTGAATAGATTCAATTTTTTTAGCCTGTCTGCATACGACATGCCTTTTAAACCCAGGATAATTCTGGTCGCTCTTCTTTGCACTCTTTCTAGAGCAGCAATGTCCTTTTTGTAACGAGGTGACCAGAACTGAACACAATATTCTAGGTGAGGTCTTACTAATGCATTGTAAAGTTTTAACTTGACTTCCATTGATTTAAATTCAACACTTCTCACAATATATCCGAGCATCTTGTTGGCCTTTTTATAGCTTCCCCTCATTGTCTAGATGAAGACATTTCTGAGTCAACATAAATTCCTAGGTCTTTTTCATAGATTCCTTCTTCAATTTCAGTATCTCCCATATGATATTTATACTGCACATTTTTATTGCCTGTGTACAGTACCTTACACTTTTCTCTATTAAATGTCATTTGCCACGTGTCTGCCCAGTTCTGAATGCTGTCTAGATCATTTTAATGACCTTTGCTGCTGCAACAATGTTTACCACTCCTCCTATTTTTGTGTTGTCTGCAAATTAAACCAGAATCTAAATCATTAATGTAGATTAGGAATAGCAGAGGACCTAATACTGATCCCTGTGGTACACCACTGGTTACGTCGCTCCATTTTGAGGTTTCTTCTCTAATCAGTATGTGACAGGATGGCGCAAGGGATGAGGCCCAGAGACAGTGCAAACAAAATACTTTTATTAAATAAAAAAACACAAATAAACAGGCACGAGGGCCAAACAAAAGGTTTTTAAACACAAACAATAAACACAAAGTAAAACTTACAAAAATAAGGCTTCCAGGCTGAGCTATGCCTTCACTGGAATACAAAATTACAAAAAACCCCAGCCAAAAGAAAACCCCCTGCTTGCTTCCTCAGCTACCTCTCTCTACTGAGGGGCTTTTATGTCAGGTGGCTGGGCACTAATTGATTGTTAATTACTCCCACCTGACACAATAAACCTGGGCAGGGAGGAGAATTTAACCCCATCCCTGCCAATATTTACAAGGGCAGAGCCCTGCTCTGCCACACAGTACTTAATGTTTTCTGCATGTTAACCACTCCCTAATTCATGTGCATGCATTTCCTTGAATCCCTACTGGGTTCAGTTTGAGAATGAATCTTTTATGCGGGGCTTTGTCAAAAGCTTACTGGAAATCTAAATAAACCATATCGTATGATTTGCAATTATCCATTGTCGATGTTGCATCCTCAAAAAAATCAAGCAGGTTAGTTAGACACGATCTCCCTTTCCTAAAGCCATGCTGACTGTCTCCTGGGATATTGTTACCATATAGGTAATTTTCCATTTTGGATCTTATTATAGTTTCCATAAGTTTACATATAATAGAAGTCAGGCTTATTGGTCTGTAGTTACCTGGTTCGGTTTTGTCTCCCTTTTTGTGGATCTATATTACGTTTGCAATTTTCCAGTCTGTCGGTACAATCCCTGTCAAGAGACTGTTGCGTGATCTTGGTTAGCGGTTTGTAAATAACTTCTTTCATTTCTTTGAGTACTATTGGGAGGATCTCATCCGGCCCAGGGGATTTGTTTATTTTAAGAGCTCCTAGTCCCTTTAACACTTCTGCCTCTGTTATGCTAAAGTTATTTAAAACTGGATAGGAACAGGTCGACACGTGGGGCATGTTGTCTGTGTCCTCCTTTGTAAAAACCTGTGAAAAGTAATCATTTAATCCTGGCAGCTAAGAGTGGGGAACTGGAACACATCATTGGCTCTTCCCGGCCACCCAGTGGGTAATTAAAACCCCAGATAAATCTGCCACATTTTTTTAGACAATTAAAAAAGACCTGTGACATTTGCATAGACTACTGTTTTGTGGACTTTTGTCATCTTGTAACGCAGTTATTTATTTATTTATTTATTTCCAAGATATTCTCGGGTATATTCATTACTATTTTACTGTTTGTTTTCTTTGATTACATTTCATTCAAGGTATGGTATCAATGACTTTGGTAGCCAGAGCAGATCAGAATATTAAGACACTAACGGGTGTCTGTGCCCCATATTTCTGATCGTGCAGTTATCCTTTACAATCTTAGTTTTCCAAGCTGATCAAAGTCTAAAAGCAATTAGGAGGCACTAATATGTACCTTGATTATTCTGTTTGCGTAGATACTGTTATGCACTGGAATTGATTATAAATCATGCTGCCTCTAACCTCCTCAGACATTTTCTGAGAAAATTCTAGGAGAAAGCTATAAGTGAGCATGTATGTGATGTATGATTCACAAAATGTAAATGGAATATGTAAAAATACAAGGAAAACAGGTCACACAGATATTATTAATATTTTTTGTTTATTTAGCAGACGCCTTTATCCAAGACAGCTAGGGTGTGTGAACTATGCATCAGCTGCAGTCACTTACAACTACGTCTCACCCTCAGGACAGAGCACAAGGAGGTTAAATGACGCTCAGAGTCACACAATGAGTCAGTGGATGAGATAGGATTAGAATCAGGGACCTCCTGGTTACAAGCCCTTTTCTTTAACCTCCTGTAAACCTGTGCAATCAATGTTTCTTTGCACATGACTCAATGAACTGTGTTACTATTAAAAGTCTTAAAATGAAATAAATAGTTAATATGAAAATCCATCACTTGTAGGCAAAATTCTCATTCTATAGATTCTTGTCCTTTTGAATGTGTTATTTTCTCTGTAAATTATTAATCAAAACTATACTGACAATTTGATCAATTATATTTTGACGTTTTTGAATTCTTTTGTAGGCAAATTATTCATCCAAACATCCCTAGTCCTTTAAAAACACGGTGGTAACATACAATTTAAAATAATTATATAAGAATTTAAGATATGAGCCCTTTTTTTGTTTTTAGTATTTCCATTATATGTGACAACCTTTTATGAACATCAAACTTTTATTTAATCAAAACAGACAAAAACTTTACAGAGTGTGTAGCTTCTAATGTAATTGTTTTAATCTTTCTCTTGCCTTTTTATAAGAATTAAATTCTGTTCATCCAATATTGAGGACGGAAGGTGCCCACTTGAAGACCCCAGAGAGGTTTCCTACTTAGCTAAATCTAGACGGTTGTCATGCTGATGCGTTGGGGAGACCGCACTGTGGTTGATCCTCGGAGCCAGCATTGCAGCTGTTGTGTGTGCTGATGCGCTGGGGAGGCAAAATAAGCTGATCCCTGGAGCCAGCATTACACTTCAGCCATCAAGACCAGACAGAAGGATATCTACATCATCAGATGGAAAGAAACGCAAATGGATGGAGATGCAGATGGATCACATTAGTTTATTGAAAAGCTACGTCTTAGTTGGTGCTTATCTTAGCAAGAGCCGAGGTCAAATCAGCATGACGTTTTAAAATCTACTCTCATGTAATGGAAATCATGTAGGAGTAGATGGACCTGTAGAGATGTGATTCACATGCTTGGAATAGAATAAGAAAGGCTGATCAGTCCTGGCTGTTCCAATTCTCCAGACAATGCTAACTTAATATTAGAGCATAATAATGAAGGACCGCTAACAATGATTGCAGACATCTTAAAAAGACAAGGGGAAATGTAAACAAGAAAATAAAATGATACTTGAAGCTACTTAATTTGTCAAAGTGAGTGAACTTTTTATTTTTGTTTCTAGCGCCCTAGATCTTGAGTTCTGATGAAGATATTTAAAAGTGGATGGGGTCTGCTGGATTATACTATACCTATTGTGCATATCAAACTGAAGATATGCTTCATCCATCCATTATCATTAACCGCTTACACCTTTACAGGGTCTCAGTGAGCTGGAGCCTAACCCGGCATACACAGGGCACAAGGCGAGACTACACCCTGGACTTGACGCCAGTCCATCACAGGGCACCACACACACTCACACAGAGGGCAATTTAGAGTGACCAATCAACCTGGACAGCATGTCTTTGGACTGTGGGAGGAAACCGGAGTACCCGGAGAAAACCCACACAAACACGGGGAGAACATGCAAACTCCACACAAACAGTACCCTAGGCCGGATTTGAACCTAGGACCCTGGTGCTGTGAGGCAGCAGCACTAACCACTACACCACCGTGCCGCCTCTAAGATATGCTTCAGTTCTGCGTTAAATGTAAACAGTCATGACATTTAAAAAAAAAAAAAATGCTGAGTTGAGTTCCAGTGTAAAATGACAGAAATACAAATAGATGTCATAAATGGAGCCTGCTGGATTATATTAAAAATATTTTGCATATCAAACTGAAGATAAGATACAGTTATGCTATAAATGTAAAGTAAACAGTCATAAAAAATGTAAAACGTCAGGTTGAGTTCCAGTGTAAAATGATCTCATACATATACTGTAGTCTGTTCACGTGATCTAAAAACGTGGTGGCCTAAATAGCACTGTCGTTTTAATCTTTAAAAGAGGACTTGACCAACAAGTTTATTTTGTGTATTTTGTCTTAAAATTAGTTTTGAAGACATTGAAAATACTTCTAGCTAAAAGGTCTGCCATAAAATGTTCTTATAGTATTTCCAAATTCAGCTCTATTGAATGTTTACTAGTTCTGGATAATATCTTTTAACTAATGAGTTATTTTTTACTTAAGCTGTGGTGGTATTCAGATCAGTGGTTTCCCTCCCTAATATATAACATCTTATTACTATATCATAAAAATATATCTATACCTACAGCTATGGCCAAAAGGTTTCCATCACCCTATAGAATTAACTAATTTTGCTTCATACTGTTGAATGAAACCTGCTGAATAATGTTACGTTAACATATTGAATTACATACTGCTGTGTAGTTTTCCATATACTTAATGAAAAACTGAAAAAAATGGAAACATTTCTAAATCTAACATAGATGAAATGGTAGCCGTATTAGTCCAGAGATGACAGACAAAGAGAAGGAGATGTGATACCTTTTATTGGACTAACTAAACAATAATTAATCACAAGCTTTCAAGACCTCAAAGGTCTCTTCAGGTGAAAGTTGGAAAGATTGATGTTTAGAAACTTCAATCTCTCTTTCCTACTTTCATCTGAAGAGACCTTCAAGGTCTTGGAAGTGCAACGGCAAAAGCGTTTCCCCCACAGAGGAGTACAATAATTAACATTATAAATCTAGCAAAGATTACATAATGTTTTTCATCAACCTATACTCAACTGGGATAAACCACAGATGGATTTTTATAAAAGTGGAGAATCTTTCTAGATTGCCTGTGAAGCTTTAACCAAGACCTCCAATTGATTGTCATTTGGGGTGAGGTCAGATTGCTCCAGGAATTCACACCCTGCGGCTGCAAAATAATGTCAGATTCCTTTCTTGGAAGTCAGATAGAGGCGTGCTGTCTAGTGTATATAAGGTGAACCAATTGTTCACCTTAAATCAGGTCATACCCTCCACATATACCTGCAAGAAAACCATTTCAAGCTCTTTCCAAAAGGGCTGCATATTTAGAACAAAGCTTACACATGGAAACTCTGCAAAAGGTAAGATTGTATTTCTTTTGATAGTTTTGGCAGGCATTCTCCAGTGCTCAAATTGGTAGTCTGGTAGAGAGAAGTGTTAAAGAGGCAGAAGAGTTAAATGGACTAGGAGCTCTTAAAATAAACAAATCCCCTGGGCTGGATGAGATCCTAGGTATAGACAATGTCAACCCAGTGGACCTTTTTGACCTGAAAAAAGAAACAAGGACCAGGGGTCACAAATGGAGATTAGATAAAGGGGCATTCAGAACAGAAAATAGGAGGCACTTTTTTACACAGAGAATTGTGAGGGTCTGGAACCAACTCCCCAGTAATGTTGTTGAAGCTGACACCCTGGGATCCTTCAAGAAGCTGCCTGATGAGATTCTGGGATCAATAAGCTACTAACAACCAAACCAGCAAGATGGGCTGAATGAACTCCTCTCGTTTGTAAACTTTCTTATGTTCTTATGTTCTTATGATTGTCATACAATAGTTCATATAACATTTTTAGTTTTATGTATGCCAAGCGAAACAGTGTTAAAAGAATTTAAGAAGTAATTTTTTTTAAATTATGCATTATTTTTCTGTCTTGTCACTATAATTCAATTTGACAATTTTTGAAAGAAAAACAGTTAAATAAACATCACTAGACTCATTTTCACACAGCAATGTAGTGGCAAGCAGGTTTCAACACGTGTCTATAGTACCCTTGTCTGTTTGCAGTTAAATTAGAGTGCATATAATTGTAACCTATGTAAAAATTTAAATGAATGTGTCCATTATGCCATGGCTATAAGTGGATGCAGTTTTGTGGGACACTACCAAAGCTTTACATAAACTATATTAATAAGGTCAAGGGTCTATATACGGTTATCGTAATATAAAATAAAATTGCCAACACATCATTGCCGAAAATGACATATTTTCTTGGAATTTGATTCACGTTTAATGGAACTACCATCGCATACAAGGAACTTGTTTATTTCCACATCCTTATGTTTTCAATTTTATTGAGTCCTATGTAGACCAAATTTTGCTTATTTTCAGATTATTGTTCTACTTTACATCCATTCTAATGGATTAAACAACACACTGAAGACAGTAGATTAGCGATGGGGCTCAAATTGATACAAATCAGGAAAAATTACCTTAATTAGAAAAACTGCACAAGTGAGCCTACATAGCATTCAATACATATAGAAAAAAAAGACATTTCTGTAAATCTACACCATAGTAATACCAGGAGAAACAACTTCCATTGTAAATATTTCATTTTTGGACATCACTTGTAGGCAAATTTCCCATCTTAAATCTTATATATATGTTTACCATAGTAAAAGCATAATATAGTGTAATAAAGCATAGTAAAGCCTAGAACACTGAACAAGCCTAGATAGGTATACAGGTTTATGGTAAATGCATAGTATAACCATGCGAAAAGCATGGGAGAAAACTGCAAAACTACTGTGCCACTACAGTGGTAAAACCATATAGAACACTTTGCCATTACCCTGTAGAAGCGAGACTGAGTGAAGCTATTTCTCTTCTGGAATACTCCAGGTTGTTCTTTTGATGTCGCTGGTGGCCCCGTGTTGGTGGCAACACTGCGAAAGCAAGAGAAACCACGAGCTGTGCATGCATGCCAGCGAGATTGAGGAAGAGAACATGCAGATCATAGTTGTGGGGAGGAAGGTAAAGTGGAGCCAGCACCACTCTGTCTACATGGCCTATCAAATGCAGGCAGACATGAGGAAGAAGAGGCAGCTGAGCTCCTGTGAAGATCTGCAGAGGATGTCCAATGAACTGAGTAATGATGAAGAGCGCTCCATCTCACCATGGACATACACGTAAGGACTAGTTAATCATCTCCTCTATATAAAGAATTTGAATGATCAAGCTACCTAAACCATGCAGTGGTACCCCACACTTTAATATTCAGGGGTGGGTCGTTTATCGACCAGGTTTTCCCACTCAGGCCACTTTGTTCAACTATCCTTGAATAGGTAGTTCCATCCTCTTTAAATATATGCAAAAGTTTCTTTTTTTATGGTCCCACAATATTATCAATATACTCCCTGTGCAGAATGTCTCTTTGGGACAGTTATTCTTCAACCCCAAAACATGTTTCTGCATTGCCAATTGCCAAGACTGGTACAAACTTCAATGTCGTATCATTGTTGGCAGTCACCATGTCAAAAACATATGTTGTCTGAAACCTTGGCTAGCACTACTTTTAAAATGTGACCTCACTGTACAGCTAAACTTCTGTTTGTATATGCAAAGAGTTGTATTTGTCTTTGGTGCACTCTGATTAATCTGGCCCTATATGTCTGATCCCCCAGGCTCAACATTGATGAAGACAGGTACCCCAAAGTACTGGCTTTTGCCGAATGTCTTTGCACCGGTTGTATTAGTGAGGTCACAGGGAGGGAAATGACCAGCCTCAACTCACTGCTGCTAACACAGAGGATCATGGTCCTGCGTCGGAGACCCTGCTTCAGCAACCCCGACCTCTCAGCATTTTATGTGGACTACATCAGCGTGCCTGTAGGCTGCACATGTGTTCGACCCCGCACATACCACTTTTGAAACGTCTTTTTTCCATCGCTGGTGTAGGATATCTGAGTAGCAATTTAGAATATTTATTTCAATTAATGGAAAATGTCATTGTAAATAAGAGTTATTTACTTTTTATTTATGTATGTATGTAGTGTTTTGTATTCGAAAAAACCTAAAGACACATTTTAAATCAATTTTCTAATCTCTTATTAGCATCTCTAATAAGCTGAATATATTTCTGTTCTTTATTGTTTTTTGTACTTCTGATAAAATAATTTTCATTTTAAAGGTGGCTTAATGGTGGCAGTGTTTACAGAAATACAGTGAGCGATTCAGAAATGCATGTGTATTTGTATACAAGATGTTGAGAAAATAATATCACATTAAACAACTATCTTTATTAACTGATCTACAATTATTTCAAAGGGTGCCTATGTAATACTGGAGATATCAAATATACAGTACCTGACAGAGGTGATTCCCTGCTGTTCTTATAAAAGTTTACCAAAGTAAAATAATTGCTGTAATAAAGCATAGTGAAATCACAGTAAAGCATAAGTAAATGGTAGGTATGGTAAAGCATATGAAAAAGTATTGCAATTCATGGTAAACTATGTAAATACATAGTATAACCATGGGAAAAGCATGGGAAAACTGCAAAAATACTGTGTAAATTTACTGGGGTTAACTTTTATAAGGGTGCTGTCCCTCAACCACATTGTTTTAGGGTCCTATTTGGTTTGGTTGAAACCTGTGTAAACTGTGGATAGGATCTGTTTTTTTTCTACATCTAACAAATATGTAAATATGTGACATGGGCTAGATCAGCCAAAGTGTCTTTATACTGTATTAGTAAGTGCTGGCAGCATTTAGTGCATAGCAGTATATTGCCAGCAAAACTAAATGAAATTGAATCCAAAGTGGCAGATCACTGGACGGTGCTGGCTCTTACCACTATAGAAATGCTATCTAGGTTACACTTACCTGTGGCTGTCAACTAGACCTAAAGAACCTCTTAACACAGACCCTTAATGTTTGAGTGATTGCAATAAGAACCAATCAGAATGATTACAAGCATCATTAATAAAACTAAGACAATGAATCTGAAGCTATAGAAACATAAGAACATTTACAAATGACAGGAGGCCATTCTAAGCTTGCCCGGCTCCTAGTTGTGTCTTTAAAACTTGACTAGTGTATTTATTATTTAATTTAATACTTAATTTAGTTATCTAGGTGACTAATCCCAACTACTAATTTTGTTTTAGTACAGTGCGTAGTAACAGATCAAAGACAAAAGCAGACACTCGTTTAAAATTATAACTCCATCAATTTATTTATAACACAGACTAACAACACAAAATAGAGAATTCCTAAATACTAGTGGTTAAACTAGCTTAATGTGAGAGATTTAGCAGTCAGTATTGCATCACATCTGAATTTGTACCATATGTTTATAACAGTCAGAAATGCTTTCATATAACCTTTGAATTCAGAATATGTAATAACTTGGATTAATATACATTTCAACAAACATGATTTCTATAAGGAATCATATGCTTAATCTATGCGTCAATTGAAGTAATATGAAAATTAGATCTTATATTTAAGTTGCGCGACAAGGTTCCCAGTGTTGCAGGCAGCAGGGTTGCAGCAGGGTTGCAGCTGGGTGTGCTGCAACCCTGCAAGCAGGAACAGGATACTTTAGCTGATGCACAGTCATTTGGAGATACAAGACCATGAGGACCCAATTCTTACGGATCTCGGGAGGTGCACTCAAGTACTTGAGTGGAGATACAGCAGTTTCTCAAACAAAGTACTTGATCTCACTCACTTTTTTTTTGAAGTGGAAAGCTTTAATGGTGTCGACTAGCAGACAGGCAGGCATGTACGTGGTTTCCATAGCAACGGGTACTTCACCCATGCTGTGACGTAGATTTCTTCTTCATAGCATGTTGGCAGCGAGTACCTTTGATGAAGGGACAGCACGTTCCTTGAAGTGATCAGGTCTTGGGTGAGTGAGAGAACACCCATATGTGGAAGAGAGCACGTAGAAAATAGGACAAACACAAGCGTAAATGCATTTGGATAACAATCAGAGAAGCTCTTGGCAACCTCTTAGGATTGGTTAATTCGATAAAGAGGACGAACGTACCTTCACCAGACTCTGTGTTAGGCGGATTTCAAATAAGATGGTATTTATAAGATACCACAAACTACACATCAATTAGAATTCTTACAAGCATTGAGGAAAGCATGGTTAAAACCAAAACTCTCATAGTAAGATAACTCTTTCTGAGTGTCTTGGAATTAACTATGGGTTTTAGTTTCATCTTCACGTACATACTAAACTTTTGAATGTTTGTAGTAAAATAACTGTATAAAACACTTCAATGACTGTTGTCCAGTATCTATAATACTCCAGGAACATTTCATGCCTTTGTACATTTATATCGTATTAGATTTAATACAAAATGACAACAAATTTATTTTATCCACTAGATGTCGCTGTTTTCCATTAACCCTTACAATGCCAGTCCTTTCAAATTCCTGGTTCCAGGAAGTCTTTCCTGTATTATAAATCTGAAATAAAAACACATTGGAAATGTGAAAAAAACCCCAAGTTATCAAAAGTGCCCAGCCATTTAAAGTAGAGCTGTCAAAAACACAGGCCAAGTTTCAAGAAACCATTGGGGCAACCTTGCCCAGCACAAAGCAAATAGTCACAACTGTAAAACTGATGGGGGCCAAGGTTGCCCTAATCGTTTCTACTAACTGAAACTGCTCTGCTCTGGATTTTGAATGATCTCCTGCTCAATGCTGATGCTGGTGCTCCCTCTGTGCTTTTCCTCCTTGACCTAAGAGCCGCTTTTGACACCATAGATCATGGCATTCTTCTTGACCTCCTTCAGAAGTATTATTATTTATTTATTTATTTATTTATTTATTAACAGGCGCCCTTATCCAGGGCGACTTACAATTGTTACAAGATATCACATTATTTTTACATACAATTACATTATTTTTTTACACATTATTTTTACATACAATTACTCATTTATACAGTTGGGTTTTTTACTGGAGCAATCTAGGTGAAGTACCTTGCTCAAGGGTACAGCAGCAGTGTCCCCCACCTGGGATTGAACTCACGACCCTCCGGTCAAGAGTCCAGAACGCTACTACTCCACACTGCTGTGGAGTATGCTAGAATCTCTGGAGACTGTCTCTCCTGGATGTCCTCTTACCTATCCGGACACATGCAGTCTGTTTTCTATGCTGGACGTAGTGGCGTTGCAAACCCAGTCACTTGTGGTCTCCCCCAAGGATCTGTTCTTGGGCCCCTTCTCTTCAGTATCTACATGCTTTCCTTGGGTCACCTCATCCTCCAACACAGCTTCATGTTTCACTCCTGTAGTGATGACATCCAGCTCTACTTAAAACTCAACCCTGGAAGCCCCTCTGCCATGGTCTGTCTCTTGGCTTCCATTCAAGACATCGAGGCCTGGATGTCTGCCAATTTTCTTCAGCTGAACAAATCTGTACTCCTTCTAGTAGGATCTAAAACTCAACTTAATAATCTAAATATAGTTGCCCTGAACCACGGAAACTGTCTGCTACTGCCTTCCCCTACAGTGTGAAGCCTTGGCGTACTTCTTGACAGCAACCTCTCCTTTGATGGCCACATCTCCACCGTGGTCAAATCTTCCTTCTACCATCTTCGAAACATCTCCAAAGTCTGTCCCTACCTTTCCCTCCCGGATGCGGAGATACTTTGCCATGCATTTGTGCCAGTGTATTTCCATGTTGACAAAATACGTTAATTGTCATTAAACTCGGATGTCCTGTAATATACGTATGCGTGGATAAAAGTGCCTGGGGTCTGCAAAACTCTGCAAAAAAATACGTTCGGAGAAAAAGGAGATGGACTTATTTCTCTTACTGTATGACAGGTATTTACTTTTTTTTCTACATTTCTAATACCCTGAAAACACGTAAACTATCCGTGCTGTATAGATAGTCATCATCACTGGCAGTTCTCGCGCTTTTCTGTAACTTGGCGCAAGGAAATACCATTCCTCTCATTAAATAAGTCCCTTTGAAGCTTGGAGAGGGTGACATTTTCTTGTGGTCTGGCAGATAGGAGGTTAGCTCTGTTTCTTTCTTTACATAAACAAATGCAAGTTAAATGTTTTAAGGGGGAGGGAAGATTTGGGACTATAAAACACAGATTGGCTTTCCAGTATTAGGTTTCATTAAGCTCAATTCCCAATGAAATATACAGCTCCAAAATATCATTACACTAGACAACCCATTCCGGAAATAACGTATAGAAAAAACTTTTGCAAAAACACTGCCAATTTAATAAAGTTGGCACTTGGTAAGAATGGAAGGGGGCATACATTTTGGCAGTCTCTGCACTCGAAACACAGCTTGTGCTATAGCAGAATAGTAATTACTTCCAAACCTCATCTTGGCTTTCCGGATTCTTTACAATTTGAGCCTGAAAAGATACCATTATGCAAAGAGGGTGTTAAACTGATGCATATTATTAAGACATCTCGTTTGTAACAGAAAGCATTTTCACACTGGGAAGCCGGTATATTTTAAGGAAAGAACTGCAGCTGATTGTTAATTGTGCACTCAAAACCAGCTGAAAAAATCTTGCTGATTAAAACTCCCAGTAATTATTTGGACTGGAAAAGTCAGCTATTATTGCGGGAATTGTGAAGCAGATTAGAGGCTGGCTCCTGTTTTGATGCCCAAAAGTACTGGTAACCAGGTGGTGGGTGGAAAAAGCAAGGGGGACAAAGTGAAACCTGAGTCCTGGCTGGACAAGGACATGAGTATGAAGGGCTGCTCAGTATTTAAATATCAAAGAACTTGATTTTAATTGTGCTTTCTAAAAGTGAGCTTACTGTTCTTTAGTGATTGCAATCGTTCTGAGTGGTTCTGAGTTCTGTTTCTCCAATATCGAGTTATTATCAAACTTGTCTGCAGAATCCTAAGTTCCTATGTATATGTATATATATATATATATATATATATATATATATATATATATATATATATATATATATATATATATATATATATATATGGGGTAACAATACTTTATATTGTAATCTACCAGTTTGAACTTAAAACACACCGTTATTTCTGTAACAAACTATCCATAACTATTAAACTCACTAGTGCTGAACTTAGAAGGCCATTTAAATTCAATGGCAAACGTTTTGAATAGAAGTCTTGAAAAGACACGACCAGACCAGAATTACGACTGAAAAAGACTTCTAGTCACAACGTTTGTCATTGAATGTTAGTATTTCTAAATTGAGCAAACTTTCAAAATTATTAGAATGTAAATTTGATTTAAAATAATTCATTCAAAATATTCATAATGCACACCCGACTAAATTGTCTTTTGTTCTTACTAAAACGCAAGATCAACATTAAAGCAGTTGATTTCACAGTTGACACCTAGGCTTACCGGTTAACTACAACACACTTTTCACATTGTTAAAGGCATAACAAAACAATACATGTCCTCTATATAATCACCTCTGCATTAGCATTGCTAACTTGTCAGAGTATATTTGCTTGTGGGTTGTAAACATTTTCTACAGCTCAAATAACCGTAAATTCTCTCTCGCTTTAGTTTGGGTATAACGCATGCGCTACAGTACTGACAGCTCAGTTGTGCATGTGAGCGCCTGCGCGGTGACGTCAAGAGGGGGCGGGTCCAGATGTTGATTCTCCTCGAGCAGGACGTAGAGAAAAGTACAAGCAGCCTGAGTACCTGGAATTCAGTGTTTGAGAGGTAAGAAAATAAAATATCTCTAAAACATTAACCTTTACAAAGAGGGGTAGACGGGTACAGGCTACAATGGGGACGACTGAAAAGGTGCACCGTACAGTTATGCATTTTTACCGTGCTGTGTTACCTTCAAGAATGGTATATTAATATAATATCAGTCATTTAAATAACGTGTACATTCATTATCCAGCTGTCGCCACAAGGAAATAAGTAAATATGCTATAACAAACGTAGATTAGTGGGGAGTTTTTAGTCTATGCATTGTTGCTTTCTCAGAAAGCAGAATGCGAGCGAATGTTTTTTATACAAATGTAAACATGTACTGTCTGTACCACCACCAATTATATATATTTTAAATTAAATATTTACGCAAACAAATGGGTGTATTCACGGCAGTTTTATGGTAAGACGACGTGTCTGGTAGTCAGTAAAGACTTACTTTATGTTTTCCACTAGAATTATGGCTATCAAATGGGCACTATATCTACTAGTTTAGGGTTTAGAACAGATCGGTCGAGGCTAGAACATTAGCTTACTGTATATCACACAAGACTATCCACCGTTTATTAAAACGGGGCAACAAATCATCAGAATGCCGAATGTTGTTTTCAGTTTATTTTACAAATGTATATTCTGCATTATGCATACGCTGCTAGGAAATGTGCACTTTTTTTTATCAACTTGCACGGTAAAGTTGTGAACACTGGTGTTTGTTTTAGTACACTTCAGGGAAACCCGTTTATCTTGAAAGAACTGAGGTTGCTCTAGGGACAGGAAATGTGGAGTTAGTTATCTGCAGATTACTAGAATATATTTAACTCTGCGGTGTGGTGTGGTGTGGTGTTCGTGGTTTCTATTTCTAACGTTTCCGTGTATCAATTGTCTGGTTAGAGTAGATAGTCTTTTCTTACTCTGACGCATGTAGTGACTGAAGAACGTCGATACACTGTTCGCTGAAATTGAGGGTTTTGCAGACCTCTGCTACATACGTTACCATTTTAAGGTGTGTTTTGTTTAAGTACTGTGTATGATGAAATGTAGCCCGCAACAAGCTATGCAATTCACTTCACCCTTAGATTTCTGCTCTTGAGAAACACTTGCCTTTTTGCAATTCGTTGCAAATATTTCTCAATAGCAATATAGCCGGTCACAATAACACATACTGCATTATCCTTCCTAAAGCTGAGGTTCATCAGAGCCTGTAAAGTTTGCACCAGATGAGTCACAGGCAGCATACAGAAGGGTTGCATTTAAAGGAATAGATATAAACATGCAGATCTTTTCCATTTCACTGGGTAACCCATACAGAAGCATCACAGATTACTAAAATTATGGTAGGTACAGTAAAGATGGTATGCAGAGATGGAAGTAAGGCTCCCAGAGCATAGCACTTTGATCCAGTCCTGGTTTTGTTGTGAGGTTTTAGTAAGACACACCTGGGCTTGCTACATACTGTATGACCTTGGTTCAGATAAAGGGCTGGAGGTATGTATCATCATTCAGTTTGAAAAACATGCCATAAATAATTAATGAATTAAAGAGCTTTGTGAATTAGGTCTGTTATATAGGTTTACAGAAGGTTTCTTTAAAACTGTAAAGTGATTTTTTTTTTTAATTTTTTTTTTTTATTTTCATATTAAACTTTGTCTAGGACCTTGTTACATTTGTAAAGAACACATGATGTAATAGTCAATGCTTTCTATGATAAACAGCAGTATAGAAGTTATAACACAAGTCGTAAAAGTACTACGATCTCCAATATGGAGTATCTAGAAATATTATAAAATCCAATTGGGTATATTGTTTCTATCAATGTGATGGCCTGCCTAAATTTATTTAAAAAAAAAATCCCCCCCTTCTCCCGTCGGGTGTGAAAGGTGAGTTTAATGTAAATGGCGGCATTGTTTAGACCATTAAAATAGCCCCAAATTAGATCCCCTGTGTTTTAAATGTGTGAGACATATTTCAGGGATCTCTGTATAAAAATGTATAGTCCTTTTTTCCATTGTGAGGTAACAAAGATATTGTCGTCCAAAACATTTTCTGTTTATTCTGCTGATAACTTAATTTACACTCCCCTGAAAAAGAATAACATTTCAGAATAAAATTGTGAATGATTTGCTGTGCTGTGTTAACAACACATGTTTTTTATACTGTGCTTAAAATTGAGTTTATGTGAGCTCATATTATGACCTGAAAATGTTTCTTTGCTGAATGGTGTGTTTGTTTTAGTTGAATTGCACATTTTTTATAGATGCTAAAGGTGACTTTCACATTTAGCATAAGTAATGTACACTTTTATTTATATATATATATATATATATATATATATATATATATACACACACTACCGGTCAAAAGTTTTAGAACACCTCAATTTTTCCAGTTTTTATTGAAATTTACACGGTTTAATGTCTCAATGTACTCTGATATTAAAGCATAGAACAAATAAACAATTGGAGATAAAAAAAGAAATCATGGAATCATTTTGTTTAATCTAAATTTTTGACTCATCAAAGTAGCCACCTTTTGCAAATATAACAGCCGAACACACTCGTGGCATTCTTTCTACAATGGAAATCAAATATTGTTCGGAAAGTTCTTCCCAACACTGTTGCAGAAGTTCCCACAAATGTGTTGCACTTGTAGGTTGCTTTGCTTTCACCCTTCTGTCCAGTTCATCCCAAACCAGCTCGATGGGGTTTACGTCTGGAGACTGTGCTGGCCATTCCATGACTTGAAGCCTACCGTCTTGTTCTTTTCTTCTAAGGCAGTTCTGACATAGCCTGGAGGTATGTTTTGGGTCATTATCTTGCTGTAGGATGAACCCCTGACCAACTAGGCGTATACCAGAGGGTATTGCATGGCGCTGCAAAATGCTGTGGTAGCCGTTTTGGTTCAGGGTGCCACTCACTCTGTGCAAGTCGCCGACTCTGGATCCAGCAAAGAGCCCCAGACCATCACGCTTCCTCCTCCATGTTTGACAGTTGGTGTCACACACCGAGGAACCATCCTTTCGCCTACTCGACGGCGTGCAAAAACCCTGCGTGATGAACCGAAGATTTCAAATTTTGATTCATCGGTCCATAAGACCTTCTTCCAGTCTTCAGTAGTCCACAGGCGGTGCTTCATGGCCCAGGCAAGCCTCTTTTTCTTATTTTGCCATCTTAGCAATGGCTTTCTTACTGCCACTCGACCTGTCAAACCTGCAGCTCCAAGTCTTCTCTTCACAGTTGAAACTGAAACTGAAGTTGAAACTTTTTTTTTAACCTCTGGCAGTTTACCGCTTACCTTTGTACCATTTCAGGTTATTCACTGGACTTGAACTGCTTAAATTTCAATAAAAACTGGAAAAATGGGGATGTTCTAAAACTTTTCTACCGTTCAAAAGTTTGGGGTCACTTAGAAATGTCCTTGTTTTCCATGAAAACATACATGAAATGAGTTTGAATAGGAAATATAGCAAAATGAATAGGAAATATAGTCATTGACAAGGTTAGAAATAATGAGTTTTAATTGAAATAATAATTGTGTCCTTCAAACTTTGCTTGGCCAAAGAATCCTCCATTTGCAGCAATTACAGCCTTGCAGACCTTTGGCATTCTAGTTGTCAATTTGTTGAGGTAATCTGAAAAGATTTCACCCCATGCTTCCTGAAGCACCTCCCACAAGTTGGATTGGCTTGATGGGCACTTCTTACGTACCATACGGTCAAGCTGCTCCCACAACAGCTCAATAGGGTTGAGATCCGTGACTGTGCTGGCCACTCCATTATAGACAGAATACCATCAGACTGCTTCTTCCCTAAATAGTTCTTGCATAGTTTGGAGCTGTGCTTTGGGTCATTGTCCTGTTGTAGGAGGAAATTGGCTCCAATCAAGCGCCCACAGGGTATGGCATGGCGTTGCAAAATGGAGTGATAGCCTTCCTTCTTCAAGATCCCTTTACCCTGTACAAATCTCCCACTTTACCACCACCAAAGCACCCCCAGACCATCACCATTGCCTCCACCATGCTTGACAGATGGCGCCAAGCACTCCTCCAGCATCTTTTCATTTGGTCTGCCTCACTAATGTTCTTCTTTGTGATCCAACACCTCAAACTTAGATTTGTCTGTCCATAACACTTTTTCCAATCTTCCTCTGTCCAGTGTCTGTGTTCTTTTGCCCATTTTAATCTTTTCTTTTTATTGGCCAGTCTGAGATATGGCTTTTTCTTTGCAACTCTGCCTAGAAGGCCAGCATCCCGGAGTCACCTCTTCACTGTTGACGTTGAGACTGGTGTTTTGTGGGTACTATTTAATGAAGCTGCCAGTTGAGGACCTGTGAGGCGTCTGTTTCTCAAACTAGACACTCTAATGTATTTGTCCTCTTGCTCAGTTGTGCACCGGGCCTCCCACTCCTCTTTCTATTCTGGTTAGAGCCAGTTTGCGCTGTTCTGTGAAGGGAGTAGTACACAGCGTTGTAATGAGATCTTCAGTTTCTTGGCAATTTCTCGTATGGAATAGCCTTCATTTCTCAGAACAAGAATAGACTGACGAAGTTTCAGAAGAAAGTTCTTTGTTTCTGGCCATTTTGAGCCTGTAATCGAACCCACAATTGCTGATGCTCCAGATACTCAACTAGTCTAAAGAAGGCCAGTTTTATTGCTTCTTTAATCAGCACAACAGTTTTCAGCTGTGCTAACATAATTGCAAAAGGGTTTTCTAATGATCAATTAGCCTTTTAAAATGATAAACTTGGATTAGCAAACACAACGTGCCATTGGAACACAGGACTGATGGTTGCTGATAATGGGCCTCTGTACGCCTATGTAGATATTCCACTACAAATCAGCCGTTTCCAGCTACAATAGTCATTTACAACATTAACAATGTCTACACTGTATATCTGATCAATTTGATGTTATTTTAATGGACAAAAAATTTGCTTTTCTTTCGAAAACAAGGAAATTTCTAAGTGACCCCAAACTTTTGAACGGTAGTGTGTATATATATATATATATATATATAATGTTTTTTGGCCAGAACAATTGTCTAGAGGTTATGCTTTCTACTTAAGCAGCAAGTAAAAAAAATCATGCCTAGCAGTTTTTTACTGCTTTTGATTCACAAACTGTTTGGTAAGCATATACTGTGTTCACTATGATATAATCTTTGCAAAACTTGGAGCTTTTTTTAATGCTGCTGTCAACAAAATATGTAGAATCTGAACTGTATTCTCTTTTTGTCCTGGACAATGTTGCAGTTATAATCCAGAGTGGTCCACATACTATAACGTGCACAATATTGTTACTATTAATAGCAGGTTTCCTCTGTCCATCTAGTGACTGTACTTGCTGGTGCTTGAGCAGGCTTGGTGATGATGTTGCCAACTTTAATTCCAAGAACATTTAATTAATGGGCTTATTAAATGCTCCTGGAGCCTGTACAAAATCACCAGCAGTACTAAAACAAACCTGGGGGGTGGATTCAATCAAAACATTCAGCAGCAAGTTATAATCCCAGTTATTTTCCATCCCACACAAGGTTGCCATACAGAGTTCTGCCTTTACATAAAACTTTGCAACAGACATATTGTTCATCAAGACTGTACTGTGTGTGTTCCTGCCCAGCTCACCTTGACTGTCTTGTAAATCTTAAAATGGAAACTTTGCATTTATTTATTTCCTTCAATACTGTTAATGGATTTAATTAAATTAGCCCGTACATCTTAGCTGCTGTGCACTTCCACTTGATATAGATCTCGCATGTGTAGCATTTCAAAGCAACACATGCACTGTTAAGAGTTGCACATATATCTAGAGAGCCACTTGTCTGTATTGTGATGAAATATGCTAAGGACAAGTAATCAAATCTACAGTGTTATAATCTAGGGGGTGGAGACTGTGTGTCTGTCTGTCCATCTATCTTTGTGTCACAGTAGAACTGTCTATGTCGCACACATGTGTTGACACATCTTGCCACTGCTTGTCCAAGTGTGATGAAACTTGCTAAGTACATTCTTTTAACACAGATTATTGATCATATCGGACTATTGGGGTAAATAGAAGATGTCTGTCTGTCTCTGTCTGTAGGTCACACTTATTTTTACACACATCTACTGTAGAGAACCGCTAGTCCATTTGTGATCAAATAAGCCAAGGTCCATCTTTAGCACAAGTAACTGAATGTATCCCATTCTGAGGGTGTACAGAGGTTGTTTGTCTGTCTATGTATAACTACAGTATGCAGTATGTGTCACACATTTTTCATTTATTTTGAGAACCCCTTGTCAAATTATGATGATGCTTCTTAAGTACATTCTTTATCACTTGGCCTTCAAGGGTATCTATTTGTGTGGGGGAGGGGGAGGGAGGGGGATTGTATATGGAGGCTGGCTGCTTGTCTGAAGGTTTGTTTGTGTGTCACACTTATATTTTCCTATAAACCACTTTTGCAGTAATGTTTGCAGGAGGAAGTGAATTCATTGGCATTGAGAACAATTTGTAATTGAAAAGCAAAAAAATTAGTCTTTTAATTCAATCCTTTAAATTCAACATACATGTGTTAGATATACAGTACTGTGCAAAAGTTTTAGGCAGGTGTGAAAAAATGCTGTAAAGTAAGAATGCTTTCAAAAATAGACATGTTAATAGATTATATTTATCAATTAACTAAATGCAAAGTGAGTGAACAGAAGAAAAATCTAAATCAAATCCATATTTGGTGTGACCACCCTTTACCTTCAAAACAGCATCAAGCATCAATTCTTCTAGGTACACTTGCACACAGTTTTTGAAGGAACTCGGCAGGTAGGTTGGCCCAAACATCTTGGAGAACTAACCACAGTTCTTCTGTGGATTTAGGCAGCCTCAGTTGCTTCTCTCTCTTCATGTAATCCCAGACAGACTCGATGATTTTGAGATCAGGGCTCTGTGGGGCCATACCATCACTTCCAGGACTCCTTGTTCTTCTTTACGCTGAAGATAGTTCTTAATGACTTTCGCTGTATGTTTGGGGTCGTTGTCATGCTGCAGAATAAATTTGGGGCCAATCAGATGCCTCCCTGATGGTATTACATGATGGATAAGTATCTGCCTGTACTTCTCAGCATTGAGGAGACCATTAATTCTGACCAAATCCCCAACTCCATTTGCAGAAATGCAGCCCCAAACTTGCAAGGAACCTCTACCATGCTTCACTGTTGCCTGCAGACACTCATTCGTATACGCTCTCCAGCCCTTCGCTAACAAACTGCCTTCTGCTACAGCCAAATATTTCAAATTTTGACTCATCAGTCCAGAGCACCTGCTGCCATTTTTCTGCACCCCAGTTCCTGTGTTTTCGTGCATAGTTGAGTCGCTTGGCCTTGTTTCCACGTCGGAGGTATGGCTTTTTGGCCGCAAGTCTTCCATGAAGGCCACTTCTGACCAGACTTCTCCGGACAGTAGATGGGTGTACCAGGGTACCACTGTTTTCTGCCAGTTCTGAGCTGATGGCACTGCTGGACATCTTCCGATTGCGAAGGGAAGTAAGCATGATGTGTCTTTCATCTGCTGCAGTAAGTTTCCTTGGCCGACCACTGCGTCTACGCTCTTCAACGTTGCCCGTTTCTTTGTGCTTCTTCAAAAGAGCTTGGACAGCACATCTGGAAACCCCTGTCTGCCTTGAAATTTCTGCCTGGGAGAGACCTTGCTGATGCAGTATAACTACCTTGGTGTCTTGTTGCTGTGCTCAGTCTTGCCATGGTGTATGACTTTTGACAGTAAACTGTCTTCAGCAACCTCACCTTGTTAGCTGACTTTGGCTGTTCCTCACCCAGTTTTATTCCTCCTACACAGCTGTTTCTGTTTCAGTTAATGATTGTGTTTCAACCTACATATTGAATTGATGATCATTAGCACCTGTTTGGTATAATTGTTTAATCATACACATGACTATATGCCTACAAAATCCCTGACTGTGCAAGCGTACCTAGAAGAATTGATGCTGTTTTGAAGGCAAAGGGTGGTCACACCAAATATGGATTTGATTTAGATTTTTCTTCTGTTCACTCACTTTGCATTTAGTTAATTGATAAATATAATCTATTAACATGTCTATTTTTGAAAGCATTCTTACTTTACAGCATTTTTTCACACCTGCCTAAAACTTTTGCACAGTACTGTATATCTCTTATCTGTCTGTGTGTGTTAAGCTCCAAGTAGGATACCAGAACGAGGAATTGATCAATGCATATGTTTATTTCAGGCGAACAAAATAAAATCCTGATTTATCGATCAATCACTGTTTACTAGGGTCCTCATTCAAAATGTGTGACTCTTATACATGGTGAAGAATAAAAATATTCTGCAGTTATTTATCATAGACTCCTTGCCCCTAATATATAGACCTTGGACTGCAATTGGGTATAACCCAATAAACTGTTAATACATTTTATTATTATTATTATTATTATTATTATTATTATTATTATTATTATTATTATTATTATTATTATTAACAAATGTTTACAAATATGTAATATGTTGATCAAAGTAGCCCAAGCTTATAAAACCCCTGCTGTATGTGTGTAGATGTGTTTTTTTTTTTTTTTTAATATTAAAAATAATAACCTCTTCTAAATAATTTTAATGTTTCATACTTCTAGTTCCAGTTCTCATTCTGGCAGATGGAGGATAATGAAACTTAAATCGTGGGGCTAGGTGACCTGAGATTGGTTTACTTTACCTCGTTAAATGTGTTTTGGAGTTGGCTTTGAAACGTAGACCTTGCTGTTAGTGCAGTATAGAGGAGGTGTGTACACACTCGGCCAGCAAAACCAGAAAATCTGCTTTTTTTCGCAGAATTCCCTAGAGATTTGTTCTGTAACCAACATGTTTATAAAGTATGGTGATACTGTACAACAGCAGGGTAACCATACATCTTTAGCTACAATCCTGCTTGTTGTACGGGACTGAGACAAGGGACGTGTGTTAAGCATGTTGACAACTTTATTCAATTGTTCAAGCTTCAAATCCTCAACTATCTTGACCTGAGCTGCTTGAAAATGTCCCCTAAAAGTTGCCTGAAAATTGTCTGGTTTTACTAATTAGTTACTGTAAATAAAGATTCCAAAAAATGCCTTTTTATTTATTTATTTATTTTGTTATTTTCTGATTTGGGGCTAACACATTTCAAAGTTGAACTTGCCTTAAAATGAAGACCCCATTAGACAAAAGCTATTCTATGGATGGGTGGCATGCAAAGTACATTGAGATCATGAAATGACCAGTTCCATCAAAATATATTATGTATGTTCTGGATTTGAGGCCTATGTGAGCTTGTCTTGTGTATAAACAAAGGTCAGATGACAAGCCATTGCAAAGATTAATACATCTCCTTAAGTAATTGCTAATGGCTAAGTGGTTGAATTGATCATTTTACTTTGGGTTTACTATATTTGGTTGATTATTCCCTTTTTTTCTGCTAATGTATTGTAGCTAGATTGGTTATTTATTGGTTGTGTGTAATTATTTTATTGTCAAATTAATAAAGACAAAAAAGTGATATCTGGTGTTAATACTGGAGACAAGATAATGGGTCAGTAACCACAATCACAGTGATATAGTATTATGTCAAGTATAATTGTTCATTTTCTGAATTATCAAAGAGAGTCGATTTAGATTATTCCAACAAAGTGATCGTCGGTTCATGCAGCTTGTAACTGCTTGATCTTAATACACTAGTTTGGCTTGTTCTAGTAGTCTGACCCTTCAGGGACACAGTTCCAGGGCTCCAGTGAGTAAAGTGATTGGTTTGTAAAACCAAAGGACATTTGCCAACATCTCTGTTGGTGGTCTCCTTTCTTTTTTCCTTTCTTTCTGATGATTTAAGGTCCAGATGTTCAACTTCAAAAGCATAACAATTAAACAACCTCTTTCAATGAAAACCCACAGAATTTCAACTCTGGATGTTAACAGTAAAGTGTCGTGCGTCCATGTCCACCCCCACCCCCAGTGGAGTGACATATCTCAAGAGGATGCCACAAACACAGCTGCTCTCCACAAGATGCAGTTTGGAAACGATTACCAAATGTGTCCGATAGCAGGGACCCATCTGAAAGTGTGGAAACAAACTCATACTGTATAATGCACTCCATGCTAAACTGAGAATCATTTCCCAGAAGAGTCCTTTTGAGTACAGTTACCTTGAAATCCATTTATACAGTGCTGCATGAGCTGTCCTGTCTCCTCACATTTCATAATTGTTCTGTTGAGCTTTCCAGCTATCCACCGTGTCAATCTACTGATAGTTTGCCGAGCTTACAATGTCTGGACTAAGATTTATGTGAATCAGAATGTGTGCACCATAGGAAATCCGTGTCCATGAAGCATCTTCAGATTTGGCATGACATTACACCATTAGTAGAGGACAACTGTACAGTAGATCACAGCACTTGAATATACAAGCATGTCTCTAATAATGAAAGACATAGGATGCACAATATACATTGTCTTTATTACAGTGTCGTTCACAGTGTCATAGATTTCCCACTTGTATAGTAGCGTAGGTGTGCGTAGGGTTTTAAGATATGGAACTGAAGAATGTATTTATTTATTTTTTAATAGACTGGGCGCTTTAGATTCTATGTCAGTGTGAGACATTCAGAAACAACACTTGAGAGGTGGGTATTACCATGGCATACTTTAGCAATATGAATGTGGAATCTGTTTTAAAGCTGAATTTGTACACCATTGCCGCATCATTTTACTGTAGCATGCCCTTAAAACTCTTCTAATAGTAATAACAGCAAAGCCTTTTGGATGATGTTGCACCTTTTTCAAATAAAGCTTTTAGTAATCAATTTTAGATGGCATCATTTATCCACAACAGTGCACCTCTTTAAGGATTTTAATCCCACTGCATTAGAAGCTGATAATTGCTGTATATCCAGTTGGCTGACCTACAGTTCTGCAGTATTCACAAATTGTACTCCTGTAAAAATGAAATTGTGATTGACGCAGCACGACATTGCCATTGGAAGTGCACTTTGACCATGCATCCTGCTTTTCCAATCTGTTTACAGGATGCAGTGCGTTCTGTATTTCTGTCTCTCTTTTGCAGTATGTAAATATTGTTTCTCAACAAAGGCAGAGGCAAGGACACAGTGACCTTTTTTTTATTTAATCCGGGAATTAAATCCTGGCCCTGAGCCCCCGTTCTCGAGACTCATTGTTCTCCGTGATTTATGACTGGATCCAGTCCATTGCTTTCATCTCACCCTGCAGCTTGCTACACTATCTCAAACTCCATCATTTAAATACATTTTTTGGAGGTTTTTACTGCTTTTTAATGATGTTTTAAAGATTTGTGGGGGGAGTAATGGGAGTAGTGTCACCCCGATTTGGATTTGGCATTGTCCTGAATAAACGATGCAAATTAAGAGGATCATGTGATGTGACCCAGAATTATTTAATGAAAAAAATCGGGTGAAATCAGGGAGATTTTTTTATATGTAAATCCAGAAAGAATAAATATGCATGTAGAAATCAGGTTTTGTTTAAAATAAATAAACAAATGCTTAAGCACAAAGTGTTTAAATCCCCAACGTATGTATACTTCCACACATTGGGGGTATGCAAACTTTGGACGACATCTATCTCTCTCTGTCACACATACACATACTGTATATGGAGGCTTTTCTCCGTTCCAGTCAAGTTCTATTTTGTAGTGGAGTTGCAAGTATAATTGAACACAGAAGATATGGGAAAACTAAACAACTTTACTTGGAAAATGGTTTAATAGATCAATTAAAAAAAATATTCAGCGAAAAAAGGCACTTTACAGAGCGTTTAAAAAGGACCAAAAACAAAGTACACAGAAAGAGTACTTGGAACTGCAAACACAAGTCAAAAAGGAAGTTAGAAAGGCCAACAGAGAGATAGAAATCAATATTGCTAAGGGGGCTAAAACCAATTCCAAAATGTTTTTCCAATATTGTAACAGCAAGAGAACATTCAAAGAGGAGGTTAAATGTCTAAGAGACACCAATGGCAAAATATTAGACAAAGAAAAAAAAATAGCAAATATATTAAATGATTACTTTTCACAGGTTTTTACAAAGGAGGACACAGACACCATGCCCCACATGTCGACCTGTTCCTATCAGGTTTTAAATAACTTTAGCATAACTGAGGCAGAAGTGTTAAAGGGACTAGGAGCTCTTAAAATAAACAAATCCCCTGGGCCGGATGAAATCCTCCCAATAGTACTCAAAGAAATGGAAAAAGTTATTTACAAACCGCTAACCAAGATCATGCAACAGTCTCTTGACACAGGGGTTGTACCGACAGACTGGAAAATTGCAAACATAATACCGATCCACAAAAAGGGAGACAAAACAGAACCAGGTAACTACAGACCAATAAGCCTGACTTCTATTATATGTAAACTTATGGAAACTATAATAAGATCCAAAATGGAAAATTACCTATATGGTAACAATATCCTGGGAGACAGTCAGCATGGTTTTAGGAAAGGGAGATCATGTCTAACTAACCTGCTTGATTTTTTTGAGGATGCAACATTGACAATAGATAATTGCAAAGCATACGACATGGTTTATTTAGATTTCCAGAAAGCTTTTGACAAAGTCCCGCATAAAAGATTAATTCTCAAACTGAACGCAGTAGGGAATGCATGCAAATGGATTAGGGAGTAGTTAACATGTAGAAAACAGAAAGTACTGATTAGAGGAGAAACCTCAAAATGGAGCAAGGTAACCAGTGGTGTACCACAGGGATCAGTATTAGGTCCTCTGCTATTCCTAATCTACATTAATGATTTAGATTCTGGTATAGAAGGCAAACTTGTTAAATTTGCAGACAACACAAAAATAGGAGGAGTGGCAAACACTGTTGCAGCAGCAAAGGTCATTCAAAATGGTCTAGACAGCATTCAGAACTGGGCCGACACATGGCAAATTACATTTAATAAGGAGAAGTGAAAAGTACTGCACGCAGGCAATAAAAATGTGCATTATAAATATCATATGGGAGATACTGAAATTGAAGAAGGAATCTATGAAAAAGACCTAGGAGTTTAGGTTGACTCAGAAATGTCTTCATCTAGACAATGTGGGGAAGCTATAAAAAAGGCCAACAAGATGCTTGGATATACTGTGAGAAGTGTTGAATTTAAATCAAGGGAAGTAATGTTAAAACTTTACAATGCATTAGTAAGACCTCACCTAGAATATTGTGTTCAGTTCTGGTCACCTTGTTACAAAAAGGATATTGCTGCTCTAGAAAGAGTGCAAAGAAGAGCAACCAGAATTATCCTGGGTTTAAAAGACATGTCGTATGCAGACAGGCTAAAAGAATTGAATCTTTTCAGTCTTGAACAAAGAAGACGACGCGGTGATCTGATTCAAGCATTAAAAATCCTAAACGGTATAGACAATGTCAACCCAGGGGACTTTTTTGACCTGGAAAACGAAACAAGGACCAGGGGTCACAAATGGAGATTAGATAAAGGGGCATTCAGAACAGAAAATAGGAGGCACTTTTTTACACAGAGAATTGTGAGGGTCTGGAACCAACTCCCCAGTAATGTTGTTGAAGCTGACACCCTGGGATCCTTCAAGAAGCTGCTTGATGAGATTCTGGGATCAATAAGCTGCTAACAACCAAACGAGCAAGATGGGCTGAATGGCCTCCTCTCGTTTGTAATCTTTCTTATGTTCTTATATTCTTACTTCATGCTGTTTTACGGAGAGAAACGATCGACTGTTACATCTAAATGCTCTTGGCAAAAATCAAATGCACTATGTATATGCTGCAATAATTTTCCACCATCTGTAGCATATTGTGTTTACAGTCTAGCCTCAGAAGCCAACATGTGTGATACATTTTGTGTTGCCAAATCTGTAAGCTTGTGTTTTGTACAAGGAACGGTGTCTAGTCACATGACTATAATATTTTTTCTCCATACAAAAATACTCGAGCATTACAGAGTTAAATCAGACCGCGGAGCTGCCCTGCTTTTTAAAAACATAGTAGTTACAAACAGCAAGTAATGCTCTTCAAGGATGAGTCTAAAGCCCTTTGCTTAGCCTGAAGGCTTATACTGTACTAGGACAAGGGCAGAGGGAGGAGGGAGGGAGGGGGGAGGGTCTTCAGCACATAAGGTAAGTATTCACAGTAGCTAGTGCTTGGACAAATATTGAATTAGGCTACACAATGTTTGAAATGTACCGAGTGGTATAAATGACCATGTTCATATTGCTTTATAAAACAGAATTTATAAATTGTTGTATCAAAAAATATACTGTTCAATGGAAACCAGTGCATAAATGACGCCTGGAATAAATCCAAGAACACATTTGTTCTGTACAAAATTGTGATGAGTGTTCCTTTAATAATTTAATGTCGCGGGGTGCTGGGTTTATTTTACTCCTGAGGTGATTAATATGGTGCCAAATATACACCTTTTGTTCCCCCAGTCCGCAATGCCCTATCTGAGCGGAGCAGACAGTGTGTTTGTAGGGTGGGCGGGGAGGTTAATCCTGCGTAATGAGGTTGATTCAGGTTCACTGCAAACTCTATCAGCTCTAAGCTCATGAAAGGTTATCCTTCAGTTCTGCTGAGCCCTTCACCAGCTGCTCTGGAGTTTCTCTGTTCTAGCCAGCAGGACTTTAGATGGAAAGCTGCGGGTGCTGCATGCATGATCCAGCAGACAGGACTTTGCAACATGAACATGTCAACCCTTTCCATCTGAGAAACAAGCAAACAGAGATCCTGCAAGGAGCTTCCTTGCAGGGGATCAAAAATAAAGGGGAACTTGAATGCAAATTGCATCTCTGTCATGCATGATTCTGTAATATGTACAGTAAATACTGCATCACTATTTGCATTGCTGGGTAGTGTAACCCAGTGAAGGCCTGTCTCAGTTTTAAAATTGGGACATTGCTATTGCACCCCAAAATGTGCTGGAGACAAAGGCAGAAAAGTGTATGTTACACCCAGTCGTCTTCACGGCACACACAATGGTACAGACTAGCTATGGAGTCTGCACTTGAAGGAACTTGTTTTTATAATAGTTGTATTATTCTTTGCAGGCAATAAGTTCCATTAAGTGAGTCATAAGTGTCGGTGCCTGTCATTTGGATTGGACAGCATGCAATGGTAAGATAAAAGTGCAGAGCAGTGGTACTCACCTCTGACCCTTGCGATCCATGGCAGTCTCGGTCTGTATTCCAAGCAGGTGCAAAATTAATTACTGCCTCTTAGCAGGTTCAATTAAGTATTTTACAAACCTGCTTGGAGTAGAAACCTGGACTGGATCTCAAGGTCATTATTTTTTTATCTTTCATTGATTTTATAGTCTCATGCAGCTCAGTTTATGGACTAGATCATAATTTCTGCAAAACTGCTTCTAGTACAGATTGGAATAGATAGATAGATACACACACACACACACACACACACACACAGTATATTATTGTTAAGTTGTCTGCAGTATCAGAACAGTTGTTTCCAGAGGCAAAATGTTTAATTTCCCTTGTCTGTTCACATTGTTCTAGTCAGGGAACTGGAGGGCAGAGGGCTGACAATAGCTTACCCATGATGCCTAAATAACCCTCTGGCTTTTTTGCTATACTTGCACAATTGTAGTGAGTGACATACTTACATAAAGTACAGCTACAGAACTAGTCTGAACAACAGGCTGTCAAATTAACAGTCCAGATTGACATTAATGCAATATAATAATTTGCACATGTAGTGTTGAGTTCAAGTGTTGAATAACTTTGTGGAGCGAATATATTTCTCAATTCCAATGAAAGAATGGCAGGTGAATCACACTGTTCCAGATTACGGCATGTTGCTTAAAGCAACTGAATTCATCTATTTTAAAATCGATTACATTCATTACATTACACTTAAAAACATAAAGGGAATACTCCATGAACGTTCACAGTGTTATTTCACAATTTAATTCATTAATGAGGTTAATATACAAAGTCGCTTAGAGCTTGTAGATTTTGTACTGTTCTGTGCAAGACCCTGTCTTGGTTTACAATGTATTATAAAATAACAGGAAACGTTGCATTTACCCTTGTTTTACTTGTCAAGTGTTTACTGTACACTTTGAGGACTTGGTGTGACCACATGACATAGTGGTTAGCTGGTGTGTGTCTTTAGAAGGAAATGACAAGCTTCACCTCGGCTACAGCAGACTCTGCTTACACTGGACTGAAACCACTCCACAGCTGCTTACAAACTGACATATTTCAGCCTTTGGGACCCTCAGCTGATGTCGTAAAAAAAGAATCCATGATCCTTGTCAAAAATATGTTTTTTCCAGTGGTCTACTGTAGTCTGTTTCAGCTGCAAAAAATATTGAGGCCCATGCAACTTGTTTTTATCATTTATCACGGTGTTATGGTCCAAACGTAAGCTACCTTGCTGCTTGGTCGTGAAATGATCTTTAAATTAAAGTTAATAATTGACATGTTTAATTAACCATTAAAAAGAAAGCGGGCAGCTCTTTTTAATTATTGTAGTAGCTAGATTAAAAATAAATCCTGAAGGATTCTTGCAATGCCGTTGTATGAACCCTGTTTATAGTACAATGGCAACATTTTGTCATTTGAATTTCCCTTAAAACAACTTTCCTGAGTGTCTCCCTTTTGCTTCTCATCTGCATCTAAAAATATGCAGTGCAAATATAGGAGTTGCCTTTAGTGATCAGTAGACCAATATATTTCATATTCGGTGTTTCTTCACTGTCCTTCCCATATATGCTAAAAGCTCTACTTAGTCTTATACATACATATTGTAGTAACTTTTAAAAAGTGATGGAGGGCTTTTTATGATGGCTTTTCTGGTTGGCTTCCAACATTCCTATAGTATTAAGATTTGAATGTCACGTTTTGTTAATTAAACGAAAACTAGCACCTCCTAATTATCGCAGAGTATTCCAGTGGACGCTGGTTTTCTTCCTAGTCGAATGCTTTTCTTTTTTTCTTTAGTTTTTCTTTCTCTCCACACACGGCTAAAATCAAGAACATGTTTTGTGGTTCTATACTTGATATTCTCTGAGCAAGGGAAATGTGAAAGCATGTTACTGTATTTATTGCAACACTGTGTTTGGTTTCCTGTAAAAGAAGTCTGTGTAATGTACAGCTTCCGTAAGATTGTTGTTTTGAAACAATACAGATTTTCTTTATTTTTTCATCATTAAAACTGTAACCCAACTTATAAAAATAGCAAAAAAGACACTGCTTTAGAAATGTGTGCAGTACTCCTAAACATTTCACTAGTTTAACACAAAGTCATTCAACACTACCAATTATCTAACAGTCTTTTCAGCCTTGCTGTAGATAACTATCAGTTATGTGTAATTTGTGCTTGAGTTTCTGGATGCATAATGTTGGCAACTTGCCCAAATCATGTCAGACATAACAATAAGTGAATAATGTAATTATGCAATACATATTACCAGTAACTAACAGCAGAATTTTTTTCATTTTTTTGATTGACATGAAAACAAGTTCTCCATCAGGATAATTTTAAAATTTGTATAGGGTTAAGCAAAATAAAAAAAAGCTCTAAACTGCTCACACCAAGGGCCCCCCCCCAAGTTCTTTAGATGTGATAAAGGTTAACATACAGACCAGGGTTCTCCCCAGGAATTCTGTATAGCTGGGTAGCAGAGCATTATAGCCGGGAGCACATTTAACAAAAAAAAAAGCCTTACCTTAAATCTATAATAAAACAAAGAATTTAAATAATAATACGAATTGAATAAAGAATAATAATCCACCCTAATTTGTACACAAGCTACACTTCTCCATTTACCCCCTGATCCTTTGATTTTTTTTTTTTGTGTGTGTTTCAGGCAGAGCTTACACATCATACCACCCAATTCCTTGCTGTAAAAAGGCCATTTCCATGTTTTCCCCCGCACATAATATCATACCCACTATCACGGTGTTTCGCAGTGTTCCCTCCTGCGGTTCTTCCAATTTGCTTTCTTCAAGTTGCTCTTTACATTTTCTACATTCTTTTTCTTTTTCATCATCCATTTCGGTTTGGTAATTTCTACATTCATTTTTGCTTCGAAAATAATCGGTTATTTTTTTAGCAGTCGTTTAAAAAATGCTTAAAACGGAAAACCCACCCCTTTAAATCTCTGATTGATTAAATGTAGTGTCATGACGTAACACAGCTGTCATGGTTACAATATTTTTTTTTCAAGTGATCTAGGCTGCTAGAAGCGCATTCAGTCCTTCGTTAAAGGCACAGTAGCATCTGCAAGATGGGAGGCTCAGGGTTTTTCAGCTGGTCGGCGACAGCAACAGGCAGGCATCCTGCCCGGCTGCAAAGGCCTGGAGAGTACTCTGCAGTACAGATAGCCATCCTCTATACATTGTACTCAGATTTTGATATAATCAATAACTAGGTTCTTGGCATGTATTGTTACTATTGAACAATTGCTTCTCTAGAGATGCAAACTCATGTGACATAAATACACATGTACTGTACATATGTAAGCCTGTCTCCACTATGTCCAACAGGGGATAACAAGAGATCAAGCAACTTGCTAGGGAACATTAAGCAGCACAAACAGTGCTAGGTTACAGTGCCCCAGTAGATCAGTGTGCTTCGGCATGGGGAACTGTAGAGAGCTTATAGATGAATAGTAAGTGACAGTAACCTTATACAAAAACAGCTAAGTTATTTAAAGAAACAGGTGTATACTGTTTGTATCTTAAATAGGGTACATGCAGGTCATTAATAAGTGTTACCGTAAAGCACAGAGTCTGACTACGGAATATATAAATCCAGACGAATTGCTGCTGAAATGACAGCTTGTCCGAGCTTGTATACATTTTAATTAAATTGCTGCAGAACACAGCACTCGGCCTGGATTTGTTGAGTGTTTAATCCGATCTCTCGTACGCTGATTAATCAGATTTAGGATTGCGACTTGGACTCTTGCTGGATGTGGCACTGCAAGGAATATTGCCATCTGAAGTCTAAAGCCAGTACTCTAAAGTACATTGTTGTTAATCTCAAATAGTATCTCTGTCTTTTATGCTGCTGCTTGATTTATCCTCCCCCCCTCCTTTCGCTGCAATTTGTTTATAAATCATTCTCTAATATGGCATGCAGATCCCTTTTACAAATAGAGCAGATTCTGAGTTATCTAGACTCTTTCGGAGACACACATTCTGTTCTCCGAGTGCTCTGGTTCATCCATGTTGCGTTGAATATACTTGTACTGTATATGCATGCTTAAAAAATGTTTGCATAATCTGGAGTGGTTGATAATGGTTGCATATCTAATGCAAGTTAGTGATAAAATCATTTATAGTGCTTAATCACTGTTGGGTTTTGCTATTACTCAAGTATCGTATGTATAGGAGCTCATCTTTAATTTTGTCTTTTTATAGAAGTAATTGTAAGTACCATCTAGCGAACCGCTAATTTTGTTTTCTGTAGCTGCGGTTAAACACAGAATGCTGGCGCTTATTGATATAAACATCCACATGACACATGAACTGAATAAATAAAAATAAAAATAAAAAAAACAGTATTTGAGTAACTGCAATAGAATCATTCACAATGACTTAACAAAAAGGTCAGGGAACAAAAATAAAGAAATGTAATTTGAAGCTCTGTAAAAACAGCAGTATTGTATATTCAGGGAAATGAAGATATTTAATAGGCGGCAGGAGGGAGAGAAGGGAGGGAAAGAGGAAACAAAATCCCTGTTGTCAGCAAAGTCCCCACAAGCATTGTGTGTCAGTACAGTTACTAAGCAGTAGCTTGGAACGTCAATTGAAAGGGTGCATCATTCTAAAGAGTGTTTAATTGTGATAGTTCTTTTAGTGAAGGGATAATCTTAACAAACAGAATTTATATTCATTCCTGTTCCATTTCAGTTAATGAAACAGCATAAATTCCTATTGTATTTTAGGTTTTGGACAATATCTTCTCTTACCAGCTCTCTTCTATTACCAGCTCTCTTCTATTACCAGCTCTCTTCTATTACCAGCTCCCAGTGCTTGCCTTGCTAACAGCACAGACACTTGCTTCAACACGCTTTCATTAAGCGGTTTAATTTCACAAGCTCTGCACTCTCATCATAGACAGTCTAATCTGCTGTAATTTTAATGCAGTATTGCTTAAGGTCACCTTCTGGCATTTATCTGGAATCAAAGGCTTGAAAACCCAGTTGTCGCTCCCTAGCCTGTCAAATTAAATTTTGGGTCATTCTTTGTTCTGTTAAACTATTCATCTTTCTGTGCTGGGCCAAAGGGATATATATATATATATATATATATATATATATATATATATATATATATATAATCGTTTTTGCTCATCCATACCCCATACATATGTATGTGGCTCCTTATTTTATTTTTCTCTTTACCTTCTGTGTTTCATACACAATGTATAACAGTGTTAAGAGTCATTTCCTGCAATATTCTTTTTCTTTTCAATTTGATGTTTTTTCTTCACACATTCTGTGTCTTTGATTAACCTGGACATGCAGCTGAATACATATTGTTTTGCAGGAGTTCGGAATAACAAAGCCTTTAAATGAAATAAAAATAAAAGCTAAATCTGTACTGTGCTGGTTCCTAGACCTTTCAATACTTTGAATAGAGCATGTTGTTATTTACATGTGTATAGTGTATGTACATCTACAATGGGTGTACAAATGTAGTGCAAGTTTGGGGAACTACAGTACATCTTGAATAATACAAATCTGTTTTTTCCCCTTTTCATTTTAGATGACTTGTTGAAAATGAGACAGTTGTGGATAACACCCTCGGAGACTCAAGTCTTTTCTAACATGCTCCAGTGACCAGTTTTTTAAATTTAATTTCGCAAGCGCTTTCTTTCTTTTCCAAATGAGCATGGAGGTGGAGAGTGTTCCTGTGGATAACCTGATAGACTTTGACCCGATTCCTTGTGGGGCAGATCCCTGTGCTGTCAATCCTTGCACATTTGATCCTTGCACTCTGGATCCCTTTTTGCTGGATCCTTACACGGCAGACCCCTGTGTTCTGGATTCCCATGCCCTGGACCCATGCACGGCAGACCCCTGTGTGCTGGATTCCCATGCGCTGGACCCATGCCCGGTAGACCCAAGTGTGCTGGATCCCCATGCGCTGGACCCATGCACGGTAGACCCTTGTGTGCTGGAGCCCTCTCCCCCTGTGGCGAATCACAATGGGAACGGCCATGGCGAGGACCCAGGCAATGAGAGCGAGGCCACCCGAATCGGCAGACAGCAAAACGAAGCCTCCGACTAAGCCATCACGCAGCGGCTGGAGCCACTCTGGCAGCTCCTCCTCCAACGAGTCCTTCTCCTCCAATCTGAGCACAGAGTTTGCAGAGGACGAGGAGTCGGCAGAGCGCAGGGAATTCATAAAGAAATACGTGGAGAAGATCTTTCATGGAGGGTAGGTACGACCTTGCGGTAAAGAAACCAGACAGTCGGTAGTTATTGCCATAGGTTGATGGTGCTAGGTAAAATACTTTACTAGAGACTCCAAACAGCATTTACAGCTATGGCCAAAAGTTTTGCATCGCCCTATAGAATTAACTAATTTTACATCATAAAGTCGAATGAAACGTGCTACGTAAACATATTGAGTTACATACCGCTTTGTAGTTTTCCATATACTTAACGAAAAATGTGACATTTCAAAATCTAACATGAAATACTCTAGTACTAGTACTCTAGTATTAAAGTCTTCCGGTAGACTTTTACAACATAATTTAGAAGTTTCTTTGATTACATTACGTTAAATAGAAGATCTGTTTTTTTACGTTAAATACAAGATGTTTTTTTTTGTGTCTCAAGTCCTATAATTGTAGTTGATGCAAAACTTTTGGCTATAGCTGTAGCTATGCCAGGTTTGCATGTCTGCTTGTACAACTCTGTTACATCACCATCTAGCGATGAATGATGAATGAAACGTGACGGAAATCCACAAAATACTGCTTTGTAGAGTTGTTTTGCACAGAATTTCACACAAAGACATGGAGTAGTTACATTTGTGAATTATGGTTTGTAATATCTTTCAGTTAAACGTTTCAATTCTAATGTGTGTTTTCACTTTTAATAAGTCTCTGCAGGTATAAAATAGAGCAGCCCTGTTGATTCCCTATTAATAGGAGTCCAGAGTGCTTACAAATAAAAACTACCTTTAAAATGTACAAACTGCCCAGCACAGAAAGCATCTCTTTACCTTTCATAGAGGACCTCTCTATAGAATGTCAAGAAAGCGTTTTGGAAAGTAAAGTTGGACTAACTTAGCAGTAAAACGGGTACTACATCTAATTCCCTTTTCCTCTGGAGCGATGACTTAATGTACCGCAGCTGTGCCCCCTTTCTAGATGGCCGACTTCCACCTAACCCTGGGAAAGAATTGTCAGGCCATCCAGTCCAGGGCACTGTTCCCTTTATACTGCAACCTCACAGGTCGGGAGGAAGATTTATCACCAAGAATCATTCTGTCTCTGTCACACATGGTTATCAGGATTAATGTGTGTGTGTGTGTTCCGGCAGCCAGGGTTGGCTTGGAGTCATATTTTTTTGTAACTTTCTCATTGTAACATAACAAATGCCAAAATGAAGAACTGCAACTGTCAGCAACCTAGCACTCTACAAACAATAAAATCAGTTCCATCTCAGTTATCTTTTGACGCCTGCAAAAAATGGAGACATCAAAAACTGGTGCAGATGTGAGCTTTAACCAGTTTAATTGTGAATAAATCTCAAGAAAAGCTGCACCAGGTAAAAAGTTCAGGAAACTTAAAAATGTAAACTGCTATGGAAGGCCCATCTTCACTGACCTCCCAATGATTTCTTCTGCAGCATTGTGCCACACATTACAGGGGTAATAAATCGTGATTTTGTTCATTCCACTTGAAGGAGACTGATCAGCATTGGTTTTGCATGGCAAATCTCAAATCTGCAAGCCCAGTGAAATTAACTGTGCTATAACCCCCACACACACCCCTGAGGCCCTTCATACTGCAGTGCACATTTTATCGTATGTACTAAGAAAAAATACGTTAATGAAGAGAGCCACAATATACCAATTGAAATATTATTTGCGTCATCTTAGCGAGATCTCTAGCGAGAGTTGTACGACATTTTTTCAAATGAAATAGCGGCAGTTGAGTTGTGGTTTGCTGCAGCAGAGTACCTGAAGGATAACGTCTATACATGCAAGGGTGTAAGAATAAAAATAGCATTGTTTTTGTTAAATGTAATGTAAATGTCATCTGTACAATGCATTCTGTTCCGTCTTCATTTGACCTATTTTAATACTGTTATATTATATATATACAGCTCTGGAAAAAATTAAGAGACCACTGCAAAATTATCAGTTTCTCTGGTTTTACTATTTACAGGTATGTGTTTGAGTAAAATGAACATTTTTGTTTTATTCTATAAACTACTGACAAAATTTCTCCCAAATTCCAAATAACAATATTGTCATTTAGAGCATTTATTTGCAGAAAATGACAACTGGTCAAAATAACAAAAAAGATGCAGTGTTGTCAGACCTCGAATAATGCAATGAAAATAAGTTCGTATTCATTTTTAAACAACACAATACTAATGTTTTAACTTAGGAAGAGTTCAGAAATCAATATTTGGTGGAATAACCCTGATTTTCAAGCACAGCTTTCATGCGTCTTGGCATGCTCTCCACCAGTCTTTCACATTGATGTTGAGTGACTTTATGCCACTCCTGGCGCAAAAATTCAAGCAGCTCGGCTTTGTTTGATGGCTTGTGACCATCCATCTTCCTCTTGATCACATTCCAGAGGTTTTCAATGGGGTTCAGGTCTGGAGATTGGGCTGGCCATGACAGGGTCTTGATCTGGTGGTCCTCCATTCACACCTTGATTGACCTGGCTGTGTGGCATGGAGCATTGTCCTGCTGGAAAACCAATCCTCAGAGTTGGGGAACATTGTCAGAGCAGAAGGAAGCAAGTTTTCTTCCAGGACAACCTTGTACTTGGCTTGATTCATGCCAAAGCTGCCCGATTCCAGCCTTGCTGAAGCACCCCCAGATCATCACCGATCCTCCACCACATTTCACAGTGGGTGCAAGACACTGTGGCTTGTAGGCCTCTCCAGGTCTCCGTCTAACCATTAGACGACCAGGTGTTGGGCAAAGCTGAAAATTGGACTCATCTGGGGGTGCTTCAGCAAGGCTGGAATCGGGCAGATTTGTCTTTGTGAAGGACGCATGAATCAAGCCAAGTACAAACCAGAAATGTCATAGAAATTTGTTTTCAAGGCTTGTACGTACACCCTAACTTTAGTGAAAATTAGGTACTTGGGTGTTCGCCTCAAAAATACATTGAGCACAACTGGCCATACATGAGAAAAATCAGACTGGGAAATGCCATTAACAATTGTGACTTTAAAACATGCTTTCAAAAGTTCTTAACAAATTGATGCAATTGTAAGTGTCGCAAGTACTCGCAGTTTTAGTACATCTCATTACAATATTTTTGATCCCTCATTTGCACGATCTCCACCCTGTTTTTGCAAATTTTTGCAGGAACTCCCAGAATTACATATTCATTTAAGGCTAAAGCGAAATAAGAACTGCGGCTGCAAAGCATTCGTTAAAATAATGCTTGCAGCGTTGCGTTTGTTTAGTACATTTCACGCTACACTTCCGACTGGTCTGCATGTGGTTTGCAACGATTGCGACAGACACAACACTTTAGTACATCTATCCCTAAGTTGTTTATTTCTGGTTTGGTAGCTTTATTGGGTGCTTTGTACCTTTTCTGAAAAAAAAATGCTTGCTTTCTGCTGTCTCTTCAGAGATGAGATTGAACAGGAGGAGAAGGCACGCTTTGGAGAGCTCTGCAGCGGAGAAAATGGCAAAGGCAGGGAGTGGTTCTCCAAATATGTCAGCGCCCAGGTAAAATAACTCAGCAGGTACATCAGGTATTCCTTGTAGAAGTAATAGAGAGGTGTCCTGAGGCAGTCTTCATTTCCAGGATCCTGTAACTGCCTCCTTAGTAAGTAGGACTATACTGTCTATATCAATATTTTCAATAAATGATAATAGAAATGTAGCAGTTAATCGAATACAGATTGCCATGGTGTTTATTCAGCATGACTTAATTCAACCTCACATTTATATACTGTATTGTTACTGTACATTCATGTTTTCAGTTGTGTTTGAATACTTTTGTGAAGTCATTTTTTTTTTATTATTCTTGCTTTTTACTAATAAATTCATATATTCATGCATATAATATGCACATGCGTGTATCCGGTTGTATTTCATGGCTTTTGTGGAGTGCCTACAAATGTGTTTCTTCTTGCTTCTGAATAGTAAAGTGTTCTCAATGTATCGATGTGTTGTTTATGACTAGAGCCCCGTGAAATGTGTTTTTATTTTTTTAGAATTTTTCATTTTATTTTTCACATTGTTTTGTTTCATTGCAGATACACATTAATAAAACAACTCAAATAGATATCAATAATAGTATAGTATACATCCTTTAACTACATACATATATTTTATTAAACAATAGTTTAGTTGCCATAATTTCTCATTAGCGGCAGTAACAGTAACGTACAGTCTAGGGTTGCCAGTGCTCCAGGTTTGCTGGCTCTGACTCTGGAGTGGTTCCGGTAGCTCAGCTCCAGTTCCAGGCTGGATCTAGAGCTGAAAGAGACCCCCTGCTCCAGCTCCTAGTTAGCTCCAGCAACCACTGCTCTGGAGTGGCTCCAGTGCAGCTCTGCACTGCTGCTTCAGCTGCAGCTCCAGAGCCACAAAAAATAGCGCAAACTAGGAAGGGAATCATTATTTCTAAAGTTTTTTTTTTTTTTTTAATAGATATGTTTTTGAGTATAATAGATAAGAATATAGAAATCTGGTTTTAAAGGTTTTATTTTCTTGTGCAACATTTTTAGGTCCCTGTTTGACAAAATCAACATATTTACAACATAAAAACACCCGTTTAACCATGCAAACGTAACAAAGTGGTTGATTACACCTCTGAAACGTGTGACTCATATTTGAGGAAGAGTTTTCATTGCTCTTCGTCTGCTCATCGTTTTAGTTGCACCGAATGTAGTTCTGGCTGTCGATGCGCTAGACTTTGCAAACCCTTAGCTGTAGTGATGCTTGCAATAACTGACCTTATCTTGATATTGTGGAACCACACTTTAGTGATGGTATTGGAGTGAGAACAATCAAACAAATTCTTTGATTTT